>NC_069491.1:23484783-23502431 GCF_026875155.1 Cherax quadricarinatus | reverse complement strand
GTATTTTTTTGTGGGTTCGAACCCCACTCAAGGTTTTTTTTTTTTGGGTTCGAACCCACCAAGGTATTTTTTTATGTGTGGGTTCGAACCCCACTCAAGGTATTTTTTATGGTGGTTCGAACCCCACTCAAGGTATTTTTTAGTGTGGTTCAAAACCCCACTCAAGGTTTTTTTTTATGGTGGGTTCGAACCCCACTCAAGGTATTTTTTTGTGTGGGTTTTCGAACCCCACTCAAGGTATTTTTTTGTGTGGGTTTCGAACCCCACTCAAGGTATTTTTTTAGGGTTGGTTCGAACCCCACTCAGGTATTTTTTTATGTGTGGATTCGAACCCCACTCAAGGAATTTTTTTTGAGTGGGTTCGAACCCCACTCAAGGTATTTTTTTATGTGGGGGGTTCAAACCCCCACTCAAGGTATTTTTTTTGGTGGGTTGAACCCCACTCAGGTATTTTTTTATGTGGGTTCGAACCCACTCAAGGTATTTTTTGTGTGGATTCGAACCCCACTCAAGGTATTTTTTTATGAGTGGGTTCGAACCCCACTCAAGGTATTTTTTTATGTGTGGGTTCGAACCCCACTCAAGGTATTTTTTATGTGTGGGTTCGAACCCCACTCAAGGTATTTTTTTATGTGTGGGTTCGAACCCCACTCAAGGTATTTTTTTATGTGTGGGTTCGAACCCCACTCAAGGTATTTTTTTATGAGTGGGTTCGAACCCCACTCAAGGTATTTTTTTGGTGGGTTCAAACCCCATAAGGTTTTTTTATGTGTGGGTTCGAACCCCACTCAAGGTATTTTTTATGAGTGGGTTCGAACCCCACTCAAGGTATTTTTTTGTGTGGGTTCGAACCCCACTCAAGGTATTTTTTTATGAGTGGGTTCGAACCCCACTCAAGGTATTTTTTATGTGTGGGTTCGAACCCCACTCAAGGTATTTTTTTATGTGTGGGTTCGAACCCACTCAAGGTATTTTTTATGGTGGGATTCGAACCCCACTCAAGGTATTTTTTTATGTGTGGATTCGAACCCCACTCAAGGTATTTTTTTATGAGTGGGTTCGAACCCCACTCAAGGTATTTTTTGTGTGGGTTCGAACCCCACTCAAGGTATTTTTTTATGTGTGGGTTCGAACCCCACTCAAGGTATTTTTTTATAGTGGGTTCAAACCCCACTCAAGGTATTTTTTAGGGTTTGGTTGAACCCACTCAAGGTATTTTTTTATGAGTGGGTTCAAAACCCCACTCAAGGTATTTTTTTATGGTGGGTTCGAACCCCACTCAAGGTATTTTTTTTGGGTGGGTTCGAACCCCCTCAAGGTATTTTTTATGGTGGGTTCGAACCCCACTCAAGGTTTTTTTTTATTGTGGGTTCGAACCCCACTCAAGGTATTTTTTAAGTGTGGTTCAAACCCCCAACTCAAGGTTTTTTTTTATGAGTGGGTTCGAACCCCACTCAAGGTATTTTTTTGTGTGGGTTCGAACCCCACTCAAGGTATTTTTTATGTGTGGGTTCGAACCCCACTCAAGGTATTTTTTATGGGGTGGTTCGAACCCCACTAAAGTATTTTTTTTATGTGTGGGTTCGAACCCCACTCAAGGTATTTTTTTATGTGTGGGTTCGAATCCCACTCAAGTTATTTTTTTATGTGTGGGTTCGAACCCCACTCAAGGTATTTTTTATGTGTGGGTTCGAACCCCACTCAAGGTATTTTTTTATGTGTGGGTTCGAACCCCACTCAAGGTATTTTTTTTTGGTGGTTCGAACCCCACTCAAGGTATTTTTTATTGTGGGTTCGAACCCCACTCAAGGTATTTTTTATGTGTGGGTTCGAACCCCACTCAAGGTATTTTTTTATGTGTGGGTTCGAACCCCACTCAAGGTATTTTTTATGTGGGTTCAAACCCCCACCCCAAGGTATTTTTTTATGTGTGGTTCGAACCCCACTCAAGGTATTTTTTTATGAGTGGGTTCGAACCCCACTCAAGGTATTTTTTTGTGGGTTCGAACCCCACTCAAGGTATTTTTTATGTGTGGGTTCGAACCCCATAAAGGTATTTTTTTATGGTGGGTTCAAACCCCATCAAGGTATTTTTTTAATGTGGGGTTCGAACCCCACTCAAGGTATTTTTTTATGTGTGGGTTCGAACCCCACTCAAGGTATTTTTTTATGTGTGGGTTCGAACCCCACTCAAGGTATTTTTTAGTGTGTGGTTCGAACCCCACCAAGGAAATTTTTTGTGTGGTTCGAACCCCACTCAAGGTATTTTTTTGTGGGTTCGAACCCCACTAAGGTATTTTTTATGAGTGGGTTCGAACCCCACTCAAGGTATTTTTTTATTTTTGGGTTCGAACCCCACTCAAGGTATTTTTTTATGTGTGGGTTCGAACCCCACTCAAGGTATTTTTTTGTGTGGGTTCGAACCCCATAAAGGTTTTTTTTTATGTGTGGTTCGAACCCCACTAAGGTATTTTTTTATGAGTGGGTTCGAACCCCACTAAGGTATTTTTTTATGTGTGGGTTCGAACCCCACTAAGGTATTTTTTATGTGGGGGTTCGAACCCCATCAAGGTATTTTTTTTATGAGGGTTCGAACCCCATCAAGGTTTTTTTTTATGAGTGGGTTCGAACCCACTCAAGAAATTTTTTTATGTGTGGGTCGAACCCCACTCAAGGTATTTTTTTTGTTTGGGGTTCAAAACCCCACTCAAGGTATTTTTTATTGTGGGTTCGAACCCCCACTCAAGGATTTTTTTATGAGTGGGTCGAACCCCACTCAAGGTATTTTTTTATGTTGGGTTCGAACCCCATAAAGGGTTTTTTTTTATGTGTGGGTTCGAACCCCACTCAAGGTATTTTTTATGTGTGGGTTCAAAACCCCACTCAAGGTATTTTTTTATGATGGGTTCGAACCCCCTTCAAGGTTTTTTTTATGTGTGGGTTCGAACCCCACTAAGGTATTTTTTTATGAGTGGGTTCGAACCCCACTCAAGGATTTTTTTTGTTGGGTTCGAACCCCACTCAAGGTATTTTTTTATGTGTGGGTTCGAACCCACTCAAGGTATTTTTTTATGTGTGGGTTCAAACCCACTCAAGGTATTTTTTATGAGTGGGTTCGAACCCCACTCAAGGTATTTTTTTGTGTGTTCGAACCCCACTAAAGGTATTTTTGTGTGGGTTCGAACCCCATCAAGGGTTTATTTTTTTATGTGTGGTTCGAACCCCACTCAAGGTATTTTTTATGAGGGGGTTTCAAAAACCCCACTCAAGGTATTTTTTGTGTGGGTTCGAACCCCACTCAAGGTATTTTTTTATGTGTGGGTTCGAACCCCACTAAAGGGTATTTTTTTATGGGGGGGTTCGAACCCCACTAAAGGGTTTATTTTTTTTTATGAGTGGGTTCGAACCCCACTCAAGGTATTTTTTTATGAGTGGGTTCGAACCCCACTCAAGGTATTTTTTTATGAGTGGGTTCGAACCCCACTCAAGGTATTTTTTATGTGTGGGTTCGAACCCCACTCAAGGTATTTTTTATGAGTGGGTTCGAACCCCACTCAAGGTATTTTTTATGAGTGGGTTCGAACCCCACTCAAGGTTTTTTTATGAGTGGGTTCGAACCCCACTCAAGTATTTTTTTATGATGTGGGTTCGAACCCCACTCAAGGTATTTTTTTATGTGTGGGTTCGAACCCCACTCAAGGTATTTTTTATGTGTGGATTCGAACCCCACTCAAGGTATTTTTTTATGTGTGGGATTCGAACCCCACTCAAGGTATTTTTTTATGAGTGGGTTCGAACCCCACTCAAGGTATTTTTTATGTGTGGGTTCGAACCCCACTCAAGGTATTTTTTGTGTGTGTTCGAACCCCACTCAAGGTATTTTTTATGTGTGGGTTCGAACCCCACTCAAGGTATTTTTAATGTGTGGGTTCGAACCCCACTCAAGGTATTTTTTTATGTGTGGGTTCGAACCCCACTCAAGGTATTTTTTATGTGTGGGTTCGAACCCCACTCAAGGTATTTTTTTATGTGTGGATTCGAACCCCACTCAAGGTATTTTTTTGTGTGGATTCGAACCCCACTCAAGGTATTTTTTTATGTGTGGATTCGAACCCCACTGAAGGTATTTTTTTATGAGTGGGTTCGATCCCCACTCAAGGTATTTTTTTATGTTTGGGTTCGAACCCCACTCAAGGTATTTTTGTATGTGTGGGTTCGAACCCCACTCAAGGTATTTTTTTATGTGTAGGTTCGAACCCCACTCAAGGTATTTTTTTATGAGTGGGTTCGAACCCGCTCAAGTAAGGGTTCGGAACCCCACTCAACGTATTTTTTTTATGTGTGGGTTTCGAACCCACTCAAGGTAATTTTTTTGTGTGTGTGATTCGAACCCCACACAAGGTATTTTTTTTGGTGTGGATTCGAACCCCCACTCAAGGTATTTTTAATGAGTGGGTTCGAACCCCACTCAAGGTATTTTTTTGTGTGTGTTCGAACCCCACTCAAAGTATTTTTTATGTGTGGGTTCGAGCCCATCAAGGTATTTTTTTATGAGTGGGTTCCGAAACCCCACTCAGGGTATTTTTATGAGTGGGTTAGAACCCCACCTCAAGGTTATTTTTTATGAGTGGGTTTCGAAACCCACTCAAAGGTATTTTTTATGTGTGGATATCAAACCCACTCAAAAGTATTTTTTTTATGAGTGGTTCGAACCCACTCAAGGTATTTTTTTATGTGTGGGTTCTGAACCCAACTCAAGGCATTTTTTTAATGTGGGTTCGAAGCCCATCATGGTATTTTTTTATGTGTGGTGTTCAGAACCCCACTCAAGGTATTTTTTTATGTGTGGGTTCGAACCCCACTCAAGGTATTTTTTTATGTGTGGGTTCGAACCCCACTCAAGGTATTTTTTTATGAGTGGGTTCGAACCCACTCAAGGTATTTTTTATGAGTGGGTCTCGAACCCCCACTCAAGGTATTTTTTTATTGTGTGGGTTCGAAACCCCACTAAGGTATCTTTTTTTGAGTGGGTTCGAACCCCACTCAAGGTATTTTTGTATGAGTGGGTTAACCCCACTCAAGGTATTTTTTTATGAGTGGGTTCGAACCCCTCAAGGTTATTTTTTTATGTGGGGGTTCGAACCCCACTCAAGGTATTTGTTTTTATGAGTGGTTTTCGAACCCACACAAGGTATTTTTTATGAGTGGGTTTGAACCCCACTCAAGGTATTTTTTGCATGAGTGGGTTCGAACTCCACTCAAGGTATTTTTTTTTTATGAGTGGGTTCGATCCCCACTTCAAGGTTATTTTTTGTGTGTGGGTTCTCCGAACCCCACTCAATTTATTTTTTTATGTGTGGTTCGAACCCCATCAAGGTATTTTTTTATGCATGGATATCGAACCCCATCAGGGTATTGTTTTAAGTGTGGATTCGAACTCAACTCAAGGTATTTTTTTTTGGTGGGTTCGAACCCCACTCAAGGTATTTTTTTGTGTGGGTTCGAACCCACTCAAGGTATTTTTTTATGTGGTGGGTTCGAACCCACTCAAGGTATTTTTTATGTGTGGATTCGAACCCACTCAAGATATTTTTTTATGTGTGGATTCGATCCCCACTCAAGGAATTTTTTCCTATGAGTTGGGTGCGAACCCCATCAAGGTATTTTTTTTTTGTGTGGGTTCGAACCCAACTAAAGGTATTTTTTTATGTGTGGGTGTTCGAACCCAACAGGTATCTTTTTATGTGTGGATTCGAACCTCACTCAAGGTATTAATTTGTGTGGATTCGAACCCCACTAAGGTATTTTTTTATGAGTGGCTGAACCCCACTCAAGGTATTTTTTTATGTGTGGGTTCGAAACCCCCTCTCAAGGTATTTTTTTATGTGTGGGTTTTCGAACCCCTCTCAAGGTATTTTTAATGTGGTGGATTCGAACCCCACCTCAAGGTATTTTTTATGTGTGGATTCGAACCCCACTCAAGGTTTTTTTAGGTGGGTTCGAACCCCACTCAAGGGTATTTTTTGTGTGGGTTCGAACCCTCATCAAGGTATTTTTTTATGTGTGGGTTTCGAACCCCACTCAAGGTAATTTTTTTAGGTTTGAGTTCGAACCCCAATAAGGTATTTTTTAAATGTGGTGGGTGCGAACCCCACTCAAGGTATTTTTTTATGTGTGGGTTCGAACCCACTCAACGCCTCCCCATATTTTTTATGTGTGGGTTCGAACCCCACTCAAGGATTTTTTTATGTGTGTGGATTCGAAACCCCACCACAAGGTATTTTTTTGTTGTGGATTCGAACCCCACTCAAGGTATTTTTTTGTGTGGTATTCGAACCCCACTGAAGGTTTTTTTTATGAGTGGGTTCGAACCCCCACTCAAGGTTTTTTGTATGTGTGGGTTCGGAAGCCCCACTCAAGGGAATTTGTTTTATGGTGTGGAGTCGAAATACACACCCCATCAAGGTATTTTTTTTGTGTGGATTCGAACCCCATCAAGGTATTTTTTTATGTGTGGATTCGAACCCCACTGAAGGTATTTTTTTTATGAGTGGGTCGAACACCACTCAAGGTATTTTTTTATGTGTGGGTTCGACCACCACTCAAGTAATTTTTTTATGTGTGGGCTCGAACCCACTCAGTATTTTTTTTTATGTGGGGGTTCGAACCCCATCAAGGTATTTTTTATGTGTGGGTTCGGAACCCCACTCAAAGGTATTTTTTTATAGTGGGATCGAACACCATCAAGGTATTTTTTCATGTGTGGTGTTCGAAACCCCCTCACAAGGTATTTTTTATGTGTGGGTTCGAACCCACTCAGTATCTTTTATGTGTGGGTTCGAACCCCACTCAAGGTATTTTTTTATGTATGGGTTCGAACCCCACTCAAGGTGTTTTTTTATGTGTGGGTTCGAACCCCACTCATGGTATTTTTTTATGAGTGGGTTCGAACCCCACTCAAGGTATTTTTTTGTGTGGGTTCGATCCCCCCCCCACCACTCAAGGTATTTTTTATGTGTGGGTTCGAACCCCACACAAGGTATTTTTTTATGTGTTGGTTCGAACCCCACTCAAGGTATTTTTTGTGTGTGTTCGAACCCCACTCAAGGTATTTTTTGTGTGGGTTCGAACCCCACTCAAGGTATTTTTTTATATGTGGGTTCGAACCCCACTCAAGGTATTTTTTATGAGTGGGTTCGAACCCCACTCAAGGTATTTTTTGTGTGGGTTCGAACCCACACTAAAGGTTTTTTTTATGTGTGGGTTCGAACCCCACTCAAGATATTTTTTTATGTGTGGGTTCGAACCCCACTCAAGGTATTTTTTTATGAGTGGGTTCGAACCCCACTCAAGGTATTTTTTTATGAGAGGGTTCGACCCATCAAGGTATTTTTTTATGAGTTTGGGTTCGAACCCACTCAAGGTATTTTTTATGAGTTTGGGGTTCGGAAACCCCACTCAAGGTTATTTTTTATGAGTGGGTTCGAACCCCACTCAAGGTATTTTTTTATGAGTGGGGTCGAAACCTCACTCAAGGTATTTTTTATGAGCTGGGTTCGAACCCCACTAAGGTATTTTTTTTTAGTGTGGGTTCGAACCCCATCAATGTATTTTTTTTATGTGTGGGTTCGAACCCCCACTCAAGGGTTTTTTTTATGTGTGGATTCGAAACCACACTAAAGGTATTTTTTTATGTGTGGGGGGTTTCGAACCCCACTCAAAGAATTAATTTTTTTTATGAGTGGGTTCGGAACCCCACTCAAGGTTTTTTTGTGTGGTTCGAACCCTTCAGGTATTTTTTTATGTGTCTGTTCGAACCCACTCAAGTATTATTTTTTGTGTGGTTCGAACCCCACTCAAGGTCATTTTTTAAGTTGTGGGTTCGAACCCCACTAAGGTTATTTTTTTATGTGTGGGTTTCGAACCCCATCAAGGTATTTTTTTATGTGTGGGTTTCGAAACCCACTCAGGTATTTTTTTATGTAGTGGTTGGGGGGGGAGCGGATTCGAACCCCATCAAGGTATTTTTTTGGTGGATTCGAACCCACTCAAGGTATTTTTTTATGTGTGGATTCGAACCCCACTGAAGGTATTTTTTTATGAGTGGGTTCGATCCCACTCATGGTATTTTTTTTTTATGTTGGGTTCGAACCCACTCAAGGTATTTTTGTATCGTGTGGGTTCGAAACCCCACTCAAGTTATTTTTTTTATTGTGTAGGTTCGAACCCCACTCAAGGTATTTTTTTATGAGTGGGTTCGAACCTGCTCAAGTTAAATTTTTTTATGTGTGGGTTCGACCCCACTCAAGGTATTTTTTTTATTGTGGGTTCGAACCCTACTCAAGGTATTTTTTTATGTGGTGGGTTCGAACCCCACTCAAGGTATTTTTTTAGAGTGGTTCGAACCCCACTCAAGGTATTTTTTCCCTGTGTGGAGTTCGAACACTCAAGGTATTTTTTCATGTGTGGGTTCGAACCCCACTACTCAAGGTAGCTTTTTATGTGTGGGTTCGAACCCACTCAAGGTATTTTTTTATGTGTGGGTTCGAACCCACTCAAGGTGTTTTTTTAGTGTGGGGTTCGAAACACACTCAAGGTACTTTTTTATGAGTGGGTTTTCGAACCCAACTCAAGGTATTTTTCTTTTGTGGGGTTTCGACCCACTAAAGGTATTTTTTATGGTGTGGGTTCGAACCCCAACAAGGTATTTTTTTTATGTGTGGGTTCGAGCCCCAATCAAGGGATTTTTATGAGTGGGTTCGAACCCCTCTCAGGTATTTTTTGTGGTGTTCGGAACCCCCACTCAAGGTTATTTTTATTGGTGGGTTCCGAACCCCACTCAGGTATTTTTTTATGAGTGGGTTCGAACCCCACTCAAGGTATTTTTTTATGAGTGGGTTCGAACCCCCCACTCAAGGTATTTTTTATGAGTGGGTTCGAACCCCACTCAAGGTATTTTTATGAGTTGGGTTCGAACCCCACTCAAGGTATTTTTTATGACGGGGTTGAACCCCATCAAGGTATTTTTATGAGTGGGTTCGAACCCTCTCTCAAGGTATTTTATGAGTGGCGTTCGACCCCACTCAAGGTATTTTTTATGAGTGGGTTCGAACCCCACTCAAGGTATTTTTTTATGACTGCGTTCGAACCCCACTCAAGGTATTTTTTTTATGAGTTGGGTTTCGAAACCCCTCTGAAGGTATTTCTATAGAGTGGGTTCGAAACCCCACTCAAGGTATTTTTTTTATGAGTGGGTTCGACCCCACTCAAGGTATTTTTTTCATGAGTGGGTTCGACCCACTCAGGTATTTTTTTATGGTGGGTTCGTACCCCACTCAATGGTATTTTTTAGAGTGGGTTCGAACCCCCTCAAGTAATTTTTTTATGAGTGGGTTCGAACCCACTCAAGGTATTTTTTAGAGTGGGTTCGAACCTCACTCAAGGTTATCTTTAGGAGAGTGGGTTCGAACCCACTCAAGGTATTTTTTATGAGTGGGTTCGACCCCACTCAAGTATTTTTTATTGAGTGGGTTCGAACCCCACTCAAGGTATTTTTTTATGAGTGGGTTCGAACCCCTCTCAAGGTATTTTTTATGAGTTAGGGTTCGAACCCCACTCAAAGGTATTTTTTATGAGTGGGTTCGAAAACCACTTAAAGGTATTTTTTATGACTTTGGTTTAACCCCTCTCAAAGTATTTTTTAATGAGTGGGTTCGAACCTCTGAAGGTATTTTTTATGGAGGGTTCGAACCCCACTCAAGGTATTTTTAGATTGAGTGGGTTCGAACCCACTCAAGGTATTTTTTTATGGAATTGGTTCGAAACCTACTCAAGGTATTTGTTTATGATTGGTTCGAACCCCACTAAAGGTATTTTTTTATGAGTGGGTTTCGAACCCATTCAAGGTATTTTTTGAGTGATTCGACCCACTAAGGTATTTTTTTTATGAGTGGGTTTCAGAGATAGAACCCCACTCAAGGTATTTTTTATGAGTGGGTTCGAACCCCCACTAAAGGTATTTTTTTATGAGTGGGTTCGAACCCCTCTCCAAGGTATTTTTTATGAGTGGGTGCGAACCCCATCAAGGTATTTTTTATGAGTGTGTTTCGACCCCACTCAAGGTATTTTTTATGACTTGGATTGAAAACCCCACTCAAGGTAGTTTTTTATGACTTGGTTCGAACCCCACTCAAGGTATTTTTTTATGAGTAGGTTCGAACCCCACTCAAGGTATTTTTTTATGAGAGGATTCGACCCCACTCTCACGGTATTTTTTATAAGTGGGTTTGAACCCCACTCAAGGTATTTCTTATGAGTGGGTTCGAACCCCACTCAAGGTATTTTTTCATGACTTGGTTCGAACCCCCCCCCAATCCCTCAAAGGTATCTTTTTATGACTTGGTTCGAACCCCACTCAAGGTATTTTTTTATGACTTGGTTCGAACCCCACTCAAGGTATTTTTTTATGAGTGGGTTCGAACCCCACTCAAGGTATTTTTTTATGAGTGGGTTCGAACCCCACTCAACTTATTTTTAATGAGTGGGTTCGAACCCCACTCAAGGTATTTTTTTGTGTGTGTTCGAACCCCACTCAAGGTATTTTTTTGTGTGGGTTCGAACCCAACTCAAGGTATTTTTTTATGTGTGGGTTCGATCCCCACTCAAGGTATTTTTTTGAGTGGGTTCGAACCCCACTCAAGGTATTTTTTATGAGTGGGTTCAAACCCCACTCAAGGTTTTTTTTAAGAGTGGGTTCGAACCCCACTCAAGGTTTTTTTTATGAGTGGGTTCGAACCTCACTCAAGGTATTTTTTTGTGTGGGTTCGAACCCCATTCAAGGTATTTTTTATGAGTGGGTTCGAACCCCACTCAAGGTATTTTTTAAGAGTGGGTTTGAATCCCACTCAAATTTTTTTTTTGAGTGGGTTCGAACCCCACTCAAGGTTTTTTTTATGAGTGGGTTCGAACCCCACTCAAGGTATTTTTTTGTGGGTTCGAACCCCACTCAAGGTATTTTTTTATGTGTGGGTTCGAACCCCACTCAAGGTATTTTTTTGTGTGGGTTCGAACCCCCACTCAAGGTATTTTTTTTATTAGTGGAGTTCGGAACCCCACTCAAGGTATTTTTTATGAGGTGGGTTCGAACCCCACTCAAGGTATTTTTTTATGACTGGGTTCGAAACCCCACTCAAGGTAGTTTTTCTGAGTGGGGTTCGAACCCTACTCAGGTATTTTTATGAGGTGGGTTCGGGGGAACCCCACTCAAGGTATTTTTTATGATTGGGTTCAATAACCCACTCAAGGTTTTTTTATGAGTGGGTTCGACCCCCACTCAGGTTTTTTTTTATGAGTGGGTCGAACCCACTCAAGGCATTTTTTTATGTGTGGGTTTCGAACCCATTCAAGGTATTTTTTATGAGTGGGTTACGAACCCCACTCAAGTATTTTTTATGAGTGGCGTTTCGAATCCCACTCAAATTTTTTTTTATGAGTGGGTTTCGAAAACCCCACTCAAGGTTTTTTTTTTTATGAGTGGGTTCGAACGCACCAAGGTAGTTTTTTGTGGGTTCGAACCCCACTCAAGGTATTTTTTATGTGTGGGATCGAACCCCACTCAAGGTTTTTTTTGTGTGGGTTCGAACCCCGGCTCAAGGTATTTTTTTATGAGGGGGTTCGAACCCCATCAAGGTATTATTTATGAGTGGGGTTCGAACCCCTCTCAAGGTATTTTTTATGAGTGGGTTCGAACCCCACTCAAGGTATTTTTTATGAGTGGGTTCGAACCCCACTTAAGGTATTTTTTATGACTTGGTTCGAACCCCTCTCAAAGGTAATGTTTTTTTATGAGTGGGTTCGAACCCCTCTGAAGGTATTTTTTATGAGTGGGTTCGAACCCCATTCAGGTTATTTTTTATGAGTGGGTTCGAACCCCACTCAAGGTATTTTTTATGAATTGGTTCGAACCCTACTCAAGGTATTTTTTTATGACTTGGTTCGAACCCCACTCAAGGTATTTTTTTATGAGTGGTTTCGAACCCCACTCAAGGTCTTTTTTTGAGTGGATTCGGACCCCATCAAGGTATTTTTATGAGTGGGTTCGAACCCACTAAGGTATTTTTTATCAGTGGGTTCGAACCCAGGTATGGTATTTTTTTTTAATGAGTGGGTTCCAAACCCCTCTCAAGTGTATTTTTTATGAGTGGGTTCGAACCCCACTCAAGGTATTTTTTATGAGTGGGTTCGAACCCCACTCAAGGTATTTTTTTATGACTTGGTTCGAACCCCACTCAAGGTATTTTTTTATGACTTGGTTCGAACCCCACTCAAGGTATTTTTTTATGAGTAGGTTCGAACCCCACTCAAGGTATTTTTTTATGAGTGGATTCGAACCCCACTCAAGGTATTTTTTATAAGTGGGTTCGAACCCCACTCAATTCGGTATGTGTCTTATGAGTGGGTTCGAACCCCACTCAAGGTATTTTTTCATGACTTGGTTCGAACCCCACTCAAAGTATCTTTTTATGACTTGGTTCGAACCCCACTCAAGGTATTTTTTTATGACTTGGTTCGAACCCCCCTCAAGGTATTTTTTTATGAGTGGGTTCGAACCCCACTCAAGGTATTTTTTTTGAGTGGGTTCTAACCCAACTACTTATTTAATGAGTGGGTTCGAACCCCACTCAAGGTATTTTTTTGTGTGTGTTCGAACCCCACTCAAGGTATTTTTTTGTGTGGGTTCGAACCCAACTCAAGGTATTTTTTTATGTGTGGGTTCGATCCCCACTCAAGGTATTTTTTTGAGTGGGTTCGAACCCCACTCAAGGTATTTTTATATGAGTGGGTTTCAACCCCACTCAAGGTTTTTTTTTAAGAGTGGGTATGAACCCACTCAAGGTTTTTTTATGAGCGGGTTCGAAATCCTCAATCAAGGTATTTTTTTGTGTGGGGTTCGAACCCATTCAAGCGTATTTTTTATGAGTGGGTTCGAACCCCACTCAAGGTATTTTTTATGATGAGGGTTCGGAATCCCATCAAATTTTTTTTTTGAGTGGGTTCGACCCACTCACAGGTTTTTTTTATGGTGTGGGTTCTCGAACCCCACTCAAGGTATTTTTTTGGGGTTCGAACCCACTCAAGGTATTTTTATGTGTGGGTTTCGAACCCCACTCAAGGTATTTTTTTGTGTGGGTTCGAACCCCACTCAAGGGATTTTTTTGATTAGTGGGTTC
This sequence comes from Cherax quadricarinatus, assembly GCF_026875155.1. Classification (NCBI taxonomy): domain Eukaryota; kingdom Metazoa; phylum Arthropoda; class Malacostraca; order Decapoda; family Parastacidae; genus Cherax; species Cherax quadricarinatus. Next base: position 23,489,202 of record NC_069491.1, on the reverse strand, counting down.
GAACCCCACTACAAGATTTCTATGGTGGGTTCGAACCCCACTCAAGGTAGGTTTTATGACTGGGTTAGAAAAACCCCACTCAAGGTATTTTTTATGGAGTGGGTTCGAACCCCACTCAAGGTATTTTTTATGAGTGGGTAGAACCCCACTCAAGGTATTTTTTATATGAGAGGTTCAAAACCCCACTCAAGGTTTTTTTTATGAGTGGGTTCGAACCCCACTCAAGTTTTTTTTTTAGGAGTGGGTTCGAACCCCACTCAAGGCTATTTTTTTACTGTGTGGAGTTCGAACCCATCAAGGTAATTTTTTTTTATGGTGGGTTCGAACCCCACTCAGGTTATTTTTTATGTGTGGGTTCGAATCCCACTCAAATTTTTTTTATGAGTGGGTTCGAACCCCACTCAGGTTTTTTTTATGAGTGGGTTCGAACCATACTCAAGGTATTTTTTTTTTTGTGGGTTCGAACACCACTCAAGTATTTTTTCATGTGTGGGATCGAACCCCACTCAAGGTATTTTTTTGTGTGGGTTCGATCCCAATCAAGGTTATTTTTTTATGAGTGGGTTCGAACCCACTCAAGGTATTTTTTATGAGTGGGTCGAACCCCACTCAAGGTATTTTTGTGAGTGGGTTCGAACCAAAGGTATTTTTTATGAGTGGGTTCGAAACCCTACTAAGGTTTATTTATTATGAGTGGGTTGAACCCACTCAAGGTTTTTTTATGAGTGGTCGGAACCCACTCAAGGTAATTTTTTAAGATGGGTCGGAAGCCCACTCAAGTATTTTTTTATGAGTGGGTTCGAACCCCACTTCAAGTATTTTTTGAGTGGGTTCGAACCTCACTCAAGGTGTTTTATATGAGTGGGTTCGAAACCCCCACTAAGGTATTTTTTTCGAGTGGGCTCGACCCCGCTCAAGGGTATTTTTTTATGACTTGGTTCGAAACACACTCAAGGTTTTTTTATGACATGGTTTTCGAACCCCACTCCAAGGTATTTTTTAAAGTGGGTTCGAAACCCACTGTCAAGGTATTTTTTTATGAGTGGGTTCGAACCCCACTCAAGATATTTTTTATGAGTGGGTTCGAACCCCCACTCAAGGTATTTTTTTATGACTTGGTTCGAACGCCACTCAAGTATTTTTTATGACTTGGTTCGAACCCCCTCAGGTATTTTTTTATGAACTTGGTTCGAACCCCACTCAAGGTATTTTTGTATGGACTTGGTTCGAACCCCACTCAAGTATTGTTTTTATGACTTGGTTCGAAACCCCAATCAAGGTATTTTTTTTTGACTTTGGTTCGAACCCCTCAAGGTTATTTTTTATGACTTGGTTTCGAACCCCACTCAAGGTATTTTTTTATGACTTGGTTCGAACGCCACTCAAGGTATTTATTTTAATGACTTGGTTTCGAACCCCATCAAGTATTTTTTATGGACTTGGTTCGATACCCCACTCAAGTATTTTTTTTTGACTTGGTTTCGACCCCAGCCTCAAGGTATTTTTTTATCTTTGACTTGGTCGAACGCCACTCAGGTTATTTTTTCTGACTTGGTTCGAACCCCACTCTAGGTATTTTTTTATGAACTTGGTTGAACCCCACTCAGGAATTTTTTTATGCAAAACGACTATTACAAGTTCCGCCTAATACTTGTAAACCATAATTTCTTTATATGTGTGAAAAACCATAAGAATTTCTTGATAGATAGTGAAAAACAGTCTACTAATATACTACTTTTAAGAAAAAACTAAAAAAAACATGATTGATGGCCGAGATATCATATAACAGGATGTTCAACATTGTAAACTGTATGTATTCATTATGTTACTCAGTAGGCACTCAGTAGGTGTCAGTATGTACTCAGAAGGTACTCAGTAAGTGCCTCAGTAGGTACTCGGTAGGCACTCAGTAGGTGTTCAGTAGGTACTCCAGGAAGGTACTCTGTTAAGTGCTCAGTAGTACTCAGTAGGTAATCAGTAGGTTGTTCAGTAGGTACTCAGAAGGTACTCAGTAAGTGCTCCAGTGGTACTCAGTAGGCACTGAGTATGTGTTCAGTAGGTACTCAGAAAGGTATACTCAGTAAGTGCTCAGTATGGTACTCCAGTAGGCACTCCAGTTAGGTGTCTCAGCAGGTACTCAGAAGGTACTCAGTAAGTGCTCAGTAGGTACTCAGTAGGCAACTCAGTTGGTGTTCAGTAGGTACTCAGAAGGTACTCAGGTAATTGTCAGTAGGTACTAGTAGGCAATCAGTAGGTGTTCAGTAGGGTACTCAAGAGGTATCAGTAATGTTACGCCTCAGTAGGTACTCAGTAGGCCACTCGTAGGTGCTCAGCAGGTACTCAGAAGGTACTCAGTAAGTGCTCAGTAGGTACTCAGTGGCACTCGTAGGTGCTCAGAGTACTCAGAAGGTTACTCAGTAAGTGCTCTGTATGTACTCAGTAGGCACCTCAGTAGGTGCTCAGCAGGTATCAGAAGGTACTCAGTAAGTGCTCCGTAGGTACTCAGTGGCACTCAGTATGGTGCCCTCTGGCAGTGTACTCAGAAGGTACTCAGTAAGTGCTCAGTAGGTACTCAGGTAGGCACTCAGTAGGTGCTCAGCAAGTACTCTAGAAGGTACTCAGTAAGTTGCTCAGTAGGTATCCAGTAGGCACTAGTAGTGCTCAGCAGGTACTCAGAGGTACTCAGTAAGTGCCTCAGTAGGGTACTAGTAGGACTCAGTAGGTGACTAAGCAGGTACCTCAGAGGTAACTCAGTAAGTGACTCAGTAGGTACTCAGTAGGCATCAGTAGGGCTCAGCAGGTACTCGAAGGTACCGTAAGTGCCTCAGTAGGTACTCAGTAGGAACTCAGTAGGTGCTCAGCAGGTATCTCAGAAGGTACTCAGTAAAGTGCTCCAGTAGGTACTCAGTAGGCACTCAGTAGGTGCTCAGCAGGGGACTAGAAGGTACTCAGTAAGTGCTCAGTAGGTACTCAGTAGCACTCAGTAGGTAGTCAGCAGGTACTCAGAAAGGTACTCAGTAAGTGCTCAGTGGTACTCAGTAGGCAATCAGTAGGTGCCTCAGCAGGTAATCAGAAGGTATCAGTAAAGTGCTCTCAGTAGGTATCAGTTAGGCATTAAGTAGGTGCTCAGCAGGTACTCAGTAGGTGCTCAAGCAGTGTTCAGTAGGTTACCTCAGAAGGTACCTCAGTATGGGACTCAGTAGTATCGAAGGTACTCAGTAGTATAGAAGGTCAACTCAGTAGTTATCAGAAAGGTACTCAGTAGGGACTCAGTATGTACTAGAAAAGGTACTCAGTGGGGACTCAGTAGGTGCTAGCAGTACTCAGAAGTTACTCAGTAGCGTACTCAGAAGGTCTCAGTAAGGGACTCAGAAGAGTACTCAGTAGGGACTCAGAAGGTACTATAGGTACTCAGAATCGGTACTCTGTAGGTACTCAGAAGGTACTCAGTAGGGACATAGTAGGTACTCAGGAAGGTACTCAGTAGGATACTCGAAGTAACTCAGTTAGGGACTCAGTAGGGTACTCAGAAGGTACTCAGTTAGGGACTCAGCAGGTGCTCAGGCAGGTTACTCATGGGAATTTATCAGTAATTGCTCTGTAGGTACTCATGTAGGCCACTCAGTAGGGGTTCCGTAGGGTACTCAGAAGGAACTCAGTAGTGCTCAGTAGGTACTCAGTAGGTGTGCTCTGCTCAGTAGGTGCTCAGCGGTACTCTAGAAGGTGCTTGCTCAATAGGTTGCTCAGCAGGTTATCAGACGGTACTCTGTAGGGGACTCAAGTATGTCTAAGAAGGTACTCAGTAGGGCTCAGTAGGTTCTAGAAGGTACTCAGAAGGTATCAGTAGGGACTCAGCGTGCTCAGCAGGTATCAGGAGGTACTCAGTAGGGGATCAGTAGGTGCTCAGCAGGTACTCAGAAGATACTCAGTAGGGACTCAGTAGGTGCTCGCAGGAACTCAGAAGGTACTCAGAGGGACTCAGTAGGTGTCAGCAGGTACTCAAAAGGTACTCAGAAACTCAATTCTAGGGGCCCTCAGAGGGTGAGGGACTCAGAAAGGTCTCAGAAGGTCTGAAATAGTAGGACTCAGTGGTGCTCAGAGGACTCAAAAGGACTCAGAAAGGGGCCCGTAGGTCTAAGGGACTCAGGGGGTTTTGGGGGCCAGAAGGGGCCAAAAAGTTTTTCAGAAAGTACTAAAGGGCCAGTAGGTGTCCGGGCTCGAAGGTCTCAGAGGGCCTTCTCAAAGGTTAGGGGATCGTGGGGACCGAGGGGCTCAGAGGTACTCAGAGGTACTCAGGGGATCAGTAGGGCTCAGGGTACTCAGAAGGTATCGTTGGGGGCCCCTCGTAGGTGCTAGCAGGTAAAAAGGGACTGGTACTCAAAAAGGACCAGTAGGGCTCAGAGTTATCGAATTATTAAT
>NC_069491.1:23468606-23484283 GCF_026875155.1 Cherax quadricarinatus | reverse complement strand
AAAAAATACCTTGAGTGGGGTTCGAACCCACACATAAAAAAATACCTTGAGTGGGGTTCGAACCCACATAAAAAAATACCTTGAGTGGGGTTCGAACCCACACATAAAAAATACCTTGAGTGGGGTTCGAACCCACACATAAAAAAATACCTTGAGTGGGGTTCGAACCACACTAAAAAAATACCTTGAGTGGGGTTCGAACCCACACATAAAAAATACCTTGAGTGGGGTTCGAACCCACATAAAAAAATACCTTGAGTGGGGTTCGACCACACTAAAAAATACCTTGAGTGGGGTTCGAACCACACAAAAAAATACCTTGAGTGGGGTTCGAACCCACTCATAAAAAATACCTTGAGTGGGGTTCGAACCCACACATAAAAAATACCTTGTGTGGGGTTCGAACCCACACATAAAAAATACCTTGAGTGGGGTTCGAACCCACACATAAAAAATACCTTGAGTGGGGTTCGAACCCACACATAAAAAATACCTTGAGTGGGGTTCGAACCCACATATAAAAAAATACCTTGAGTGGGGTTCGAACCCACATAAAAAAATACCTTGAGTGGGGTTCGAACCCACTCATAAAAAATACCTTGAGTGGGGTTCGAACCCACACATAAAAAATACCTTGAGTGGGGTTCGAACCCACACATGAAAAAATACCTTGAGTGGGGTTCGATCCCTCTCATAAAAAAATTCTTGAGTGGGGTTCGACAAACACTAAAAAAATACTTGAGTGGAGTTCGAACCCCACACATAAAAAAATACCTTGAGTGGGTTCGAGCCCACAAAAAAAAAATTACTTGAGTGGGTTCGAACCACTCATAAAAAAAAATACCTTGGTGGGGTTCGAACTACACATTAAAAATACTTGAGTGGGTTCGAACACAATAAAAAAAAAATAATTGAGTGGTCGGGTTCGAACCCACACATAAAAAAATAATTGAGTGGGGTTCGAAACCCACTCATAAAAAAAATACCTTCTGTGGGGTTCGAATCATTCATAAAAAATACCTTGAGTGGGTTCGAATCAACAAAAAAATACCTTGAGTGGGGTACGAAAATCAACTAAAAAAAATACCCTTGAGTGGGGTTCGAACCCACACATAAAAAAACTTGAGTGGGGTTCGAAACCACTCATAAAAAATACTTCGTGGGGTTCGAATCCACACAAAAAAATACTTGTGTTGGGGTTCGAATCCACACACAAAAATACCTTGTGTGGGGTTCGAATTCCACACACATAAAAAAATACCTTGAGTGGGGTTCGAACCCACAATAAAAACTACGTTGAGTGGGGTTCGAAACCAACACATAAAAAAAATACCTGAGAATGGGGTTCGAACCCACACATTAAAAAATATCTGAGGGGGGTTCGAATCCACGCATAAAAAATACCTTGAGTGGGGTTCGAACCCACACATAAAAAATACCTTGATTTGGGGTTCAAACCCCCACAAAAAAATACCTTGAGGGGGGTTCGAACCCACTCTTTAAAAAAATACCTTGAGTGGGGTTCGAACCCACTCATCAAAAAATACCTTGAGTGGGGTTCAAACCCACTCATAAAAAATACCTTGAGTGGGGTTCGAACCCACTCATAAAAAATACCTTGAGTGGGGTTCGAACCCACACATAAAAAAATACCTTGAGTGGGGTTCGAACCCACTCATAAAAATACCTTGAGGGGGGGTTCGAACCCACTCATAAAAAAATCCTTGAGTGGGGTTCGAACCCACTCATAAAAAAATACCTTGAGTGGGGTTCGAACCCACTCATAAAAAAATACCTTGAGTGGGGTTCGAACCCACTCATAAAAAAATACCTTGAGTGGGGTTCGATCCCAACAAAATAAAATATCTTGAGTGGGGTTCGATACCCACACATAAAAAAAATACTTGAGTGGGGTTCGAACCCACACTCAAAAAATACCTTGAGTGGGGTTGAAAACCACTCATAAAAAAAATAACCTTGAGTGGGTTCGAACCCACACATAAAAAAATACTTGGTGGGGTTCGATAACCCACACAAAAAATACCTTGAGTGGGGTTCTGAACACCCACACAAAAAATTCTTGAGTGGGTTCGAACCCACTCTATAAAAAAAATACTTGAGTGGGGGCTCGAACCCAAACATAAAAAATAACCTGTGTGGGGTTCGAACCACACATAAAAAATACCTTGAGTGGGGTTCCGAACCACACAAAAAAAATACCTTGAGTGGGGTTCGAACCACTCTTAAAAATTCCTTGAGTGGGGTTCGAAACCCACACATAAAAAAACACCTTGAGTGGGGTTCGCAACCATACATAAAAAAAATACCTTGAGTGGGGTTCGAACCCACACATATTAAAAAGATACCTTGAGTGGGGTTCGAACCCACACATAAAAAAATACCTTGGTGGGGGTTCGAACCCTCACATGAAAAAAATACCTTGAGTGGGTTCGATACCCACTCATAAAAAATTACCTTTTGAGTGGGCGTTCGAACCCCCACACTAAAAAAAATACACTTGCGTGGAGTTCGACCACACATAAAAAAAATACCTTGAGTGGGGTTCGAGCCCACCACATAAAAAATTACCTTAGTGGGGTTCGAACCCCCACATAAAAAAATAATTGAGTGGGGTTCGAACCCACTCCATAGGAAAAAATTCCTTGAGTGGGGTTCGAATCCAACACCATAAAAAAAATATCTTGATTGGGGTTCGTATCCCACACATAAAAAATACCTTGAGTGGGGTCGAACCCACACATAAAAAATACTTGAGTGGGGTTCGAACCCACACAAAAAAATACCTTGAGTGGGGTTCGAAAACCACTCATAAAAAATACCTTGAGTTGAGTTCGAATCCACACTTAAAAAATACCTTGAGTGGGGTTCGAATCACGCTTAAAAAATACCTTGAGTGGGTTCGTACCCACACATAAAAAAAAATACCTTGAGTGGGTTCGAATCCCACACACAAAAAATACCTTGAGTGGGTTCGAACCACTCATAAAAAAATACCTTTGAGTGGGTTCGAAACCCACTCATCAAAAAAAATACTTGAGTGGGGTTCAACCCACTCATTAAAAAATACTTGAGTGGTGTTCGAAACACTCATAAAAAACTATCCTTGAGTGGGGTTCGAACCCTACACTATAAAAAAATACCTTGAGAGGGGTTCGAACCTAAAAACTCATAAAAAAATTCCTTGAGTGGGGTTCGAAACCCACTCATAAAATATCACCTTGGAGTGGGGTTCGAATCCCATCATTAAAAAATAATACCTTGAGTGGGGTTCGAACCCACACAATAAAAAAATACCTTGAGTGGGGTTCGAACCCACTCATAAAAAAATACCTTGAGTGGGGTTCGGATCACACTCTAAAAAAAAATACCTTGAGTGGGGTTCGAACCAACACATAAAAAAATACTTCGAGTGGGGATTCGAACCCACACATAAAAAATCACCCTTGAGTGGGGTTCGAACCCACACATAAAAGAATACCTTGAGTGGGCTTCGAACCCACTCATAAAAAAAATGCCTTGAGGTGGGTTTCGAACCCACACATAAAAAAATACCTTGAGTGGGTTCGAACCAACTCGTAAAATAATACCTTGAGTGGGGTTCGAATCCACACATAAAAAAAATACCTTGAGTGGGGTTCGTACCCATCAAGGTATTTTTTTATGTGTGGGTTCGAAACCCCACTCACGGTATTGTTGTATGAGTGGGTTCGAAACCCCACTCAATGTATTTTTTATGAGTGGGTTCGAACCCCAATCAAGGTATTTTTTTAATGTGTGGGATCGAACCCCACTAAGGTATTTTTTATGAGTGGGTTCGAAACCCCACTCAAGGTAATTTTTTTATGAGTGGTTCGACCCCACTCAAGTATTTTTTTATGAGTTGGGTTCGAACCCCACTCAAGTATTTTTTATGTGTGGGTCGAAACCCCACTCAAGGGGTATTTTTTTATGAGTGGGTTCGAACACCACTCCGGTATTTTTTTATGAGTGGGTTTGAACCCCACTCAAGGTATTTTTTTGATGAGTGGTTCGAACCCCACTCAAGGTATTTTTTTTGAGTGGGTTCGAAACCCCACAAGGTTAATTTTTTTTGTGTGATTGGGATTCGGAACCCCACTCAGGTATTTTTTTATGTGTTGGGTTCGCAACCCACTCAAGGTATTTTTTATTGCGTGGATTTCGAACCCCACTCAAGGTATTTTTATATGTGGTCGGATTCGAAACTCAACTCAAGGTATTTTTTATGAGAGGTTTCGGAACCCCACCCTCAAGGGATTTTTTTGGTGTGGGTTCGAACCCAACTCAAGGATATTTATTTTATGTGTGGGTTCGAACCCAATTCAAGGTATTTTTTTGTGGCGATTCGAACCCCACTCCAAGATATTTTTTTATGTGTGATTCGAACCCCACTCAAGGAATTTTTCTATGAGTGGGTTCGAAACCCACTCAATATAATTATTATTTTTAGGTGTGGGATTCGAACCCCACTCAAGGTATTTTTTTATGTGTGCGGCTCGAAACCCATCAGGTATTTTTTTATGTGTGGGTTCGAACTCCACTCAAGGTATTTTTTTATGTGTGGGTTCGAACCACTCAAGGTATTTTTTTATGGTGGGGGGGGGGGGGGATTATTTTTTTTTCGAACCCCAATCAAGGTATTTTTTCATGTGTGGGGGTAACGAACCCCACTCAAGGTATTTTTTATATGTGGGTTCGAACACCACTCAGGGTATCTTTTTATGTGTGGGTTGACCCACTCAAGGGTTATTAGTATTTTTTTATGTATGGGTTCGAACCCCACTCAAGGTTGTTATTTTATGTTGTGGGTTCGAACCCACTCAAGGTATTTTTTTAAGGAGTGGGTGCGGACCCCCCTCAAGTATTTTTTTGTTGGGGGTTCGAACCCCACTCAAGGTATTTTTTATGTGTGGGTTCGAAACCCACCACAAAGGTATTTTTTTATGTGTGGGTTCCGAGCCCCACTCAAGGTATTTTTTATGAGTGGGTTCGAAACCCACTCAGGTATTTTTTGTGTGTCGTTCGAACCCCACTCAAGGAATTTTTTGTGTGGGTTCGAACCCATAAAGGTATTTTTTATGTGGTGGGTTCGGAACCCCATCAAGGTATTTTTTTATGAGAGGGTTCGACCAATCTCAAGGTATTTTTTGTGTGGGGTTCGAAACCCCACTCAAGGTATTTTTTTATGTGTGGGGTCGAAACCCCACTCAAAGTATTTTGTTATTGTGGGTTCGAACCCCATCAAGGTATTTTTTTATGAGTGGGTTCGTACCCCTATCAAGTCGTATTTTTTTTATGAGTGGGTTCGAACCCCCACTCAAGGTATTTTTTTATGAGTGGGTTCGTAACCCCCACTCAAGGTATTTTTTATTGAGTGGAGTTCTGAACCCCACCTCAAGGTATTTTATTATGGTGGGTTCGAGGCCCCACTCAGGTATTTTTTTATGATGGGTTCGAACCCCACCAGGGTATTTATTATGAGTGGTTAGAACCCCCCACTCAAGGTATTTTTTATGAGTGGGTTCGAACCCCACGCAATGTATTTTTTTTATGTGTGGATTCGAACCCCACTCAAGGGTTATTTTTTTACGAGAGGGTTCGAACCCCACTCAGGTATTTTTTTATGGTGGGTTCGAACCCAACTCAAGGCATTTTATTATGTGTGGGGTTCGAAGCCCATCAACGGTTTTTTTTATGTGTGGGTTCGAACACCACTCAGGTATATTTTTTTTTATGTGTGGGTCGAAACCCACTCAAGAGTATTTTTTTATGTGTGGGTTCGAACCCCGCTCAAGGTATTTTTTTATGAGTGGGTTCGAACCCCACTCAAGGTATTTTTTATGAGTGGGTTCGAACCCCACTCAAGGTATTTTTTTATGTGTGGGTTCGATCCCCACTCAAGGTATTTTTTATGAGTGGGTTCGAACCCCACTCAAGGTATTTTTTTATGAGTGGGTTCGAACCCCACTCAAGGTATTTTTTTATGAGTGGGTTCGAACCCCACTCAAGGTATTTTTTTTATGTGGGGTTCGAAACCCCACAAGGTATTTTTTTATGAGTGGGTTCAAACACCACTCAAGGTATTTTTTTGAGTGAGTTTGAAACCCCACTCAAGGATTTTTTTGATGAGTGGGTTCGAACCCCCACACTCAAGGTAGTTATTTTATGGAGTGGGTTCGAAACCCCCACTCAAGGTATTTTTTGTGTGTGGGTTCGAAACCCCATCTCAGGTTTTTTTTATGTGTGGTTCGAAACCCCCACTAAGGTATTTTTTATGCGTGATTCGGAATCCCCACTCAAGGTATTTTTTTAAGTGTGGATCGAACTCAACTCAAGGTTTTTTTTATGAGTGGGTTCGAACCCACTCAAGGTATTTTTGTGGTGTGGTTCGAACCCCAATCAAGGATTTTTTTATGTGTGGGTTCGAACCCCATCAAGGGATTTTTTTATGTGTGGATTCGAACCCCACTCAAGATATTTTTTTATGTGTGGATTCGAACCCCACTCAAGGATTTTTTATGAGTGGGTTCGAACCACACTCCAATATATTTTTTTATGTGTGGGTTCGAAACCCCACTCAAGGTATTTTTGTATGTGTGGGTTCGAACCCCACTCAAGTATTTTTTATGTAGTGAGATTCGACCCCATTCAAGGTATTTTTTTGTGTGGATTCGACCTCCACTTAAGGTATTTTTTTATGAGTCGGTTCGAACCCACTCAAGGTATTTTTTTATGTGTGGCGTTCGAAGCCCATCAGGTAAATTTTTTTATGTGTTGGGGTTCGAAAACCCCACTCAAGGTATTTTTTATGTGTGGGATTTCGAACCCACTCAAGGGTATTTTTTTTATGTGTGGATTTCGAACCCCACTCAAGGTATTTTTTTATGAGTGGGTTCGAACCCCACTCAAGGTATTTTTTGTGTGGGTTCGAACCCCACTCAAGGTATTTTTTTATGTGTGGGTTTGAACCCCACTCAAGGTATTTTTTTATGTGTGGGTTCGAAACCCCACTCTAATGAGATTTTTTTAATGTGTGGGTTCGAATCGAACCCACTCAAGGGTATTTTTTTATGTGGGGGTCGAACCCCCACTTCAAGCTATTTTTTTATGTTGTGGGTTCGAACCCCACTCAAGGGTATTTTTTAATGCTGTGTGAGGATTCGAACCCCACCACAAGGTATTTTTTGTTGTGGATTCGAACCCACATCAAGGTGTTTTTTTGTGTGGATCTCGAACCCACTGAAGGTATTTTTTATGAGTGGGTTCGAACACCCCACTCAAGGTATTTTTATATGTGGGGTTTGAAACCCTACTCAGTGGTATTTTTTTATGTGTGGATTTCGAACCCCCACTCAAGGTATTTTTTTGTGTGGATTGAACCCCACTCAAAGGTATTTTTTTATGTATGGATTCGAACCCCACTGATTGAAGGTATTTTTTTAGGAGTGGTGTTTCGACAACCCCACTCAGGTATTTTTTATGTGTGGGTTCGAACCCCATCATGGTATTTCTTTATGTGTGGGTGCGAAACCCCCACTCAAGGTATATTTTTTATGTGTAGTTCGAAACCCCACTCGAGGTTATTTTTTTATGAGTGGGTTCGAACCCATCAAAGTAATTTTTATATGTGTGGGGCTCGAACCCCAACTCAAGGTATTTTTTTATGTGGGGTTCGAACTCCACTCAAGGTATTTTGTTTATGTGTGGTTCGAACCCCACGCAAGGTATTTTGTTTTGAGTGGGATCGAACCCCACTCAAGGTATTTTTTCATTGTGTGGGTTCGAACCCCACTCAATGTATTTTTTTTATGTGTGGGTTCGACCCCACTCAAGGTATCTTTTTATGTGTGGGTTCGAACCCCACTCAAAGGTATTTTTTTTTGTATGGTTTCATAATTTTAGGTTCGAACCCCACTCAAGGTGTTTTTTTATGTGTGGGTTCGAACCCCTCCACTCAATGTATTTTTTTATGATTGCGGTTCGAACCCCCACTCAAGGTATTTTTTGGTGTGGGTGCGAACACCACTCAAGGTATTTTTTATGTGTGGGTTCGAACCCCACACAAGGTATTTTTTTATGTGTGGGTTCGAGCCCCACTCAAGGTATTTTTTATGAGTGGGTTCGAACCCCACTCAAGGTATTTTTTGTGTGTGTTCGAACCCCACTCAAGGTATTTTTTGTGTGGGTTCGAACCCCACTCAAGGTATTTTTTTATGTGTGGGTTCGAACCCCACTCAAGGTATTTTTTTATGAGTGGGTTCGAACCCCACTCAGTAGGAATTATTTTTTGTGTGGGTTCGAACCCCACTCAAGGTATTTTTTTTTAATTTTGTTGTGGGTTCGAAACCTCCACTCAAAAGATATTTTTTATGTGTGGGTTCGAACCCACTCAAGGTATTTTTTGTGTGGGTTCGAACCCCACTCAAGGTTCTTTTTTTATGTTGTGGCGGGTTCGAACCACACTCAAGATATTTTTGTTATGTGTGGGTTCGAAACCCAAATCAAGGTATTTTTTTTTTTTATGAGTGGGTTCGACCCCACTCAAGGTATTTTTTTATGATTGGGTTCGAACCCCACTCAGGTATTTTTTATTAGTGGGTTCGAACCCCATCAAGATTTTTTATTGGTGGGTTCGAACCCACTCAAGGTATTTTTTATGAGTGGGTTCGAACCCACTCAAGGTTATTTTTTTAGGAGTGGAGCCTCGAACCTCACTCAAGGTATTTTTTATGAGTGGGTTCGAACCCCACTCAAGTATTGTTTTATTGTGTGGGTCTCGAACCCCACTTCAAGGTATTTTTTTATGTGTGGGTTTCGATCCCCACTCAACGTATTTTTTATTGTGTGGATTCGAAACCCCAATCAAGGTATTTTTTTTATGTGTGGATTCGAACCCCACTCAAGGTATTTTTTTATGAGTGGGTTCGAAAACCCACTCAAGGTATTTTTTGTGTGGGTATCTAACCCCAATCAGGTATTTTTTATGTGTGTGTTCGAACCCCTCAAAGGTATTTTTTTATGTGTGGGTTCAACCCCATCAACGGTATTGTTTTAATGTGTGGTTCGAAACCCCCACTCAAGGTATTTTTTAATGTGTTGGCTTCGAAAACCCACTCAAGGTATTTTTTTATGTGTGGTTCGCCCCCCCCCCCCCCCCCCCACCCCACTCAAGGTATTTTTTTAAGTGTGGATTCGAACCCCACTCAAGGTGGTATTTTTTTGTTGTGGATTCGACACCCACTCAGCTATTTTTTTATGTGTGGATTCGAACCCCACTGAAGGTATTTTTTTATGAGTGGGTTCGATCCCCACTCAAGGTATTTTTTTATGTTTGGGTTCGAACCCCACTCAAGGTATTTTTTTATGTGTGGGTTCGAAACCCCACTCAGGTATTTTTTTATGTGTAGGTTCGAACCCCACTCTCAAGGTATTTTTTTATGAGTGGGTTCGAACGTCAATGTAATTTTTTTATGTTGTGGGTTCGAACCCCAACTCAAGGTTATTTGTTTATGTGTGGGTTCGAAGCCCACTCAAGGTATTTTTTTATGTGTAGGTTCGAACCCCACTCAAGGTATTTTTTTATGAGTGGGTTCGAACCCGCTCAAGTAATTTTTTCATGTGTGGGTTCGAACCCCACTCAAAGGTATTTTTTTATGTGTGGGTTCGAACCCCACCAAGGGATCTTTTTTGTGTGGGTTCGAACCCCACTCAAGGTTTTTTTATTGTGTGGGTTGAACCCCACTCAAGGTGTTTTTTTATGTGTGGGTTCGAACCACACTCAAGGTATTTTTTTATGAGTGGGTTCGAACCCCACTCAAGGTATTTTTTTGTGTGGGTTCGAACCCCACTCAAGGTATATTTTATGTGTGTGGGTTCGAAACCCCCACACAAGGTATTTTTTTATGTGTGGGTTCGTGCGCCCCACTCAAGGTATTTTTTATGAGTGAGTTCGAACCCCATCAAGGTACTTTTTTGTAGTGTTCTAACCCCACTCAAAGGTTAATTTTTTTTACTGTGTGGGTCGAAACCCCAATTCAGGTAATTTTTTTTATGAGTGCGTTTCGAACCCCACTCAAGGTATTTTTTTTGAGTGGGTTTCGAACCCCCACTCAACGGTTATTTTTTATGAGTGGGTCGAAACCCCACTCAAGGTATTTTTATGAGTGGGTTCGTACCCCACTCAAGGTATTTTTTTATGCGTGGGTTCGCAAACCACTCAGGTATTTTTTATGAGTGGGTTCGAAACCCCACTCAAGGTATTTTTTATGATGTGGGGTTCGACCCCACTAAGGTATTTTTTTATGATGTGGGTTCGAAACCCCTTCAAGGTATTTTTATGAGTGGTTCGTACCCCACTCAAGGTATTTTTTCATGAGTGGGTTCGAACCCACTCTAGGTATTTTTTATGACTTGGTTCGAACCCCACTCAAGGATTTTTATGAGTGGGTTCGAACCCTCCTGAAGTATTTTTTATAAGTGGCGTTGAAACCCCACCTCAAGGTATTTTTTTATGAGTGGGTTCGAAACCCCAATCATGTATTTTTTTATGAGTGGGTTCGAACCCCACTCAGGTATTTTTTTAGGTGGGGGCTCGAACCCCACTCTTAAGGTTTGTTTTATGGAGTGGGTTCGAACCCCACTCAAGGTATTTTTTTATGAGTGGGTTCGAACCCACTCAAGGTATTGTTTATGAGTGGGTCCGAACCGCTCGTCAGGAGGTTGTGGGGTTGAGGGGGTGCGAACCCTCAGAAAGGGTGTTTTGAGGAGTGGGTTCGAAACCCCACTCATGGGTTGGGGGTGGAGGGGGTGAGAACCCAAGCTTGGGAGTGGGGTGGAGTGGGGGCGATCCCGGACTTGGGAGGGGGGTGGTGGGCGGGGAGTTAAAATCGATTGGGTGGGGTGGTGGTGGGGGGCGTTACAATAGGTGGGTGGGTGGGGTGAGAGGGGGGTTTGGGGTGTATGTGCAGGTCAAGTGCAGAGGAGAGGGGTGTGGGGGGACGAGGGGGTGTACAGGTGATGGAAGGGGGGTGGAGGACGGCCTGGTTGGGGAAAGTAGTAGTCTAAGGTATTGTTATGCTTGGGACGAGGGTGGTTCGCTATAGTATAGGTTAAGGAATTAATCTCCATTTATTTAATTTAATCTTAATCCCTATATGTATTCTTATATTTTCTCTTACATTATATTAGCCTTATTTTTACCCCAAGAACACAACAATACTAAAAAAAAAAAACACAAACACATCACTCAAAAAACCTAAAAAAAAAACTATAAAACCAAAAATAACCAAACAACTTGCTTTCGAACCCTCTCAAAGTATTTTTTTTTGTGGGGTTCGAAACCCCTCTGAAGATTATTTTTTTTGAGTGGGTTCAAACCCACCTCAAGGTATTTTTTTATGAGTGCGGTTCGAAACCCCATCCAAGTATTTTTATGACTTGGTTCGAACCCCACTCAAGGTATTTTTTTATGACTTGGTTCGAACCCACTAGGTAATTTTTTGAGGGTTCGAACCATAAGGATTTTTTGGTGGTTCGAACCCACTCAAGGTATTTTTTTGAGTGGGTTCGAACCCCACCAAGGTATTTTTGAGTGGGTTCGAACCCATCTAAGGATGTTTTTATGAGTGGGTGAACACTCAAGGTATTTTTTATGAGTGGTCGACCCGTCAGGTTTTTTTTATGAGGTCGAACCCCATCAAGGTATTTTTTATGGACTTGGTTCGACGCCACTCAGGTATTTTTTATGACTGGGTTCGAACCCACTCATGGTATTTTTTTAGGGTGGTTCGAACCACTCAAGGTATTGTTTATGATGGTCGACCACTCAGGTAGTTTTTATGATGGTTCGACGCCACTCAAGGTATTTTTTTATGCTGTGGTTCGAGCGCCATCAGGTATGTTTATAGGACTTGGGTTGGAACCTCCAAGGTATTTTTTAGTATGCAACTACAGTTGGTCTTATGTGGTTTCAGAAGGTACTCAGTAAGGTCATTGTTGGTATGAGGCTCAGGTGGTGATCAAGTATTACTAGATGGTCTCGTAATGCCGTAGGTACTCAGTAGCACTCAGTGGTGTCGAGGTACTCAGAGGTACTCAGTAGTGCTCGTGGTTCAGTAGGCACTCAGTAGGTGTTCAGTAGTACTCAGAAGGTATCAGTAAGTGCTCGTAGGTATCAGTAGGCACTCAGAGGTGTTCAGTAGGTATCAGAGGACTCTGTAAGTGCTAGTAGGTTCAGAGGCACTCAGTAGGTGTCAGAGGCGGTCTCAGAAGGTACTCGAAGGTCAGTAGGTGACTCAGTTGGCTTACTGTAGGGCTCAGAGGTCTCAGAAGGTGAAGTCTAGGGTACTCAGTAGGATCAGTAGGTGCTCAGCAGGTCTCGGAAGGTATCAGTAGGCTCAGTAGGTGATCAGAGGACTCAGGTGGTCCAGAGGACTCAGAGGTACTCAGTAAGTGTCAGTAGGAATCAGTAGGCACTCAGTAGGGTGCTCAGCAGGTACTCAGAAGGTACTCAGTAAGTGCTCAGTAGGTACTCTGAGGACTCAGTAGGTGCTCAGAGGTACTCAGAAGGTACTCAGTAGTGCTCAGTAGGTAGCTCAGTAGGCATCAGTAGGTGTCAGAGGTACTCAGAGGTACTCAGTAAGGTGCTCAGTAGGTACTCAGTAGGCACTCAGTAGGTGCTCAGCAGGTTACTCAGAAGTATCAGTAAGTGCTCAGTAGGTACTCAGTAGGCACTCAGTAGGTGTCAGAGGTACTCAGAAGGGTACTCAGTAAGTGTCAGTAGGTACTCAGTAGGACTCAGTAGGTGCTCAGCAGGTACTCAGAAGGTACTCAGTAAGTGCTCAGTAGGTACTCAGTAGGCACTCAGTAGGTGCTCAGCAGGTACTCAGAAGGTACTCAGTAAGTGCTCAGTAGGTACTCAGTAGGCACTCAGTAGGTGCTCAGCAGGTACTCAGAGGTACTCAGAGTGTCAGTAGGTACTCGAGGTATCAGGTAGGACTCAGTAGGTATCAGAGGTACTCAGTAGGTACTCAGAAGGTACTCAGTAGGCTCAGTAGCGGTACTCAGTAGGTGCCTCAGTAGTGTTACAGAAGGTACTCAGTAGGGACTCAGTAGGGGCTCAGCAGGTACTCAGAAGGTACTCAGTAGGTACTCAGAAGGTACTCAGTAGGTACTCAGAAGGTACTCAGTAGGGACTCAGTAAGGACTCAGTAGGTAGCTCAGAGGTCTCGAGGTACTCAGAAGGTACTCAGTAGGGACTCAGTAGGTACTCAGAAGGTACTCAGTAGGTACTCAGAAGGTACTCAGTAGGTACTCAGAAGGTACTCAGTAGGTACTCAGTAGGGACTCAGTAGGTGCTCAGCAGGTACTCAGAATACTCAGTAAGTGCTCAGTAGGTACTCAGTAGGCACTCAGTAGGTGCTTCAGAGGTACTCAGAAGGTACTCAGTAGTGCTCAGAGGTACTCAGTAGGCCTCAGTAGGTGCTCAGCAGGTACTCAGATGGTCTCAGTAGGTGCTCAGCAGGTACTCAGAAGGTACTCAAGTAGGTGACTCAGTAGGTATCAGAGGTACCTCAGAGGGATCGAGGTCTCAGAGGTACTCAGTAGGACTCAGTAGGTGCTCAGCAGGTACTCAGAAGGTATCGAGGGACTCAGTAGTGCTCAGCAGGTACTCAGAGTACTCAGTAGGGACTCAGTAGGTGCTCAGCAGGACTCAGAGGTACTCAGTGGGATCAGTAGGTGCTCAGAGGTACTCAGAAGTCAGTAGGACTCAGTAGGTGCTCAGCAGGTACTCAGAAGGTACTCAGTAGGGACTCAGTAGGTGCTCAGCAGGTACTCAGAAGGTACTCAGTAGGGACTCAGTAGGTGCTCAGCAGGTACTCAGAAGGTACTCAGTAAGTGACTCAGTAGGTGCTCAGCAGGTAGCTCAGCAGGTACTCAGTAGGGAGCTCAGTAGGTGCTCAGCAGGTACTCAGTAAGGACTCAGTAGGGACTCAGTAGGTGTCAGAGGTACTCAGAAGGTACTCAGTAGGGACTCAGTAGGTGCTCAGGACATGGTACTCAGAGGTACTCAGTAGGGACTCAGTAGGTGCTCAGCAGGTACTCAGAAGGTACTCAGTAGGACTCAGTAGGTGCTCAGCAGGTACTCAGAAGGTATCGTAGGGCTCAGTAGGTGCTCAGAATGGTACTCAGAGGTACTCAGTAGGACTCAGTAGGTGCTCAGCAGGTACTCAGAAGGTATCGTAGGGATCAGAGGTGCTCAGCAGGTACTCAGAGGTACTCAGTGGGGTCTCAGTAGGGTCTCAGCAGGTACTCAGAAGGTATCAGTAGGGACTCAGTAGGTGCTCAGCAGGTACTCAGAAGGTACTCAGTAGGGATAGTAGTGTCAGCAGGTACAAAGGTACTCAGTAGGGACTCAGTAGGTGCTAGCAGGTACTAGGAGGTACTCAGTAGGGGACTCAGTAGGTGCTCAGCATATCAGAGGTGCTCAGCAGGTACCCAGTAGGTGCTCTGCCTCTCAGGTGTGCTCGCAGGTACTCAGTAGGACCAGTAGGTGCTCAGCAGGTACTCAGAAGGTACTCAGTAGGGACTCAGTAGGTGCTCAGCAGGTACTCAGAAGGTACTCAGTAGGGACTCAGTAGGTGCTCAGCAGGTACTCAGAAGGTACTCAGTATGGACTCAGTAGGTGCTCAGCAGGTACTCAGAAGGTACTCAGTAGGGACTCAGTAGGTGCTCAGCAGGTACTCAGAAGGTACTCAGTAGGTACTCAGTAGGTGCTCAGCAGGTACTCAGAAGGTACTCAGTAGGGACTCAGTAGGTGCTCAGCAGGTACTCAGAAGGTACTCAGTAGGGACTCAGCAGGTGCTCAGCAGGTACTCAGAAGGTACTCAGTAGGGACTCAGTAGGTGCTCAGCAGGTACTCAGAAGGTACTCAGTAGGGACTCAGTAGGTGCTCAGCAGGTACTCAGAAGGTACTCAGTAGGGACTCAGTAGGTGCTCAGCAGGTACTCGAATGGTACTCAGTAGGGACTCAGTAGGTGCTCAGCAGGTACTCAGAAGGTACTCAGTAGGGACTCAGTAGGTGCTCAGCAGGTACTCAGAAGGTACTCAGTAGGGACTCAGTAGGTGCTCAGCAGGAACTCAGAAGGTACTCAGTAGGGACTCAGTAGGTGCTCAGCAGGTACTCAGAAGGTACTCAGTAGGGACTCAGTAGTGCTCAGCAGGTACTCAGAAGGTACTCAGTAGGGACTCAGTAGGTGCTCAGCAGGTACTCAGAAGGTACTCAGTAGGGACTCAGTAGGTGCTCAGCAGGTACTAGGAAGGTACTCAGTAGGGACTCAGTAGGTGCTCTAGCAGGTACTCAGAAGGTACTCAGTAGGGACTCAGTAGGTGCTCAGCAGGTACTCAGAAGGTACTCAGTAGGGACTCAGTAGGTGCTCAGCAGGTACTCAGAAGGTACTCAGTAGGGACTCAGTAGGTGCTCAGCAGGTACTCAGAAGGTACTCAGTAGGAACTCAGTAGGTGCTCAGCAGGTACTCAGAAGGTACTCAGTAGGGATCAGTAGGTGCTCAGCAGGTACTCGAAGGTATACTCAGTAGGTACTCAAAAAGAGATAGATTTCTTTTTTTTTTAAAGTATTT
>NC_069491.1:23451154-23468106 GCF_026875155.1 Cherax quadricarinatus | reverse complement strand
ATTTTTTTTTTTTCCTTATCCTGGCTAGTTCTTGGAGGACTCAAAACCCACACACACCACAAAACACAAAATACACACATCATTTATTTATTTAACTTTATGTCTTTTTATCTGATAATTCAGATCTTTATCATTTTTCGTGGTGGGTTGAGGGCGTCTCTATGTCCAGTTGACTTTTAAACAGGCGTATCATTTCCTTATATCAGCCAGATGATTTTTAAATCACGGATCGCGTACACTTTTTTGGAAATTGTCGGTGGAAGTATCTATATCATTGTCGAATTCAGTCAGCATTGAGTCGACCATTATTGATTTTTTAAACTTTGGGGGAGATACTGCATTTCATGTAGAACCAGAGCAGATGTCTTGGCTCTTGAGACGGAAGGGACAGTTAGGTCATGAAGGCAGTGCTGGTAGCGAAAGGTACCGCTTACCTGTTCTATTTGTAAGTTTTCATTTTCTGTAACAGGTAACGGTTATTCTTGTGTATTTCTTCACCACTCTGGGGCGGTAATTTCACTACCACATTATGGTAGATAATACTCTATCATGAGAGCGTACAAAGAGATGCAGTGGGGTTTCATTGAGACAGCAGTAAAATCGCCCGTGACCTTTGGTATTGGAGGCGCAAAGTAGCCCGTCGCTGTACGACTTCACTTTCTTACCGAAAGTGCGAGGAGTCTCAGACGATGGTTGGATATCAAATCCCGACAATGGTTTTGGTTTAGTCTCTTTGAGGGGTGATTACACAAGAATTACATCTCACTCTTTCTTGACTTCCCAATCTGCTGGTGAACTTGGGAGGGGATACACTAATAGGTATTTACTAGGTACTAGTGGGGTTCGAAACCACAAGTTTGAGTCTTATACTCCAGAGGATGTGCTAACAACTAGGCTAGGAGATACATTTTTAAACAAAGAAAAATCTATTTATACACACATGAGTTAGGTACCTTTTTGGTAGTGATAAAGCGGTTATATTAGTTTAGTAAATTATTTAGTGATAGTCGTTTATTTAGTGAAGATAGTGCGTTAGTAGTGATAGGGAGGGGCGGTGGGGGGATTATTTGTGTTAATAATAAAAGGGCCCAATTATGAGGTAATTTGGGAAATATGGCCTAGTGAAAAATTTATAGTTTGTGAGGTAGCAATGTGAATGTTTTTGTTTGGTCACAGTACTTGTTTCGTATTGGAGTATCACAGGTTTTCATTGTAAGTTTGACATTAATATTTGTTTAATAATAATAAAAAATATTAATATCTTTATTTACTACAAGTACATGTACAAGGTATACAGTCCTAGCTGACAACAATGAATACTACTATATAGAAACCCCCTTGTTTGCTCTGCATTTCGGGAAAAATAGGTCAGTGTCCCAGGATGCGACCCACACCGTCCACTAAACCCAGGTACCATTTTACTGATGGGGAACATAGACAACAGGTGGAAAAAACACGTCCAATGTTTCTACTTGGTGGGAATCGACCCCGACCCTCGCCGTGGGAAACGAAAAGGTAGCCACCAGAGCCCGGCAAATGGGTGGGGTGAGTGTGTGTGAACCACCAGGTGGTATTTGTGTGGTATTTGTGTAGTTAGTTGACGGGGTGTATCAGGGAGATAAGATGTTTTCTAACGTAGTTTTGAAGGTGATGAATGTGTCTGCAGTTTTAGAATTTTCAGGTAGGGTGTTTGATTTTAGGGCCTTTGACATACAATGGAAGTAATTTTCTCTGTCCGACTTTGTTTGGGTTATCCTAAGTTTTTATACTTACGTACTATGTATTAGATAAGATTTCTTCTGATTTTTAACCCGGGAGGGTTGCCTCTCAGGATAACCCAAGAAATCAGGGGGTCAATCGTGGATGTCTGTCTTTTTCCATTGTGTCCTCAATTTGTACCCCAGGATGCACCCACACCAGTCCACTAACAACCCAAGATGCCACCAATCACAGTCACTAACACCCAGGATGCCACCCACACCAGTCCATGAACACCTGGATTCCACCACCCAGGTCCACTAACACCCAGGATGCCACCCAACACCAGTCCACTAAAAACCCAGGATGCCCACACACACAGTCCCTAAACCCAGGATGCACTCACACCAGTCACTAACACCTGGATGCCCCCACACCAGTCCACTAACACCCAGGATGCGACCCACACCAGTTCACTATACACCCAGAATGCGTCCCACACAATGTCCACTAACACCCAGGATGCCACCACTCAGTCCAATAAACTTTTAGGATGCCACCCATCACCAGTCACTAACACAGGATGTGACCCACACCAGGTCACTAACACCCCGGATGCGACCACACCAGTCCACTATCCACCGAATGCCACCCACACCAGTCCACTAACACCGGGATTGTGTTAATAATAAACATAGAAAATAAAAAGGTATACACCAGAAAAAATAATATATTAGGTGGCCCGGTGTCCTGGTGGCTAAAGCTCCCGCTGCACAACGGAGGGCCGGGTTCGATTCCCGGCCGCGGGTGGAAACATTTCGACACGTTTCCTGGTACAACCTGTTGTCCGTTCACTAGCAGCAAATAGGTACCTGGGGCTTCGTCGACTGTGTGGGTTCGCATCCTGGGGGACATGATTAGGGACCCCAATGAAATAAGTTTAGACAGTCTCGATGACGGCACTGATTTTTCTTGGGTTATCCTGGGAGGCTAGCCTCTCGGGGTTTAATCCGAACAAGATCTTTTCTTATCTTATTTATCTTAACAAACATAGAAAGAACATTAAAATGGTTATAAAATACCGACAGGTTGTTAGGGTAAGACAATATGCAACAGTTAGGTATCTTTATTTCGAAACGTTTAGCATACACTATAGGCTTCTTCAGTCGAGTACAGAAAAGTTGATAGAAGCAGAAGATACTTGAAGACGATGTAATCAGTCCATCACCCTTAAAGTTTTGAGGTGGTCAGTCTCTCTGTCTGGAGAAGAGCAATGTTCATAGAATGAACAATATGGAGATGAAGTGACAGGATGGAGCTTATATAGTGCCAACAGGTGAGACGTAGGTCACTAGAAGGACGTAAGTAACTCAGATGCTGGAGGTAGGTCCCTCTCAAAGCCAGCCGTTCTCACTAGTAGAGGTTGTCGAAGTTGATTGTAGTCTGTACCAGATACCCTTGTGATAACCTAACTGTTGCATATGTGTCTTACCTAACAACAAACATAGAAGAATGATTGCTCTAGAAGCTCTCATTGCGATTTTTGACGTATCCCAAATATTTTCAGATTTGAATGGGTAAACAAGGGCCATATCTTATAAATAAAGATAAATTAGTTCAATTCAGGCACTGGGACACTTAAGTACAATTATCATTGATCTAAATTAGTAACAGCCCCTCTCCGCCCCTCGCCCCCGCCCTAACACCCGCCACCCGCATTCCCGCCACTTCCCCCAGCCCTCTCCTAATCCACGCCCCCTACCACGCCCTGCCCTCCTCCCCCCGCTCAGCCTCCACCTCTCCCGCGCCGTCGCCCCCCGCCCCTAACACCCCGCCACGCATTACAGCCCCCTCCCCCAGACACCAATCATCTCCGCCTAACACCGCCCACCCTCCTCCCCCGCTCTCCTCACCTCTCCCCCGCCCTCGCCCCGCCCCTAACACTCCGCACCGCTTTACCGCCCCCTCCCCCAGGCCCACCAATCATCGCTCGCTACACCTCCCGCCCTCCACCCCCCGCTCCTAAAAACCACTATCCCCCGCCCCCTCGCCCCCGCCCCTAACACACCCGCCACCCGCATTCCCCGCCCCTCCCATGCCACCAATACCTCAGCCTACCTCCAACCTGGCTCCACACCCCGCCGCCTCCTCCACATCCTCCCCCGCCCCTCGCCCCCCGCCCCTATCACCCGCCCACCGCATTCCCCCGCCCCCTCCCCCAGCCCACCAATCCCCTCCGCTACCACCTCCACGCCCTTCCACCCCCGATCCTCCACCCCTCTCCACGCCCCTCGCCCCACGCCTTAACACCCTGCCATCCGCATTCCCGCCCCCTCCCCCAGCCCACCCATCCCTCCGCCTACCACCGCCCGCCCCTCCACCCCCGCTCCTCAGCCACCTCTCCGCTCCCAGCGATCCCTCGATCATTCAACAAGTGCCACACCATCACTCAACAAGTGCACACACCACACTCACAAGTGCCACACACCACACTCAACAAGTACACACACCACATCAAACAAGTTGCACTCACCACACTCTACAAAGTCGTACACACACCACACTCAACAAAGTACACACACCTCACTCAACAAGTGCACACACCAACTCAACAGTGCACACACCAACATCAACAAGTACACAACCACACTCAACAAGTGCACACTCCACACTCAACAATTACACCACCACACTCAACAAGTCACTCCACCACATAACAAGTACACACACCACACTCATCAAGTGCACACAGCACCACTCAACCAAGTACACACACCACACTCAACAAGTACACACACCACACTCAACAAGTGCACACACCACACTCAACAAGTACACACACCACACTCAAACAAGTTACACACACCACCATCTACAAGTGCACACACCACACTCAACAAGTACACACCAACCTACTCAACTAGTCACACACCACACTAACAAGTACACACCACCTACACTCAACATGTGCACACTCCACATCAACAAGTACACACCACCAAACTCAACAAGTACACACCACCACATCAACAAGTACACACACCAACTCAAAAGTACACACACCAACATTTTTTTTAACAAGTGCACCCACACACAATCAACAAGTGCACACTCCACGCTCAACCAAGTACACACACCACACTAAACAGTACACACACCACATCAACAATGTGCACACACCACACTCAACATGTACACCTCCTCACTCAACAAGTACACACCCACACTCAACAAGTGCACACACCACACTCAACCAAAGTGTACCACACCACACTCAAAAAGTACACCACACCACACTCAACATGTGCACCACACCCACACTCAACAAGTGCACAAACCCACACTCAACAAGGTGCACACACCACACTCAACAGTGCACACACCACACTCACAAGTACACACACCACGTCTCACATGTGCCACACACACTAACAATGGCACACACCACATCAACAATGTACACACACCACACTCAACCAGTACACACCCACACTCAACAAGTGCACACACCACACTCAAAAGTATCCACACACCACACTCAACAAGTGCAACTCCACAACTCAAAAAGTGCCACTTCACACATCAACATGTACACACACCACCTCAACTAGTGCACACACCACATCAACAAGACAAACACCATAACTCAACATGTACACACACCACACTCAAAAGTCACACACCCACAACTCAACAAGTACACACCACCACACTCAACAAGTGCCACACACACACTCACAAGTGCACACCCCCCCAAAAAAACACACTCAACAAGTACACTCACCACACTCAACAAGTACACACACCACATCAACAAGTACCACACACCACAATACAAGTGCACACCACATCAAAAGTTGCACCACACACACTCAACAAAGTGCACACACCACCACTCAACAAGTACACACACCACACTAAACAAGTGCACACACCACACTCAACAAGTGCATCACCACACTCAACAGTGCACACGCCCACCACTATCACGACGGTCTAGAGTCGAGACCTCTCTGACCGCGGTTTAACCTAGCTGGTCTAGTGGTGACACGAGGTCTAGAGTTGTGAGTCTCCTGGACCGCGGGTTTCAGCTAGCTGTCTAGTGGCTCAACACGACGGTTCTGGAGATTGTGAGACTCTCTGACCGCGGGTTTAAAGCTAGCTGTTAGTGGCTAACAGACGGTCTGGAGTTCTGAGACTCTTGACCGCGGGGTTTATGCCTAGTGGTCTAGTGGGCTAACACGACGTTCTGAGATTCTGAGAATCTCTTGACCGCGGGTTTAAGCTAATAGTGGTTAGTGGTAACCGGAGGTTGAGTTGTTTGTGAGACTCTCTGACCGCGGGTTTAAGCTAGCTGTCTAGTGGCCAAACACGACGCGTTCTGGAGTTGTGAGTCTCTCTGACCGCGGGTTAAGCTAGCTGGTCTAGTGGCTAACACGGACGGTCTGGAGTTGGAGACTCTCTGACCCGCGGAGTTTAACTAGCTGAGTCTAGTGGTTACACGACGGTCTGGAGTTGTGAGTCTCTCTGACCGCGGGGGGTTTTAAGCTAGCTGGGGTATAGTGGCTAACACGACGGTTCTGGAGTTTGAGTCTCCCTGAACCGCGGGTTTAAGCTAGCTGGTCTATTGGGCTAACACGACGGTATGGAGTTCTGAGTCTCTCTGACCCGCGGGT
Source organism: Cherax quadricarinatus (assembly GCF_026875155.1). NCBI lineage: Eukaryota > Metazoa > Arthropoda > Malacostraca > Decapoda > Parastacidae > Cherax > Cherax quadricarinatus. The sequence goes on along the minus strand of NC_069491.1, from coordinate 23,461,732 downwards.
TTAAGCTAGCTGGTCTAGTGGCTAAACACGACGGTCTGGAGTTCTGTGTCGCCCTGACCGCGGGTATAAGCTAGCTGGTCTAGTGGCTAACACGACGGTCGGAGTTATGAGTTCTCTCTGACAGCGGGGTTTAAGCTAGCTGGTCTAGTGGGCTAACACGCGGTATGGAGTTGTTGAGACCTCTCTGAACCGCGGGATTAAAACCCGGCCGGTTATGGGTATAATGTTTTTGTTTACATAATAATTTCCATCAGAGTTTCAATACAACTTATTCACAAAAGTACAAACGCAGTTTAATGGCTCTTTATAAAATCTTATTTCAACTCACAATCATAAATACTAAATATTAACACTAGTAAATAAACACCACTCAAAAATTAACTTTATACCATATAATTACTGCTAAAATAAATTCTGTGACAACATTTGGACCAACAATAATTATACTCAATAACCATAGCTTAAAAATACTAACGAAATCTTATTTCAAATTGCGTCCCTATGTCAGTACCTTCTGAGTACATGCTGAGCACCTACTGAGTCCTACTGAGTACCTTCTGCGAGTACCTGTGAGACCCTACTGAGTCCTACTGAGTCCTTTGTGTCCTGCTGACCCTACTGAGTCCCTTTGAGTACCATCTGAGTACCTGCTGAGCACCTAATGAGTCCCTACTGGAGTACCTTTCTGAGTCACCTGCTGAGCCCCTACTGAGTCCCTACTGAGTACCTACTGAGTACCTGCTGAGCACTACTGAAGTTCCCTATGAGTACCTCCTGGTACCTGCTGACCCACCTACTGAGTCCCTATGAGTACCTTCTGAGTACCTGCTGAGCACTACTGAGTCCCACTGAGTACCTTCTGAGTACCTGCTGGCACTACTGAGTCCCTATGAGAGTACCTTCTGAGTACCTGCTAGAACCTATGAGTACTACTGAGTTCCTTCTGAGTACTGCTGACCACATACTGAGTCCCTATGAGTACCTTCTGTGTACCAGCTGAGCAACACTACTGAGTCCTACAGAGAGTACTTCTGAGTACTGACTGAGCACCTACTGAAGTCCCTACTGAGACCTTCTGAGTACCTGCTGTAAGCACCTATGAGTCCCTACTGAGTACCTTCTGAGTACTGCTGAGCACCTTCTGGAGTCCCTACTGAGTACCCTTATGAGTTACCTGCTGAAGCACCTACTGAGTTCCCTACTGAGTACCTTCTGAGTACCTGCGAGCACCTGCAGAGTCACCTACCGAGTACCTTCTGAGTACTGCTGAGCACCTACTGAGTCCCTACTGCGTACCTTCTGTTTACCTGCTGAGCACCTACTGAGTACCGTATGGAGTACTTCTGAGTACCTGCTGTGCCCTACTGAGTCCCTACTGAGTACCTTCTGTAGTACTGATAGAGCACGACTGAGTCCTTATGAGTACCTTCTGAAGTACTGCTGAGCACCTACTGAGTCCCTAAGAGTACCTTCTGGTTACCTGCTGAGCACCTACTGAGTCCCTACTGAGTACCTTTCTGGTACCGGCTGAGCACCTACGAGTCCCTACTGAGTACCTGCTGGCACCTACTGCGGCAGAGCACCTACTGGGTACTGCTGAGCACCTTCTGAGTACCTGCTGAGCACCTACTGAGTCCCTACTGAGTACTCCTGAGTACCTGCTGGAGACCTACTGCAGTCCTACTGAGTACCTTCTGAGTACCTGCTGATCAACCTACTGAGTCCCTACTGTGTAACTTCTGAGTACCCTGCTATGTGCACCTACTGAGTCCTACTGATACCTTCTGAATACCTGCTGAGCACCTTACTGAGTCCCTACTGAGTACCTTCTGAGTACCTGCGAGCACCTACGCTAGTCCTACTGAGTACCTTTGGATACATGCTGTGCACCTACTGAGTCCTACTGAGTACCTCCTGAGTACCTGCTGAGCACCTACTGAGTCCCTTCTGATTACCTTCTGAGTACCGGCTGAGACCTAATGAGTCCCTACTGAGTACCTTCGGAGTACCTGCTGAGCACCTATGAGTCCCTACTGAGTACCTCCTGAGACCTGACTGAGGCACCTACTGAGGACCCTACTGAGTACCTTCTGAGTTCCTGCTGAGCACCTACTGAGTCCCTACTGAGTATCTTCTGAGTACCTGCTGAGCACCTACTGAGTCCCTACTGATTACTTCTGAGTACCTGCTGGAGCAACCTATGAGTCCTACTGGAAGTTACCTTCTGAGTACCTGTGAGCACCCTACTGTGGTCCCTACTGAGTACCTCCTGAGTAACCTGCTGAGGCACCTACTGGGGAGTCCACTACTGAGTACCTTCTGAGTACCTGCTGAGCACCTACTGAGTCCCTACTGAGTACCTTCTGAGTACCTGCTGAGCACCTACTGAGTCCCTACTGAGTACCTTCTGAGTTCCTGCTGAGCACCTACTGAGTCCCTACTGAGTATCTTCTGAGTACCTGCTGAGCACCTACTGAGTCCCTACTGAGTACCTTCTGAGTTCTGCTGGTGCACCTTACGAGTCCTACTGGTATCATCTGAGTACTGTTGAAGAACTACTGAGACTCACCTACTGAGTACCTTATGGTACTACTGGTCCCTACTGAGTACCTTCTGAGTACCTGCTGAGCACCTATTGAGCAGAGCACCTACTGAGTACCTGCTGAGCACCTACTGAGCAGAGCACCTACTGAGTACCTTTGAGCACTTATGAGTACCTTTGAGTACCTACTGAACACTACTGTGGCCTAATGAGTACCTACTGAGCACTTACGAGTAAATTCTGAGTACTGCGGAGCACTACTGAGGTCCTACTGAGTACTTCTGATACCTACTGAAGTCCTATGAGTACCTTTGAAGTACCCTCTGAGTTTACCTTCTGCGTAACCTAATGAGTCCCTACTGAGTACCTTCTGAGTACCTATTGAGTACCTTCTGAGTACCTACTGAGTACCTTCTGAGTCCCTACTGAGTACCTTCTGAGTCCCTACTGAGTACCTTCTGAGTACCTACTGAGTACCTTCTGAGTACCTGCTGAGCACCTACTGAGTCCTACTGAGTACCTTTGAGTACCAAGAGTCCCTACTGAGTACCTTTTCTGAGTAAACTTTACTGAGTACCTTCGAGTAATCGGAGTACTTCTGAGTACCTACTGAGTCCCTACTGAGTACCTTCTGAGTACCTACTGAACACCTGCTGAGCACCTACTGAGTACCTGCTGAGCACCTACTGAGTGCCTACTGAGTACCTACTGAGCACTTACTGAGTACCTTCTGAGTACCTGTGAGCACCTACTGGTGCCTTATGAGTACCTACTGAGCCACTTCTGAGTACCCTTCTGAGTAACTGCTGAGCACCTATGAGTGCTACTGAGTAACCTACTGAGCACTTATGAGTACCATCTGAGTACCTGCTGAGAAACCTACTGAGTGCCTTACTGAGTCCACTGAGCACTTACTTGAGTACCTTTGAGTACCTGCTGAGCACTACTGAGTGCCTACTTAGTACTATCGTGCACTTTACTGAGTACCTTCTGAGTACCTTGCTGCGCACCTACTGAGTGCTACTGAGTACCTACTGAGCACATATGAGTACCTGCTGAGTACTCTGATGAGACATAATGATTCCCTTACTGGGAGTACCTACTGAGACTTACTGAGTCCCTTCTGAGTACTGATGAGCACTAATGATAGCCTTACTGAGTACTATGAGCACTTACTGAGTACCTTCTGTGTACCTGCTGAGCACTACTGTGTGCCTCTGAGTACCTACTGAGCACTTCTGAGTACCTTCTGAGTACCTGCTGAGCACCTACTGAGTGCCTACTGAGTACCTACTGAGCACTTAATGAGTACCTTTCTGAGTACCTGCATGAGCACCTACATGAGTGCCTCATGAGTACTATGAGACTTAATGAGTACTTCTGAGTACCTTGCTTGAGACCTACTGAGTGCCTAAAGTGTACCCACTGAGCACTTACTGAGTACCTTCTGGAGTACCTGCTGAGCACTATGAGTGCCTTATTGAGTACCTACTGGCACTTATGAGTACCTCCTGAGAGTACCTAATCTGTACACCTACTGAGTGCCTACTGAGTACCTACTGAGCACTTACTGAGTTCTTCAGCGTAATCACTGAACACCTTACTGAGTGCCTACTGAGTACCTATGAGCACTTATGAGTACCTTCTGAGATACCTTGCTGTGCACTACTGAGTGCCTTGTGAGTACCTACAGAGCAACTTACTGAGTAACCTTCTGAGTACCTACTGAACACCTACTGAGTGCTATGAGTCCTAACTGAACTTACTGAGTACTCTGAGTACCTACTGAACACATACTGAGTGCCTACTGAGTACCACTGAGCACTTACTGAGTACATTCTGAGTTCCTACTGAAACACCTACTGAGTGACCTACTGGTGCCTACATGAGCAACTTACTGCAGTTACCTTCTGAGTACCTAGTTGAACATACTGAGTGGCCTACTGAGTACCTACTGAGCAATTACTGAGTACCTTCTGAGTACCTACTGAACACCTACTGAGTGCCTTCTGAGTACCTATGAGCACTTAATGAGTACCTTCTGTATACTAACTGTAAAACACTACTGAGTGCCTACTGTGTACCTTCTGAGACTTACTGAGTACCTTTGAGTACCTACTGAAACACCTACTGAGTGCCTACTGTGTCTTAATGTGTACATACAGTTTACAATGTGAACATCAGAATTTATGATGATTCCGGCCCATCACCATGTTTTTAGTTTTTTCTTAAAAAGTTATTATATTGTAGTCTGTTTTTCACTATTATCAAGATGATTCTTGATGTTTTTTCAAACTTAAAAGAAATTATGGTTTTACAAGTATTAGGGAGGAAAATAAACTTGTAAATAGTCGTTTGCATTAAAAAAAAAATTACCTTGAGTGGGGTTCCAACCAAGTAATAAAAAAATACCTTAGTGGGGGTTCCGAACAAGTCATAAAAAATACCTTGAGTGGCGGTCGACCAAGTCATAAAAATACCTTGAGTGTCGGGTTCGAACCAAGTCATAAAAAAAATACCTTGAGTGGGGTTCGAACATAGTCATAAAAATACCTTGAGTGGGGTTCGAACCATGTCATAAAAAAAATACTTGAGTGGCGTTTTCGAACCAAGTCATAAAAAAATACCTTGAGTGGGGTTCGAACCAAGTCTAAAAAATACTTGAGTGGGGTTCGACCAGTCTTAAAAAAAGACCTTGCGTCGGGTGGGTTCGAACAAGTCATAAAAAATACCTTGAGTGGGGTTCGAACCAAGTCATAAAATAATACCTTGAGTGGGTGTCTCGAACCAAGTCATAAAAATACCTTGAGTGGGGTTGAACCAAGTACATTAAAAAAAAATTACCTGAGTGGCGTTCGAACCAAGGTCATAAAAAAAATACCTTGAGTTGGGGTTCGAAACCCACTCATAAAAAATATCTTGAGTGGGGGTTGACCAATCATAAAAAAAATACCTAGAGTGGGGTTCGAACCCACATATTAAAAAAATACCTTGAAGTGGGCGTTCGAACCAAGTCATAAAAAATACCTTGGTGGGGTTCGGACCAAGTCATAAAAAAATACCTTGAGCGGGGTTCGAGCCCACTCATAAAAAATACCTTGCGTGGGGTTCGAAAACCCACTATATATAACACCTTGAGTGATGTTCGAACACCACTCAAAAAATACCTTGAGTGGGGTTCAATTCCACTCATAAAAAATACCTTGAGTGGGCTTTCGAAACCACTCTAAAAAATACCTTGAGTGGGGGTTCGAACCACTCATAAAAAATACCTTGAGTAGGGTTCGAACCCCTCATAAAAAATACCTTGAGTAGGGTTCGAACCAATCATAAAAAATACCTTGAGAGGGGTTCGACCCACTATAAAAAATACCTTGAGTGGGGTTTCGAACCATCTAAAAATTACCTTGATTGGGGTTCGAACCCATCATAAAAAAATACCTTGGAGTGGGGTTCGAACCCACACAAAAAAATACTTAGAGGGGGTTCGATCCCACACATTAAAAAAAACTTGAAGTGGGGTTCGAACCCACAAAAAAATACATTGATAGGGTTCGAACCCATCATAAAAAAAAACCTTGGTGGGGTTCGAACCACTCATAAAAAAATTTGGTGGGGATATCGAACCACTCATAAAAAAATACCTGGAGTGGGGTTCGAACCCCATCATATAAAAATACCTTGAATTGGGGTTCGAACCCACACATAAAAAAATGCCTTGAGTGGGGTTCGAACCCAACTCATAAAAAAAAACTTGAGTGGGGTTCGAACCCATCATAAAAAAACCTCGAGTGGGGTATTAACCCACTCATAAAAATACTTGAGTGGGGTCTCGAACCCATCATAAAAAATTACCTTGAGTTAGGGTTCGAACCCACTCCATAAAAAGACCTTGGATTGGGGTTCGAACCCAGTATAAAAAAATTCCTTGAGTGGGGTTCCGAACCACACTCATAAAAAAAATACCTTGAGTGGGGGTTCGAAACCCCAACTAATAAAAAAATACCTTGTGTGGGGTCGAAACCCACACAAAAAAATACCTTGAGTGGGGTTCGAACCCACACATAAAAAAATACCTTGAGTGGGGTTCGAACCCACAAAAAAATACCTTGAGTGGGGTTCGAACCCACTCATAAAAAAAACCTTGAGTGGGGTTCGAACCCACTCATAAAAAAAATTTGTTGGGATCTCGGAACCCCACTCATAAAAAATACCTTGAATGGGGTTCGAACCCACACATAAAAAAATACCTTGAGTGGGGTTCGAACCCACTCATAAAAAAAACTTGAGTGGGGTTCGAACCCACTCATAAAAAAAACCTTGAGTGGGGTTTGAACCCACTCATAAAAAATACCTTGAGTGGGGTTCGAACCCACTCAAAAAAATATCTTGAGTGGGGATCGAACCCACACATAAAAAAATACCTTGAGTTGGGTTCGAACCCACACAAAAAAATACCTTGAGTGGGGTTCGAACACACACAAAAAAATACCTTGAGTGGGGTTCGAACCCACTCATTAAAAATAAGTTGAGTGGGGTTCGAACCCACTCATAAAAAAATACCTTGAGTTGGGTTCGAACCCACTCATAAAAAAATACCTTGAGTGGGGTTCGAACCAAGTCATAAAAAAATACCTTGAGTGGGGTTCGAACCAAGTCATAAAAAGATACTTTGAGTGGGGTTCGAACCAAGTCATGAAAAAATACCTTGAGTGGGGTTCGAACCCACTCATAAGAAATACCTTGAGTGGGGTTCGAACCCACTTATAAAAAATACCTTGAGTGGGGTTCGAATCCACTCATAAAAAAATACCTTGAGTGGGGTTCGAACCTACTCATAAAAAAATACCTTGAGTGGGGTTCGAACCAAGTCATAAAAAAATACCTTGAGTGGGGTTCGAACCAAGTCATAAAAAAATACCTTGAGTGGGGTTCGAACCCACTCATAAAAAAATACCTTGAGTGGGGTTCGAACCCACTCATAAAAAATACCTTGAGTGGGGTTCGAACCCACTCAAAAAAAATACCTTGAGTGGGTTCGAAACCCACTCATTAATAAAATACCTTGAGTGGAAGGTTCGAAACCCTAATCATAAAAAATACTTGAGTGGGGTTCGAATCCACTCAAAAAATATCCTTGAGTGGGTTCGAAACCCACTCATAAAAAAATACCTTGAGTGGGGTTCGAACCAAGTCATAAAAAAATACCTTGAGTGGGGTTCGAACCAAGTCATAAAAAATACCTTGAGTGGGGTTCGAACCCACTCATAAAAAATACCTTGAGTGGGGTTTGAACCACGCATAAAAAAATTCCTTAAGGGGGTTTCGAACCCACTCATAAAAAAATACTTTGAGAGGGGTTCGAACCAAGTCATAAAAAATACCTTAAGTGGGGTTCGAACCCACTCATAAAAAATACCTTGAGTGGGGTTCGAACCACTCATAAAAATACCTTGTGAGGGGTTCGAACCACTCATAAAAAATACCTTGAGTGGGGTTCGAACCCACTCATAAAAAAATACATTGAGTGGGGGTTCGAACCCCCTCATTAAAATTACCTTGGTGGGGGTTCGAACCCACTTCATAAAAAATACATGAGTGAGGTTCGAAACCCACTTTTAAAAAATACCTTGAGTGGGGTTCGAACCCACCTCTTAAAAAAATCCTTGAGTGGGTTCGAAACCCACTCATAAAAAATACCTGAGTGGGGTTCGACACCCAACTCATAAAAAAAATACCTTGAGTGGGGTTCGTACCCAATCATAAAAATATACCTTGATGGGGGTTCGAACCCCACTCATAAAAAATACCTGAGTGGTTCGAACCCACTCATAAAAAATACCTTCAGAGGGGTTCGAACCCAATCATAAAAAATACTGGGGGTTCGACCAGTAAAAAAATACCTTGAGTGGGGTTCGAACCCACTCATAAAAAATTACTTGAGTGGGGTTCGAACACACTCATAAAAATACCTTTGAGAGGGGTTGAAACCCACTCATAAAAAATACCTTGAGTGGGGTTCGAACCCACTCATAAAAAAATACCTTGAGTGGGGTTCGACCCACTCATAAAAAATTACTTGTGTGGGGTTCGAACCCACTTCATAAAAAAACCTTGAGTGGGAGTACGACCCACTCATAAAAAATACCTTGAGTGGGGTTCGAACCCACTCATAAAAAAATACCTTGAGTGGGGTTCGAACCCACTCATAAAAAATACCTTGAGTGGGGTTCGAACGCACTATAAAAAAATACCTTGAGTGGGGTTCGAACCCACTCATAAAAAAATACCTTGAGTGGGGTTCGAACCAGTCATAAAAAATAGCCTTGAGAGGGGTTCGAACCCAAGTCATAAAAAAATACCTTTGAGTGGGGTTCGAACCTATCATAAAATATACCTTGAGTGGGGTTCGAAAACCTACTCATAAAAATACCTTGAGAGGGGTTCGAACCCACTCTATTAAAAAAATACCTTGAGTGGGGTTCGAACCACTCATAAAAATATACCTTGGTGGGGTTCGACCCATCATAAAAAATTACCTTGTGTTGGGTTCGGAAATACACTCAAAAAAAATACCTTGAGTGGGGTTCGAACCCACTCATAAATAAAATACCTTGACGAGTGGGGTTCGAACCAAGTCATAAAAAAATACCCTTGAGTGGGGTTCGAACCAAGTCATAAAAAAATACCTTGAGTGGGGTTTCGGAATCCCATCATAAAATATACTTGAGTGGGGTTTTAACCCATCATAAAAAAACTTCGAGGGGTTCGATCCACTCATAAAAATTACTTGAGTGGGTTCGAAACCAAGTTCATAAAAATACTTAAAGTGGGTTCGAACACCACTCATAAAAAATTCCTTGAGTGGTGTTCCGAACCCACTCATAAAAAATACTTGAGATAGGGGGTTCGAACCCACTCATAAAAAATACCTTGAGTGGGGTTCGAACCCACTCATAAAAAATACCTTGAGTGGGGTTCGAACCCACTCATAAAAATACCTTGAGTGGGGTTCGAACCCACTCATAAAAAAATACCTTGAGTGGGGTTCGAACCCACACATAAAAAAACACCTTGAGTGGGGTTCGAACCCACACATAAAAAAATACCTTGAGTGGGGTTCGAACCCACACATAAAAAGATACCTTGAGTGGGGTTCGAACCCACACATAAAAAATACTTGAGTGGGGTTCGAACCCACACATAAAAAATACCTTGAGTGGGGTTCGAACCCACTCATAAAAAAATACCTTGAGTGGGGTTCGAACCCACACCTAAAAAAATACCTTGAGTGGGGTTCGAACCACCCTAAAAAAATACCTTTGAGTGGGGTTCGAACCAATCAATAAAAAATACCTTGAGTGGGGGTTTGAACCCACTCATAAAAATACCTTGAGTGGGGTTCGAACCCACTTAATAAAAAATACCTTGAGTGGGGTTCGAACCCACTCATAAAAAAAACCTTGAGTGGGGTTCGAACCCACTCATAAAAAAATACCTTGAGTGGGGTTCGAACCCACTCATAAAAAAATACCTTGAGTGGGGTTGAACCCCCTCATAAAAAAATACCTTGAGTGGGGGTTTGAACCCACTCAAAAAAATACCTTGATGGGGTTCGAACCCACTCAAAAAATACCTTGAGATGGGGTTCGAACCCACACATAAAAAAATACCTTGAGTGGGGTTCGAACCCACTCATAAAAAAATACCTTGAGTGGGGTTCGAACCCAATCATAAAAAATACCTTGAGTGGGGTTCGAATCCACTCAAAAAAATACCTTGAGTGGGTTCGAACCCACTCATAAAAAAATACCTTTAGTGGGTTCGAACCAATCATAAAAAAATACCTTTTAGTGGGGTTCGAACCAATCTAAAAAAATACCTTGAGTGGGTTCGAACCCACTCATAAAAAATACCTTTAGTGGGGTTCGAACCCACTCAAAAAAAAAACCTTAGAGGGTTCGAACCCACCATAAAAAAATACCTTGAGGGGGTTCGAACCCATCTAAAAAACCTTAGTGGGTTCGAACCCCTCA
>NC_069491.1:23432499-23450654 GCF_026875155.1 Cherax quadricarinatus | reverse complement strand
AACCCCAAAGGTATTTTTTTGTGGGTTCGCCCCCATCAAGGTTTTTTTTGTGTGGTTCAAAACCCCACTAAGGTATTTTTTATGAGTGGGTTCGAACCCCATAAAGGTTTTTTTTTATGGGGGTTAAAACCCACTCGGTTTTTTTTTATGTGTGGTTCGAACCCCACAAGGTATTTTTTTTGTGGGGTTCAAACCCCACTCAAGGTATTTTTTTATGGTGGTTCAACCCCACTAAAGGTTTTTTTTTTGGTGGTTCAAAAACCCCACTAAAGTATTTTTTATGTGTGGGTTCGCCCCCACTCAAGGTATTTTTTTAGTGGGGGTTTAAAAACCCCATCAAGGTTTTTTTTTATGTGTGGGTTCGAACCCCATAAAGGTATTTTTTATGGGGGTTCGAACCCCACTAAAGTATTTTTTATGTGTGGGTTCGCCCCCCATCAAGGTATTTTTTAGTGTGGGTTCGAACCCCCCCAAAGGTATTTTTTTTGTGTGGGTTCGCCCCCCCACTAAAGGTATTTTTATGGTGGGTTCAAACCCCATAAGGTTTTTTTTTATAGGGGGTTCGAACCCCACTCAAGGTATTTTTTATGTGTGGGTTCGAACCCCTCAAGGGTTTTTTTTTATGGTGGGTTCGAACCCATCAAGGTATTTTTTTATGGTGGGTTCAAACCCCCATCAAGGTATTTTTTTATGTTGGGTTCGAACCCATAAAGGTGATTTTTTATTTGGGTTCGCCCCCCACTAAAGGTATTTTTTTATGAGGGGGTTCGAACCCATCAAGGTATTTTTTTGTGGGGGTTCGCCCCACTCAAGGTATTTTTTATTGTGGGTTCGAGCCCCACTAAGGGTTATTTTTTTATGAGTGGGTTCAAAACCCCCCCGGGGTATTTTTTTGAGTGGGTTAGAACCCCACTCAAGGTTTTTTTTTATGTGTGGATTCAAAACCCCATAAAAGGTATTTTTTTATGTGGGATTCGAACCCCATAAAGGTATTTTTTTTGAGTGGGTTCGAACCCACTAAGGTATTTTTTGGTGGGTTCGAACCCCATAAAGGTTTTTTTTTATGTGTGGGTTCGAACCCCCCCAAGGTATTTTTTTTGTGTGGGTTCGAAACCCCACTAAAGGGGTTTTTTTAATGTGTGGGTTCGAACCCACTAAAGGGTATTATTTTATGTGGGGTTCGAACCCCACTCAAGTATTTTTTTATGTGTGGGTTCGAACCCACTCAAGGGTATTTTTTTTATTGTGTGGTTCAAACCCCCACACAAGGTTTTTTTTTGTGTGGTTCGAACCCCACTAAAGGTATTTTTTTATGAGGGGGTTCAAACCCCATAAGGTTTTTTTTTAGTGGGGGGTTCGAACCCCACTAAAGGTATTTTTTATGTGTGGGTTCGAGCCCCACTCAAGGATTTTTTTATGAGGGGGTTTTCGAACCCCATAGGGTATTTTTTATGAGGGGGTTAAAACCCCCACTCAAGGTTTTTTTTTATGATGGTTCAACCCCATAAAGGGTATTTTTTTTGGTGGATTCAAACCCCACTAAAGGTTTTTTTTTTTGAGTGGGTTAAAAACCCCACTCAAGGTATTTTTTTTGTGGGGGTTAAACCCAAACTCAAGGCATTTTTTTTTGTGTGGGTTCGAACCCCACTAAGGGTATTTTTTTTATGTGTGGGTTCAAAACCCCACTCAAGGTATTTTTTTAGTGTGGGTTAAACCCCCTCAAGGTATTTTTTTTTGGTGGGTTCGAACCCCACTCAAGGAAATTTTTTTTATGAGTGGGTTCAAACCCACTCAAGGTATTTTTTATAGTGGTTTAAAACCCCACTCAAGGTTTTTTTTATTGTGGGTTTCAAACCCCATAAGGTTTTTTTTTATGGTGGGTTGAACCCACTAAGGTATTTTTTATGAGTGGGTTCAAACCCCCCACTCAAGGTATTTTTTTTTGTGTGGGTTCGAACCCATCAGGTATTTTTTATGAGTGGGTTCAAACCCCCATAAAGGTATTTTTTAGGGGGGGTTTGAACCCCATCAAGGTTTTTTTTTGATGAGTGGGTTCAAAACCCCACTCAAGGATTTTTTTATGAGTGGGTTCGAACCCCCCCAAAGGTATTTTTTGTGTGGGGGTTCAAAACCCCACTCAAGGTATTTTTTTATGTGTGGGTTCAAACCCCCACTAAGGTTTTTTTTATGCTGGATTAAAACCCCCACTCAAGGTATTTTTTAAGTGTGGATTCGAACTCAACTCAAGGTATTTTTTATGAGTGGGTTGAACCCCACTAAAGGTATTTTTTTGTGTGGGTTCAAACCCCCATCAAGGTATTTTTTTTTGAGTGGGTTCGAACCCCACTCAAGGTATTTTTTTATGAGTGGGTTCGAACCCCAATCAAGGTATTTTTTTATGAGTGGGTTCGAACCCCACTCAAGGTATTTTTTTATGAGTGGGTTCGAACCCACTCAAGGTATTTATTTAGAGTGGGTTCGAAACCACTCAAGTTATTTTTTATGATGGGTCGGAACCCACTCAAGGTATTTTGTTTGAGTGGGTTCGAACCTCTCTACAAGGTTATTTTTTATGAGTGGGTTCGAAACCCCACTCAAGGTATTTTTTATGACCGTGGGTTCGACCCCACTCAAGGTATTTTTTATGAGTGGGTTCGAACCCCACTCAAGGTATTTTTTATGAGTGGGTTCGAACCCCTCTCAAGGTATTTTTTATGAGTGGGTTCGAACCCCACTAAAGGTATTTTTTATGAGGTGAGTTCGAACCCCACTAAGGTATTTTTTATGACCTTGGTTCGAACCCCTCTCAAAGTAATTTTTTATGGTAGTGGGTTCGAACCCCTCTGGAAAGTATTTTTATGAGTGGGGTTCGAACCCCACATCAAGGTATTTTTTATGAGTGGGTTCGAACCCCACTCAAGGTATTTTTTTTATTGACTGGTTCGAACCCCACTAAAGGTTATAATTTTTTTTATAATGGGTCGAACCCCATCAAAGGTATTTTTTTATGATTGGGTTCCGAACCCCACTCAAGGTATTTTTTTGGTGGGTTCGAACCCCAACCAAGGTATTTTTTATGAAGTGGGTTCGAGCAACTCAAGGTATTTTTTATGAGTGGGTATCGAACCCCACTCAAGGGATTTTTTTATGAGTGGGTTCGAACCCTCTCAAGGTATTTTTTATGAGTGGGTTCGAACCCCACTCAAGGTATTATTTATGAGTGGGGTTCGAACCCCACTCAACGGTATTTTTTTATGACTTGGTTCGAACCCCACTCAGGTATTTTTTTATGGACTTGTTCGAACCCCACTCAAGGTATTTTTTATGAGTAGTAGGTACGAACCCCATCAGGTATTTTTTATGAGTGGATTCGAACCCCACTCAAGGTATTTTTTATAAGTGGTTCGAACCCCACTAAGGTATTTTTTATGAGTGGGTTCGAAACCCCCCATCAAGGTATTTTTCATGGACTTGGTTCGAACCCCACTCAAAGTATCTTTTTATGACTTGGTTCGAACCCCACTCAAGGTATTTTTTTATGACTTGGTTCGAACCCCACTCAAGGTATTTTTTTATGAGTGGGTTCGAACCCAACTCAAGGTATTTTTTTATGAGTGGGTTCGAACCCAACTCAACTTATTTTTAATGAGTGGGTTCGAACCCCACTCAAGGTATTTTTTGTGTGTGTTCGAACCCCACTCAAGGTATTTTTTTGTGTGGGTTCGAACCCAACTCAAGGTATTTTTTTATGTGTGGGTTCGATCCCCACTCAAGGTATTTTTTTGAGTGGGTTCGAACCCCACTCAAGGTATTTTTCATGAGTGGGTTCAAACCCCACTCAAGGTTTTTTTTATGAGTGGGTTCGAACCCCACTCAAGGTTTTTTTTATGAGTGGGTTCGAACCCCACTCAAGGTATTTTTTTATGTGTGGGTTCGAACCCCATTCAAGGTATTTTTTATGAGTGGGTTCGAACCCCACTCAAGGTATTTTTTATGAGTGGGTTCGAATCCCACTCAAATTTTTTTTTATGAGTGGGTTCGAACCCCACTCAAGGTTTTTTTTATGAGTGGGTTCGAACCCCACTCAAGGTATTTTTTTGTGGGTTCGAACCCCACTCAAGGTATTTTTTATGTGTGGGGTTCGAAACCACTCAAAGTATTTTTTTGTGTGGGTGCGAACCCCACTCAAGGTATTTTTTTATTAGTGGGTTCGAACCCCACTCAAGGTATTTTTTATGAGTGGGTTCGAACCCCACTCAAGGTATTTTTTATGACTGGGTTCGAACCCCACTGCAATCAAGGTATTTTTTATGAGTGGGTCGATCCCTACTCAAGGTATTTTTTAGGAGTGGGTTCGGTAACCCCACTCAGGTATTTTTTTTGAGTGGTTCAAAACCCCACTCAAGGGTTTTTTTATGAGTGGCGTTTGAACCCATCAAGGTATTTTTTTGTGTGGGGTTCGAAACCCACTCAACCAGGGTATTTTTTTAATATGTGTGGGTTCGAACCCACTCAAGGTATTTTTTTGTGTGGGGTTCGAAACCCACTCAGGTATTTTTTTATTTAGTGGGTTCGAACCCCACTCCAAGGTATTTTTTATGAGTGGGTTCGAACCCCACTCAGGTATTTTTTATGACTGGGTTCGAACCCCACTCAGGAGTATTTTTTATTGAGTGGGTTCGAACCTACTCAAGGTATTTTTTATGAGTGGGTTCGAAACCCCCACTCAAGGTTTTTTTTATGAGTGGGTTCGAACCCCACTCAAGGTATTTTTTATGAGTGGGTTCGAAACCCACTCAATTTTTTTTTTATGAGTGGGTTCGAACCCCACTCAAGGTTTTTTTTATGAGTGGGTTCGAACCCTACTCAAGGTATTTTTTTGTGGGAGTTTCGAACCCCACTCAAGGTATTTTTTTTATGTGTGGCGATCTGAACCCCACTCAAGGTATTTTTTGTGTGGGTTCGGTTACCCACTCAGGTATTTTTTTTATGAGTGGGTTCGAAATCATCAAGGGTATTTTTTATGAGTGGGTTCGAACCCCAACTCAAGGTATTTTTTATGAAGTGGGTTCGAACCCCACTCCAATGTAATTTTTTTTATGAGTGGGTTCGAAACCCTACTCTAGGTATTTTTTTATATGAGTGGGTTCGAACCCACCTCAAGGTATTTTTTTTGGAGTGGGTTCGAACCCACTCATGGTATTTTTTTTATGAGTGGGTTCGAAGCACTCAAGGTATTTTTTATGAGTGGGTTCGAACCCCACTCAAAGGTATTTTTTGTGTGGGTTCGACTCACTTCAAGGTGTTTTTATGCGTGGGTTCGACCCACTTCATGGTATTTTTTATGAGTGGGCTCGAACCACGCTCAAGGTATTTTTTTATGACGTGGTTCGAACCCCACCAAGGTATTTTTTATGGTCTTGGTTCGAACCCCACTCAAGGTTTTTTTTTAAGTAGTGGTTCGAAACCCCACTCAAGGTATTTTTTTATGAGTGGGTTCGAATCCCCACTCAAAGATATTTTTATGAGTGGGCTTCGAACCCCACTCAAGTATTTTTTTTATGACTGTCTGATCGCACTCAAGGTATTTTTTTATGACTTGGTTCGAACCCCTCTCAAGGGTATTTTTTATGACTGGTTCGACCCATCAAGGTATTTTTTTATGAATTGGTTCGAACCCCACTTCTAGGTATTTTTTTATGACTTGGTTCGAACCCCCACTCAAGGTATTTTTTTATGATTGGATTAGACACCCCACTCAAAGGATTTTTTATGACTTGGTTCGAACCCCACTCAAGGTTATTTTTTTATGGACTTGGTTCGAAAAAGCCACTCAAGGTTATTTTTTATGATTGGTTCGAACCCACTCATGGTATTTTTTTATGAATTTGTCTCGAACCCCCACTCTCAAGGTATTTTTTATGACTTGGTTCGAACCCACTCAGGGTATTTTTTTATGACTTGGTTCGTAACGCCACTAAGGTTATTTTTTTATGACTTGGTTTCGAACCCACTCAAGGTATTTTTTTTTGACTTGGTTGGAACCCCACTCAAGGTATTTTTTTATGCAAACGACTATTACAAGTTCAGCACTAATACTTTGCTAAAACATATTTTCTCTTTATTAATGTGTGAAAAATCATAAGAATATCTTGATAGATAGTGAAAAAACAGTCTACATAATTTAATAACTTTTAGTAAAAACTAAAAACATGATGATGGCCGAGAATAATCATAACTGGATGTTCAAACATTGTAAACTGTATTGTAATAATTATGTACTCCAGTACGGCACTCAGTAGCAGTTGTTCAGTTGGTACTCAGATGGTACTCAGTAAGTGGCACTTCAGTATGGTACTCAGTAGGCACTCAGTAGGTGTTCAGTAGGTACTCTAGAAGGTATCAGTAAGTGACTCAGTAGGTACTCAGTAGGCACTCCTGTAGGTGTTCAGTAGGTACTAGAAAGGTAATCAGTAAGTGCTCAGTAGGTACTCAGGTAGGCAATCAGTAGGTGTTCAGTAGGTACTCAAGAAAGGTACTCAGTAAGTGACACTCAGTAGGTACTCAGTAGGCACTCAGTAGGTGTTCATTAGGTACGCCGAAGGTACTCAGTAATGTGCTCAGTAGGTTACTCAGTAGGATCAGTAGATCGTGTTCAGTAGGTACTCAGAAGTACTCAGTAAGGCTAGAGGTATCAGTAGGCACTCAGTAGGTGTTCAGTCAGGTACTCAGAAGGTACTCAGTAAGTGCTCAGTAGTGGCTCTCTCAGTAGGCAACTCAGTAGGTGGCTCTGCAGGTACTCTGAAGGTACTCAGTAAGTGCTCAGTAGGGGTACTCAGTAGGCACTCAGTTGGTGTTCAGTAGGGTACTAGAAGGTACTCAGTAAGTGCCTCAGTAGGTTAATCAGTAGGCATCCAGTAGGTGTTCAGTTAGGGTACTCAGGAGGTACTCAGTAAGTGCTCCAGTAGGTACTCAGTAAGGCACTCAGTAGGTGCTCAGCAGGTACTCAGAGGTACTCAGTAGGCTCAAGTAGGGTACTCAGTAGGCACTCAGTAGGTGCTCAGCGGTACTCAGAAGGTATCAGTAAAGTGCTCAGTAGGTACTCAGTAGGGCACTCAGTAGGTGTCTCAGAGGTTACTCAGAGGGGGATATCAGTAAGTGCTCAGTGGTACTCGTAGGCACTCAGTAGGTGCTCAGCAGGTACTCAGATGGTACCTCCGGTAGAAGTGCTCAGTAGGTTACTCAGTAGGCGTCAGTGGTGCTCAGCAGGTACTCAAGAAGGTACTCAGTAAGTGTCAGGTAGGTACCAGTAGGCACTCAGTAGAACGTCACCAAATTCTAGTAAAAAACAAACATCATAAAAAATAAATGCAGGTACTCAGAGGTACTCAGTAAGATGCTCAGTAGGTACTCATAGGGACTCAGTAGGTGCTAAGCAGGTTACTCAGAAGTTCCTCCCCCCACCCGTAGTGCTCAGTAGGTATCAGTAGGCACTAAGTAGGTGCTCCCCCCCTGTCAGGTACTCAGAAGGTACTCAGTAAGTGCTCAGTAGGTACTCAGTAGGCACTCAGAGGTGCTCAGCAGGTAATCAGAAGGTTACTCAGTAATCCAAGTGCTCAGTAGGTACTCGTAGGGCAGCAGTAGGGTGCTCAGCAGGTACTCAGAAGGTACTCAGGAAGTGCTCAGTAGGTACTCAGGTAGGCACTCGTAGGTGCTTAAGCAGGTATACTCAGAAGGTACTCAGTAAGTGCTCAGTAGGTACTCAGTAGGACATCAGTAGGTGCTACAAGCAGTAATCAAGTAGGTACTCTGTAAGTGCTCAGTAGGTACTCAGTAGGCACTCAGTAGGTGCTCAGCAGGTACTCAGTAGGTGCTCAGCAGGTGTTCAGTAGGTACTCAGAAGGTACTCAGTAGGGACTCAGTAGGTACTCAGAAGGTACTCAGTAGGTACTCAGAAGGTACTCAGTAGGTACTCAGAAGGTACTCAGTAGGGACTCAGTAGGTACTCAGAAGGTACTCAGTAGGGACTCAGTAGGTGCTCAGCAGGTACTCAGAAGGTACTCAGTAGGTACTCAGAAGGTACTCAGTAGGGACTCAGAAGGTACTCAGTAGGGACTCAGAAGGTACTCAGTAGGTACTCAGAAGGTACTCAGTAGGTACTCAGAAGGTACTCAGTAGGGACTCAGTAGGTACTCAGAAGGTACTCAGTAGGTACTCAGAAGGTACTCAGTAGGGACTCAGTAGGTACTCAGAAGGTACTCAGTAGGGACTCAGTAGGTGCTCAGCAGGTACTCAGAATTTACTCAGTAAGTGCTCAGTAGGTACTCAGTAGGCACTCAGTAGGTGTTCAGTAGGTACTCAGAAGGTACTCAGTAAGTGCTCAGTAGGTACTCAGTAGGTGCTCTGCTCAGTAGGTGCTCAGCAGGTACTCAGTAGGTGCTCTGCTCAATAGGTGCTCAGCAGGTACTCAGAAGGTACTCAGTAGGGACTCAGTAGGTACTCAGAAGGTACTCAGTAGGGACTCAGTAGGTTCTCAGCAGGTACTCAGAAGGTACTCAGTAGGGACTCAGGTGCTCAGCAGGTACTCAGGAGGTACTCAGTAGGGACTCAGTAGGTTGATAGTCAGCAGGTACTCAGAAAGAAGCTACTCTCAGTAGGGACTCAGTAGGTGACTCAGCAGATACTCAGAAGGTACTCAGTAGGGACTCAGTAGGTGCTCAGCAGGTACTCAGAAGGTACTCAGTAGGGACTCAGTAGGTGCTCAGCAGGTACTCAGAAGGTACTCAGTAGGGACTCAGTAGGTGCTCAGCAGGTACTCAGGAGGTACTACCATAGGGACACAGTTAGGATGCCTCAGCGTACTCCGAGGTACTCAAGTAGGGACTCAGTAGTGTGATCAGCAGGTACTAGAAGGTACTCAGTAAAGGGACTCAGTAGGTTTGCTTTCCAGGGAGGGGGCAGGTACTCAGAAGGTACTTCAGAGGGGACTAGTGGTGCTCAAGCAGGTATCAGAAGGTACTCAGTAGGGACTCGTAGGTGCTCGCAGGTACTCAGGAGGATCAGTAGGGACTCAGTAGGTGTCAGCAGGTACTCAGAAGGTACTCAGTAGGGGACTCAGTAAGGTCGCCCTCACGAAGGTACTCAGAAAGGTATCAGTAGGGACTCAGTAGGTGTCAGCAGGTATCAGGAGGTACTCAGTAGGGGGACTCGTAGGTGCTCAGCACAGGTACTCAGAATGGTACTAGTAGGGATCAGTAAGGTCTCAGCAGGGTACTCTGAATGGTACTCAGTAGGGACTCAGTAGGTGCTCAGCAGGTACTCAGAAGAGAGGGTACTCAGAGGGATCAGTAGGTGCTCAGCAGGTACTCAGAAGGTTAATCAGATAGGGGTACTCAGTAGGTGCTCAGCAGTACTCAGAAGGATACTCTGTAGGGACTCAGTAGGTTGCTCAGCAGGACTCGGAGGGTACTCAGTAGGAACTCGTAGGTGTCAGCAGGTACTCAGAAGGTGATCGCAGGTACCCAGTAGGTGCTCTGCTCAGTAGGAGCTCAGCAGGTACTCAGTAGGACTCAAGTAGGTGCTCAGCAGGTACTCAGAAGGTACTCAGTAGGGGACTCAGTAGGTGCTCAGCAGGTACTCAGAAGGTTACTCAGTAGGGATCCAGTTAGAGTCTCAGCAGGTAATCAGAAGTACTCAGTAAGGACTCAGTAGGAGCTCAGCAGGTACTCAGAAGGTACTCTGTTTGGGAACTCAGTAGGTGCTCAGCAGGTACTCAGTAGGTTTACTCAGTAGGTACTCAGGTAGGTGCTCAGCAGGGTAATCAGAGGTATCAGTAGGGACTCAGTAGGTGCTAAGTGGTATACTCCGAAGGTACTCAGTAGGGATCAGCAGGGTGTCAGCAGGTACTTCAGAAGGTACTCAGTAGGGGACTCCAGTAGGTGCTCAGCAGGTACTCAGAGGTACTCAGTAGGGAATCTGTAGGTGCTCAGCAGGTTACTCGAAGGTACTAAGTAGGGATCAGTAGGTGCTCTCGCAGGTACTCAGTAGGTACTAAGTAGGGACTCAGTAGGTGCTCAGCATGTACTCAGAAGGTAATTCTGTAGGGACTCAGTAGGTGGTCAGCACGGTACTACAGAAGGTACCTCAGTAGGTACTCAAGTAGTGTGCCTCAGCAGTGTATCAGAGGTACTCAGTAGGGACTCAGTAGAGTGCTCAGCAGGTACTCAGAAGGTACTCAGTAGGGACTTAGTAGGTTGCTCAGCAGGTACTTCAGAAGGTATACTCTGTAGGGACTCTGTAGGTGCTAGCAGTTACTCAGAAGGTACTCAGTTAGGGACTCAGTAGGTGTCAGCAGGTATCAGAAGTACTCAGTAGGGGACTCAGTAGGTGATCAGCAGGTATCAGAAGGTACTCAGTTGGTGACTCAAGTAGGTGATCAGCAGGTACTCAGAAGGTTACTCAGTAGGATCAGTAGGTGCTCAGCAGTAATCAGAAGGTATCAGTAGGGACTCAGTAGGTGCTCAGCAGCGTTACTCAGAAGGTCTCTGTTGGGACTCAGTAGGTGACTCAGCAAGGTACTCAGAAGGTACTCAGTAGGGACTCAGTAGGTGCTCAGCAGGATACTCAGAAGGTACTCAGTGGTTACTCAATAGAGATAAGATTTCGTTAGTATTTTTAAGGCTATGTTATTGATGTTTTAATTATTGTTGGTTTCCAATATGTTGTCACTAGAATTTATTTTTAGCAGTATATATGGTATAAAGTTTAATTTTTGATGTGTGTTTATTTTACTAGTGTTATATTTATGTAGTAATTATTGTGATGGATGAAATAAGATTTATAGAGGCGAGTTTTTTAAACTGCTTTTGTACCTTTTGTGAAGAACTTGTATTGAAACTCTGATGGTAAATTATTATGTAAACAAACTTTATAACCCATAACCGGCGGGTTTTAAACCCGCGCTCAGAAGAGGTCTCACAAACTCCAGACCGTCGTGTTAGCACTAGACCAGCTAGCTTAAACCCGCGGTCAGAGAGTTCACAACTCCTGACCGTGTTGTTTGCCACTAGACCAGCTAGCTTAAACCCGCGGTCCGTGAGACTCACAACTCCAGACCGTCGTGTTAGCCACTGACCAGCTAACTTAAAACCCGCGGTCTGATAGTCTCACAACTCCAGACGTCGTGTTAGCCACTAGACCATGCTAGCTTAACCGCGGTCCGAGTGTCTTCACATCTCCAGACAGTCGTGTTAGCCACTAAGACCAGATAGCTTAAACCGCGCTCAGAGAGTCTCACCAACTCCAGACCGTCGTGTTGGCACTAGACCAGCTAGCATTAAACCCGCGGTCAGAGAGACTCACCATCTCAGATCCGTTCGTGTTAGCACACCTATGACTGCTAGCCTTAAAACCGCGTGTCAGAGGTGTCACAACTCCAAACGTCGTGTTAGCCTAGACCAGCTAGCTTAAACCCGCGGGTCAAGAGAGACCTCACATCTCCAGACCGTCGGTAAGCCACTAGACCAGATAGCTTAAACCCGCGGTCAGAGAGTAGTCTCACAACTCCCAGACCGTCGTGTTAGCCTAGACCAGCTAGCTTAACCCGCGGTCAGAGAGCTCACATTCCAAGACCGTCGTTGGTTAGCCACTAGACCAGCTAGCTTAAAACCCGCGGTCAGAGAGTCTCACAACTCCAGACCGTCGTGAGTGTTAGCCACTAGACCAGCTAGCATTAAAAAACCCGCGCTCAGAGAGTCTCACAACTCCAGACCGGTCGTTGTTTGCAATAGTACCAGGCTAGCTTAAACCCCCCGCGGTCAGAGAGACTCACATCTCCAGACCGTCGTGTTTGCCTCATCTAGACCAGCTAGCTTAAACCCCGAGGTCAGGAGAGTGTCTCAACTCCAGACGTCGTGATAGCCACTAGACCAGCTAAAGCTTAAACCGCGGTCAGAGAGACATCACATCTCCCCAGACCGTTGTGTTAGCCACTAGGCAGCTAGCTTAAACCCGACGGTCTGAGAGTGTCACAACTCCAGACCGTCGTGGTTAGGCCACTAGACCAGCTGGCTTAAACCCCGCGTGTCATGAGAGGACTCAACATCTCAGACCGTCGTGGATTAGCACTAGACCGCTAGTTAAACCGCGGTCAGTGAGTCTCACAACTCCAGACCTCGTGTTAGCCACTAGACCAGCTAGCTTAAACCCGCGGTAAGAGAGTCTCACAACTCCAGACCGTAGAGTTAGCCACTAGAACAGCTAGCTTAAAACCCGCGGTTCAGAGAGTCTCACCATCTCCAGACCGTCGTGTTAGCCACTAGACCGCTAGCTTAAACCGCGGTAAGAGAGTCTACAACTCCAGCAGACCGTAGTGTTAGCACTAGACAGCTAGCTTAAACCCGCGCTCAGAGAAGTTCTCACAACACCAGACCGTCGTGTAGACACTAGACCAGCTAGCTTAAACCCGCGGTCACAGAGAGGACTCACATACTCACAGACCGTCGTGTTAGCACTAGACCAGCTAGCTTAAACCCGCCGGTCAGAGGTTTGTCACAATCCAGACCGTCGTGTTAGCCACTAGCCAGTAGCTTAAACCCGCGGTCAGAGAGTCTCACAAATCCAGACCGTCGTGTTAGCTCTGTCACTAGACCAGCTAGCTTTAAACCCGCGCGTCTGAGAGGTCACAACTCCAGGGACCGTCGTGTTAGCCACTTAGACCAGCTTGCTTAAAAACCCGCGGTCAGAGAGTCACACAACTCCAGACCGTCGTGTCTAGCCACAGACCAGCTTGATCTAAAGCCCGCGGTCAGAGAGTCTCACAACTCCAGGGACCGTCCGTTGGTTAGCCACTAGACCAGCTAGCTTAAACCCGCGGGTCAGAGGAGACTAACAACTACTGACCGTCGGTTGTTAGCCACTAGACCAGCTAGCTTAAACCCGCGGTCAGTGAGGACTCTGAACTCCAGCCCGTCGTGTTAAGTCACTAGTCCAGCTAGCTTAAACCCGCGGTCAGAGAGTCTCACATCTCCTGACCGTCGTGTTAGCACGAGACCAGCTAGGCTTAAACACGCGGTCAGAGAGTCCACAACTCCCAGACCGTCGTGTTAGCCACTAGACCAGCTAGCTTAAACCCGCGGAAAGAGAGTCTCACACTCAGACGTCGTGTTAGCCACTAGACCAAGCCTAGCTTAAACCCGCGGTCTGGAAGTCTCACAACTCCAGTCGTGTGTTAGCCACTAGACCAGCTAGCTTAAATACCCGCGGTCAGAGAGTCTTCACAAACTCCAGACCGTCGTGTTAGCCTAGACCTGCCTAGCTTAAACCGGTAGAGAGTCTCACAACTACAGACCGTCGTGTTAAGCCACTAGACCAGCTAGCCTAAACCCCGCGGTCAGAGAGTCTCACAACTCCAGACCGTCGTGTTAGCCACTAGACCAGCTTGTTAAACCCAGACGGTCAGAGAGACTCACAACCCGACCGTTCGTGTTGAGCCACTAGACAGCTAGGTTAAACCCGCGGTCGAGAGTCTCAACTCTAGGACGTCCGTGATAGTGTGTGTGTGCACTTGTTGAGTGTGGTGTGTGCACTTGTTGAGTGTGGTGTGTGCACTTGTTGAGGTGTGGTGTGGTGCACTTGTTGAAGTGGTGGTGTGTTGCACTTGTTGAGTTGTGGTTCCCTCGTTGTGTTGTACTTGTTGAGTGTGGTGTGTGCTACTTGTTGATGTGTGGTGTGTGCACTTGTTGAGTGTGGTGTGGTGCACTTGTTGAGTGTGTGTGTTGTACTTGTTTGGTGTGGTGTGTGTACTTGTCTGAGTTTGGTGTGTGTACTTGTTGAGTGTGGTGTGTGCACTTGTTTGAGTTTGTGGTAGTGTGCACTTGTTGAGTGTGGTGTGGGTACTTGTTGAGTGTGGAGTGTGACTTGTTGAGTGTGGTGTGTGTACTTGTTGAGTGTGGTGTGTGTACTTGTTGAGATGTGGTTGTTGCGGCACTGTTGAGTGTGGTGCTGTGTACTTGTTGAGTGTGGTGTGTGCACTTTTTGTGTGTGGGTGTGGTCACTTGTTGGTGTGGTGTGTGTATTGTTGAGTGTGGTGTAAGTGCAATTGTGAGTGTGGTCGTGTGTACTTGTTGTGTGTGGGGTGTGTACTTGTTGAGTGTGGTGTGTGCACTTGGTTGAGTGTGGTAACTGTACGTGCACTTGTTGAGTGTGGTGTGTGTACTTGTTGAGTAGTGGTGTGTGCACGTGTTAGAGTGTGTGGTGTGTGCACTTGTTGAGTGTGGTGTGTGCATTGTGAGTGTTGTGTCGTGCACTTGTTGAGTGTGGTGTGTGTTTACTTGTTGAGTGTGGTGTGTGTACTTGTTGAGTGTGGTGTGTGCACTTGTTGAGTGTGGTGTGTTTTACTTGTTGAGTGTGGTGTGTGTATTGTTGAGTGTGGTGTGTGCACTTGTTGGAGTGTGGTGTGTGTACTTTTTTGAGTGTGGTGTGTGTATCTTGTTTTGAGTGTGGTCGTGTGCACTTGTGGTGTGGTGTGTGCACTTGTGAGTGTGGTGTGTGTACTTGTTGAGTGTGGTGTGTGTACTTGTTGAGTGTGAGTGTGTGTACTTGTTGAGTGTGGTGTGTTGTACTTGTTGAGTTGGTGTGTGCACTAAGTTGAGTGTGGTGTGTGTGTAATTGTTGAGTGTGGTGTGTCGTACTTGTTTGTGTGTGGTGTTTGTGTACTTGTTGGAGTGTGGTGGGTGCACTTGTTGAGTTTGTGGTTGTGTGTACTTGTTGAGTGTGGTGTGTGAACTTGTTGAGTGTGGTGAATGATGCACTTGTTGAGTGTGTGTGTGTACTTGTTGAGTGGGGTGTGTGGACTTGTTGAGTGTGAGTGTGTGCACTTGTGAGTGTGGTTGTGTGCACTTGTTGAGTGTGGTGTGTGTACTTGTTGTGTGTGGTTGTGTGTACTTGTTGGAGTGTGGGTGTTGTGTACTTGTGAGCTGTGGTGTGTGCACTTGTTGAGGGGATC
Source organism: Cherax quadricarinatus (assembly GCF_026875155.1). Lineage (NCBI taxonomy): Eukaryota > Metazoa > Arthropoda > Malacostraca > Decapoda > Parastacidae > Cherax > Cherax quadricarinatus. The sequence continues at coordinate 23,435,650 of NC_069491.1, read as the reverse complement.
GAGGGGAGCGGAGAGAGTGGTTGGAGGAGCGGGGGGAGGAGGGGCGGGCGCGTGGTTAGGCGGAGGGGATGGTGGGCTGGGGGGAGGGGGCGGGGGACAATTGCGGGTGGCGGGTGTTAGAGGCGGGGGCCGAGGGGGAGGGGGATGAGGTGGTGAGGAGCGGGGGAGGTGGAGGGGCGGGAGGTGGTAGGCGGAGGGGATTGGTGGGATGCGGGGTGGGGGCGGGCGGGGAATGCGGGTGGCGGGTGTGTTAGAGGCAGGGGGGGCGAGGGCGGGGGAGATGTTGGTGGTGGAGCGGGGGGTGAGGGGGCTGGTGGTGTTATGGATGAGGGGATTGGAGGGACTTGGGAGGGGGGGCGGGAATGCGGGTGGCGGGAGTTGTAAGGGGCGGGGGGCGAGGGGCGGGGGGGAGAGGTGGTGTAGGAGCAGGGGGTGGAGGCGGCAGGAAGGTGGTAGGCGGAGATGATTGTGTGGGCTGGGGGGGGGGAAAGGGGGGGAGGGGGGGGTGGGGGCGGGGGAAATGCGAGGTGGCGGAGGTGTTAGGGCGGGGGCAGAGGGGAGGGGGAGAGGTGGTGGAGGAGCGGGGGGGTGGAGGGTGTGGGCGGTGGTAGGCGAGTGATTGGTGGGTGGGGGAGGGGCGGGTAATGCTGGTGGCGGGGGTGTTAGGGGCGGGGGGGCGAGGGCGCGGGAGAGGTGAGGCGGAGCGGGGGGTGGCAAGGGGCAGGCGGTGGCTAGGCGGGAGGGGATTGGTGGGCTGGGGGAGGGGCGGGGGAATGCAGGGTGGCGGGGTGTTAGGGGCGGGGGGCGAGGGGCGGGGGAGGGGGGGATGTTACGTAATTTATACTCTATGTAATTGTCTTACTTATGTGTACTGGCCTGAATGAACTTATTTATTTTTTTATTTATGATGATATGCCCTTTGTTTACCATACAAATTCTGAAAATTTTGGTGATACGTCCACCCCCTCCCCCCCTCCCAGAGAGCTTATAGAGCAATCATTCTTCTATGTTTGTGGTTAGGTAGACACATATGCAACAGTTAGGTATCACAAGGGTATTCTTGGTACAGACCTACAATCAACTTCGACAACCTTACTAGTGAGAACGGCTGGATTTGAGAGGGACTGACCTCCCAGCATCTGGAGCTTACGTTTCTAGTGACTAGTCTCCCCCTGTTGGCATTTATAGGCTCATCTGTCATTCATTCCATATTGTTTCATCTAGGAACAAGGGCTCTTCTCAGACTGAGAGATGACACCTCAAAACTTTAAGGGTGATGGACTGATTACATCGTCTTCAAGTATCTTCTGCTTCTATCAACTTTTCTGTACTCGACTGAAGAAGCCTACTGTGTAGGCGAAACGTTTCGAAATAAAGATACCTAACTGTTGCATATGTGTCTTACTAAAACTGTCGGTTTTTATTACCATTTTAATGTTCATTCTATGTTTGTTAGAGATAAGATAAGATAAGATAAGATTTTGTTCGGATTTTTAACCCCGGAGGGCTAGCCACCCAGGATAACCCAAGAAAGTCAGTGCGTCATCGAGGACTGTCTAACTTATTTCCATTGGGGTCCTTAATCTTGTCCCCCAGGATGCGACCCACACCAGTCGACTAACACCCAGGTACCTATTTGCTGCTAGGTGGGGACAACAGGTGTAAGGAAACGTGTCGAAATGTTTCCACCCGCCGGGAATCGAACCCGGGCCCTCCGTGTGTGAAGCGGGAGCTTTAGCCACCAGGCCACCGGGCCACCTATATATTATTTTTTCTGGTGTACCTTTTTATGTTTCTATGTTATTATTAACACATTCCCGGGTGTTAGTGGACTGGTGTGGGGTGGCCATTCTGGTGTTAGTGGGGCTGGTGTGGGTCCATCCCGGGTGTTAGTGGATGGTGTGGGTCAATCCTGGGTGTTAGTGGACTGGTGTGGGTGGCATCCTGGGTGTTTGTGGACTGGTGTGGGTGGCATCCTGGGTGTTAGTGGACTGGTGTGGGTGCATTGGTGTTATGGATGGTGTGGCGCATCCTGGGTGTTAGTGGACTGGTGTGGGTGGATCCCGGGTGTTAGTGGACTGGTGTGAGTGGCATCCTGGGTGTTAGTGGATGGTGTGGGTGGCATCCTGGGTGTTAGTGGACTGGTGTGGGTGGGATCCTGGGGGTAAGTGGACTGGTGTGGGAGGTGGCATCCTGGGTGCAGTGGATGGTGTGGGTGGACCTGGTGTTAGTGGACTGGTTTTGGGTGGCATCCTGGGTGTTAGTGGACTGGTGTGGGCATCCTGGGGGACAAGATTTTAGGACCACAAGGAAATAGACGACAGTCCTCGGTGACCACTGATTCTTGGGTTATCCTGGTGGCTACCCTCGGGGTAAAATCTGAAGGAAATCTTATAATAATAGTAGCGTATGTATAAAAAAGTAGGATAACCCAAAAAGTCGGAAGAGTACTTACTTCATTGTTGTCAAAGGCCCCTAAATTCGGAACACCCTACCTGAAATTCTAAAACTGCAGACACATTCATCCCTTCAAAACTTTCTATCAGAAAACATCTTATCTCCCTGATACACCCCGTCAATAAAATACACAAATACCCCCACAAATACACCCGGTGGTTCACACACACTCACTCACCCATTTGCCCTTGGTGGCTCTGGTGGCTCGCTCTCGTTTCCCACGGCGAGGGTTTTGGGTTCGATTCCCAGCCAGAGTAGAAACATTGGACGTGTTTGTTTCCACCTGTTGTCTAAGTTCCCCATCAGTAAAATGGGTCCTGGGTGTTAGTGGACTGGTGTGGGTCGCATTGGGACCTGACCTAATTTGCCCAAATGCAGAGCTAACAAAAGGGGTTTCTATATAGTAGTATGTATTGTTGTCAGAGGACTGTTCCTTTTACTTACTTGTAGTAAATAAAGAAATTTTTTTTTTTATTATTAAACGAAAAATTAAAGCAATCTTAATTTAATCTGTGATTCCCTATGAAAACTTGTCTGTGCCAAAACCAAAAACATTACATTGCTACACCACAAACTGTTTGGGTTTTTGGGTAATTCCCTTTTTTAAAAAGGGGGGGTTTTTTTAAAAAATGCCTCCTAATTCGCCCTTTTCAATATAAAACCGGGGTTTAAAATTTTTCATAAAAACCCGGGC
>NC_069491.1:23411598-23431999 GCF_026875155.1 Cherax quadricarinatus | reverse complement strand
GCAACCCCCCCCAAGTATTTTTTCATGTGTGGGTTCGAACCCCACTCAAGGGGATTTTTTATGTGTGGGTTTGAACCCCACTCAAGGGATCTTTTATGGTTTTGGGTTCGAACCCCACTAAGGTATTTTTTTTTTGTAAGGGTTTGAAACCCCCCTCAGGGGTTTTTTTATGGTGGGGTTTGAACCCCACCAAGGGATTTTTTTTGAGTGGGTTTTGAACCCCCCCCAAGGTATTTTTTTTGTGGGTTTCGAACCCCCCAAGGGATTTTTTTGTTGGGTTTTGAACCCCACACAAGGTATTTTTTTTTGTGTGGGGTTTGAGCCCCACTCAAGGTATTTTTTATGATGGGGGTTTGAACCCCCCTCAAGGTATTTTTTGTGTTTCAACCCCACCCCAAGGGATTTTTTGTTGGGTTCGAACCCCACTCAAGGTATTTTTTTTGGTGGTTCGAACCCCCCTCAAGGATTTTTTATGAGTGGGTTCGAACCCCACCAAATATTTTTTGTGTGGGTTCGAACCCCACCAAGGGATTTTTTTATTGTGGTTCGAACCCCACCAAGATATTTTTTTTGTGTGGGTTCGAACCCCCCTCAAAGGGTTTTTTTTATGAGGGGTTCGAACCCCACTCAAGGGATTTTTTATGAGTGGGTTCGAACCCCACTCAAGGTATTTTTTTATGGGGGGGGGGAGGTGGGTTCGAACCCCATCAAGGTTTTTTTATGAGTGGGTTCGAACTCCCTCAAAGGTATTTTTTATGAGTGGGTTCGAAACCCCCTCTCAAGTATTTTTATGAGTGGGTTCGAACCCCATCAGGTGGTATTTTTTATGAGTGGGATCGAACCCCATCAAGGTATTTTTTTATGACTTGGTTCGAACCCCACTCAAGGTATTTTTTATGAGTGGGTTCGAACCCCTCTGAAGGTATTTTTTTATGAGTGGAGTTCGAACCCCACTCAAGGTATTTTTTTTATGAGTGGGTTAGAACCCACTCAGGTATTTTTTTATGAGTGGGGTTCGAACCCACTCAAGGTATTTTTTTAGAGTGGTTTCGAACCCCTCTCAAGGTATTTTTATGAGTGGGATCGAACCCACTCAAGGGTTATTTTTTATGAGTGGGTTTCGACCCCACTTAAGGTATTTTTTATGACTTGGTTCGAAAACCCTCTCAAAGTTTTTTTTATGAGTGGGTTCGAACCCTTGAAGGTATTTTTTTATGAGTGGGTTCGAACCCCACTCAAGGTATTTTTTATGAGTGGGTTCGAACCCCACTCAAGGTATTTTTTATGACTTGGTTCGAACCCCACTAAAGGTATTTTTTTATGACTTGGTTCGAACCCCACTCAAGGTATTTTTTATGAGTGGGTTCGAACGAACCCCACTCAAGTATTTTTTTGAAGTGGTTTAGAAACCCACTCAAGGTATTTGTTATGAGGTGGGTTCGAACCCAACTCAAGGTATTTTTTATGAGTGGGTTCGAACCCCACTCAAGGGGGGTTATTTTTTTTATGAGTGGGTTCGAACCCTCTCAAGGTAGTTTTTATGCAGTGGGTTCGAAAACCCACTAAGGTATTTTTTATGAGTGGGTTCGAACCCCACTCAAGGTTATTTTTTTATGCACTTGGTTCGAACCCCATCAAGGTATTTTTTTATGACTTTGAGTTCGAACCCCACTCAAAGGTTTATTTTTTTATGAGTAGGTTCGAAAACCCCACTCAAGGTATTTTTTTATGAGTGGATTCGAACCCCACTCAAGTATTTTTTTGAAGTCGAAGAGTCGTTGAGGGGGGTCGGCGGTTTGAAACCCACTCAAGTATTTCTTATGAGTGGGTTTCGAACCCCACTCAAGGTTTTTATTTTTTTCATGACTTGGTTCGAACCCCACTCAAAGTATCTTTTTACGACTTGGTTCGAACCCCACTCAAGGTATTTTTTTATGACTTGGTTCGACCCCACTCAAGGTATTTTTATTGGTGGGTTCGAACCCAATCAAGGTATTTTTTTTATGTGTGGGTTCGAACCCACACTCAACTTTATTTTATGAGTGGGTTACGAACCCAACTCAGGTATTTTTTGTGTGTGTTCGAACCCCAATCAAGGTATTTTTTTTGTGATGGGTTCGAACCAACTCAGTTTTTTTTATGTGTGGGTACGATCCCCACTCACGGTATTTTTTTGAGTGGGTTCGAACCCACTAAAGTATTTTTCATGAGTGGGTTCATCCCACACCAAGTCCTTTTTTATGAGTGGGTTCGACCCCACTCAAGGTTTTTTTAATGAGTGGGTTCGAACCCCACTCAAGGTATTTTTTTATGTGTGGGTTCGAACCCCATTCAAGGTATTTTTTATGAGTGGGTTCGAACCCCACTCAAGGTATTTTTTATGAGTGGTTCGAATCCCACTAAATTTTTTTTTATGAGTGGGTTCGAACCCCACTCAAGGTTTTTTTTATGAGTGGGTTCGAACCCCACTCAAGGTATTTTTTTGTGGGTTCGAACCCCACTCAAGGTATTTTTTTATGTGTGGGTTCGAACCCCACTCAAGGTATTTTTTTGTGTGGGTTCGAACCCCACTCAAGGTATTTTTTTATTAGTGGGTTCGAAACCCCACTCAAGGTATTTTTTATGAGTGGGTTCGAACCCCACTCAAGGTATTTTTTATGACTGGGTTCGAACCCCACTCAAGGTATTTTTTATGAGTGGGTTCGAACCCTACTCAAGGTTTTTTTTATGAGTGGGTTCGAACCCCACTCAAGGTATTTTTTATGAGTGGGTTCAAACCCCACTCAAGGTTTTTTTATGAGTGGGTTCGAACCCCACTCAAGGTTTTTTTTATGAGTGGGTTCTGAAACCCCATCAAAGCATTTTTTTATGTGGGGTTCGAACCATTCAAGGATTTTTTATGAAGTGGGTTCGAACCCCACTCAAGGTATTTTTTATGAGTGGGTTCGAATCCCACTCAAATTTTTTTTTATGAGTGGGTTCGAACCCCACTCAAGGTTTTTTTTATGAGTGGGTTCGAACCCTACTCAAGGTATTTTTTTGTGGGTTCGAACCCCACTCAAGGTATTTTTTTATGTGTGGATCGTACCCCACTCAAGGTATTTTGTGTGGGGTTCGAAACCCCCATAAGTATTTTTTTATGAGTGGGTTCGAACCCCACTCAAGGTATTTTTTATGAGTGGGTCAAACCCCACTCAAGGTATTTATTATGGTGGGTTCGAACACAACTCAAGGTATTTTTTATGGTGGGTTCGAAACCCTGACTCAGGTATTTTTATGAGTGGGGTTCGAACCCACTCAAGGTATTTTTTATGAGTGGTTCGACCCACTCAAGGTATTTTTTTAGAGTGGGTTCGAAGTCCCACTCAAGGTATTTTTTATGAGTGGGTTCGAACCCCACTCAAGGTATTTTTTTGGTGGGTTTCGAACCTCAATCAAGGTTGTTTTATATGAGTGGGTTCGAACCCCACTCAATGTATTTTTTATGGTGGGCTCGAAACTGTCAAGGTATTTTTATATGACTTGGGTTTCGAACCCACTCAAGGTATTTTTTATGACTTGGTTCGGGACCCCATCAAGGTATTTTTTTTAATAGTGGGTTCTGAACCCACTCAAGGTTTATTTTTTTTGAGTGGGTTCGACAACCCACACTCAAGATATTTTTTATGAGTGGGTTCGAACCCCACTCAAGGTATTTTTTTTATGACTTGTTCGAACGCCCACTCAGGTATTTTTTTATGACTTGGTTCGAACCCCACTCAAGGTATTTTTTATGACTTGGTTCGAACCCCACTCAAGGTATTTTTTTATGACTTGGTTCGAACCCCACTCAAGGTATTTTTATGACTGGGTTCGAACCCCACTCAAGGTATTTTTTTATGACTTGGTTCGAAACCCCACTCACGGTATTTTTTTGACTTGGTTCGAACCCCGCTCAAGGTATTTTTTATGACTTGGTTCGAACGGCCACTTCAAGGTATTTTTTTATGACTTGGGTCGAATCCCACTCAAGGTATTTTTTAGGACCTTTTTCGAACCCCACTCAAGTATTTTTTATGACTTGGTTCGAACCACTCAAGGTATTTTTTTATGACTTGTTTCGAACCCCAACTCAAGGTATTTTTTTATGACTTGGTTGGAACCCACTCAAGGTATTTTTTTTATTTGCAAAGACTATTACAAGTTCCGCCCTTATACTTGTTAAACCATAATTTCTTTATAATGTGTGAAAAAATCATAAGGAATATTTGATAAGATAGTGAAAAAACAGTCTACTAATATATAACTTTTAAGAAAAAAACAAAAAACATGATTGATGGCCGAGAATCATCATAACTGGATTTCAACATTGTAACTGTATGTATCATTATGTACTCAGTAGGCACTCAGTACGGTGTTCAGTAGGGTACTCAGGAAAAGGAACTTCAGTAAGTGCCAGTAGGTACTCAGTAGGCACTCAGTAGGTGTTCAGTAGGTACTCAGAAGGTACTCAGTTAAGTGGCTCAGTAGGTACTCAGTAGGCACTCATAGGTGTTCAGTATGGTACTAAGAAGGTACTCAGTAAGTGCCTCAGTAGGTACTCAGTTAGGCACTCAGTAGGTGTTCAGTAGGTTCTCAGAAGGTACTCAGTAAAAAAAATAAAAAAGTGTTCAGTAGGTACTCTGTAGGCATCAGGTAGGTGTTCAGGTAGGGTACTCAGAGGTAATCGTAAGTGCTCAGTAGGTACTCAGTAGGCACTCAGTAGTGTGTTCAGTAGGTACTCAGAAGGTACTCAGTTAAGTGCTCAGTAGGTACTCAGTAGGCACCAGTAGGTGTTCAGTAGGTACTCAGAAGGTACTCAGTAAGTGCTCAGTAGGTACTCAGAGGCACTCGTAGGTGCTCGCAGGTACTCAGAAAGGTACTCAGTAAGTGCTCAGTAGGTACTCAGTAGGCACTCAGTAGGTGTTCAGTAGGTACTCAGAAGGTACCAGGTATGCTCAGTAGGTACTCAGTAGGCACTCAGTAGGTGTTCAGTAGGGTACTCAGGAGATGGTACTCAGTAAGTGCTCAGTAGGTATCAGTAGGCACTCAGTAGGTGCTCAGCAGGTTACTCAGAAAAGGTACTCAGAAGTGCTCAGTAGGTACTCGTAGGCACTAGTAGGTGCTCAGCAGGGGGTACTCAGAAGGTACTCAGTAAGTGCTCAGAGGTACTCAGTAGGCACTCAGTGGTGGATCAGCAGGGTACTCAGAAGGTACTCAGTAAGTGCTCAGTAGGTACTCAGTTAGGAACTCAGTAGGAGCTCATGCAGGTACTCAGAAGGTACTCGTAAGTGCTCAGTAGGTATCAGTAGGCACTCATTAGGTGTCAGCACGTACTCAGAAGGTACTCTGTAAGTGGCTCAGTAGGTACTCGTAGGCCACTCAGTAGGTTGTCTCAGCAGGTACTCAGAAGGTACTCAGTAAATGTGTCAGGAGGGTTACTCAGTATGGGACTCAGTAGAGTGCTCAGCAGGTACTCAGAAGGAGTACTCCAGTAAGTGCTCAGTAGGTACTCAGTAGGCACTCAGTAGTCGTGCTCAGCAGGTACTCGAGGTACTCAAGTAAGTGCTCAGTATGTATCAGTAGGCACTAGTAGGTGCTCAGCAGGGTACTCAGAAGGTACTCAGTAGTGCTCAAGTAGGTACTCCGTAGGCACTCAGTAGGTGCTCAGCAGGTACTCAGAAGGTACTCAGTAAGTGCCTCAGTACGGTACTCAGTAGGCACTCAGTAGGTGCTCAGCAGGTACTCAGAAGGTAACTCAGTAAAGTTCTCAGTAGGTTCTCTGTAGGCAATCAGTAGGTGCTCAGCAGGTACTCAGAAGGTACTCAGTAAGTGCTCAGTAGGTACTCAGTAGGCACTCAGTAGGTGCTCAGCAGGTACTCAGTAGGTGCTCAGCAGGTGTTCAGTAGGTACTCAGAAGGTACTCAGTAGGGACTCAGTAGGTACTCAGAAGGTACTCGTAGGTACTCAGAAGGTACTCAGTATATGGTACTCTAGAAGGTACTCAGTAGGGACTCAGTAGGTACTCAGAAGGTACTCAGTAGGGACTCAGTAGGTGCTCAGCAGGTACTCAGAAGGTACTCCAGTAGTACTCAGAAGGTACTCAGTAGACTCAGGAAGGTCACTCAGTAGTGACTCGGGAGGTACTAAGTAGGTATCAGAAGGTACCTCAGTAGGTACTCAGAGGTAATCAGTAGGGACTCTGTGTACTCAGAAGGTACTCAGTAGGTACTCTAGAAGGTACTCAGGTAGGGACTCAGTTGGTAATCAGTAGGTACTCAGTTATGGGAATCAGTAGCGTGACAGCAGGTACTCAGAATTTACTCAGTAAGTGCTCAGTAGGTACTCAGTAGGCACTCAGTAGGTGTTCAGTAGGTACTCAGAAGGTACTCAGTAAGTGCTCAGTAGGTACTCAGTAGGTGCTCTGCTCAGTAGGTGCTCAGCAGGTACTCAGTAGGTGCTCTGCTCAATAGGTGCTCAGCAGGTACTCAGAAGGTACTCAGTAGGGACTCAGTAGGTACTCAGAAGGTACTCAGTAGGGACTCAGTAGGTTCTCAGCAGGTACTCAGAAGGTACTCAGTAGGGACTCAGGTGCTCAGCAGGTACTCAGGAGGTACTCAGAAGGGACTCAGTAGGTGCTCAGCAGGTACTCAGAAGATACTCAGTAGGGACTCAGTAGGTGCTCAGCAGGAACTCAGAAGGTACTCAGTAGGGACTCAGTAGGTGCTCAGCAGGTACTCAGAAGGTACTCGTAGGGGACTCAGTAGGTGCTCAGCAGGTACTCCAAGAAGGTACTCAGTAGGGACTCAGGAGGGTGATCTGCAGGTACTTAAGGAGGTATAAGTAGGGACACAGTAGGTGCATCAGCAGGTACTCAGAAGGTACTCAGTAGGGACTCAGTAGGTGCTCACAGGTACCCCCCCCCCAAGAAGTGTACTCAAGTAGGGACTCAGTAGGTGCTCAGCAGGTACTCAGAAGGTACTCAGGTAGGGAACTCAGTAGGTGCTCAGCATGTACTCAGAAGGTACTCAGTAGGGGACTCCGTAGGTTGCTCAGCAGGTACTCAGGAGGTACTCAGTAGGGATCAGTAGGTGCCTCAGAAGGTATCAGAAGGTACTCAGTAGGGACTCAGTATGGTGCTCAGGGTATCAGAAGGTACTCAGTGGGGACTCAGTAGGTGCTCTGCAGGTACTCAGGAAGGTACTCAGTAGGACTCAGTAGTGTGCTCAGCAGGTATCAGTAGGTACTCAGTAGGGACTCAGTAGGTGCTCAGCAGGTACTCAGAAAGGTACTCGTAGGGACTCAGTAGGTGACTCAGCCAGGGTCTCAGAAGGGGTAATCAGTAGGGACTCAGTAGGTGCTCAGCAGGTACTCAGAAGGTACTCAGTAGGGACTCAGTAGGTGCTCAGCAGGGTACTCAGAAGGTAACTCAGTAGGGACTCAGTAGGTGTCAGCAGGTACTCAGGAGGTACTCAGTAGGGACTCATTAGGTGCTTAAGCAGGTACTCAGAAGGTGCTCAGCAGGTACCAGTTGGTGCTCTGCTTTCAGTAGGAGCACAGCAGAGTACTCAGTAGGGACTCAGTAGGTGCCTCAGCAGGACTCAGAAGAGTACTCAGTAGGGACTCAGTAGGTCGCTCACAGCAGGTACTCAAGAAGGTACTCAGTAGGGGACTCAGTAGGTGCTCGCAGGTACTTCGAAGGTACTCGTAAGGACTCAGTAAGTGCTCAGAAGGTATCAGAAGGTACTCAGTAGGGACTCAGTAGTTGCTCAGCAGGTACCTCAGAAGGTACTCAGTATGGTACTCAGTAGGTTGCTCAGCAGGCACTCAGAAGGTACTCAGTAGGACTCAGTTAGGGGTGCCTCAGCAGGTACTCAGAAGGTACTCATTAGGGACTCAGCAAGGTGCTCAGCAGGTACTCGAAGGTACTCAGTAGGGACTCAGTGGTGCTCAGCAGGTACTCAGGAAGGTACTCAGTAGGGACTCAGTAGGTGCTCAGCAGGTAATCAGAAGGTAACTCAGTAGGGACTCCAGTAGGTGCTCTGCAGTACTCAAGAAGGTACTCAGTAGGGTAGAGACTCAGTAGGTGCTCAGCAGGTACTCAGAAGGTACTCAGTAGGACAGTAGGTGCTCAGCAGGTACTCAGAAGGTACTCAGTAGGGACTCAGTAGGTGTCAGCAGGTACACAGAAGGTATCAGTAGGTACTCAGGTATATGCTCAGCAGGTACGCTCAGAAGGTGATCTGTAGGGACTCAGAAGATGCTCAGCAGGTACTCAGAAGTACTCAGTAGGGACTCAGTAGGTGCTCAGCAGGTACTCAGAGGTATCGTGGGACTCAGTAGGTGACTCAGCAGGTTACTCAGAAGGTACTCAGTAGGGACTCAGTAGGTGCTCAGCAGGGTACTCAGAAGGTACTCAGTAGGGGATAGTAGGTGCTACAGCATGTACTAGAAGGTACCTTCAGTAGGGACTCAGTAGGTGCTCAGCAGGTACTCAGAAGGTACTCAGCCCCCCCCCCCCCCCCCCCCCCAGGTAGGGACTCAGTAGGTGCTGTCAGCAGGGTACTCAGAAGGTATCAGTTAAGGACTCAGTAGCGTGCTCAGCAGGTAATCAGAAGGTACTCAGTAGGGACTCAGTAGGTGCTCAGCAGGTACTCTGAAGGTACTCAGTAGGACTCAGTGGTGATCCGCAGGTATAGAAGGTACTCAGTAGAGACTCAGTAGGTGTCAGCAGTACTCAAGAAGGTACTCGTAGGGACTCAGTAGGTGCTCAGCATGGTACTCCAGAAGGTACTCAGTAGGTAACTCAATAAGAGATAAGGATTTGTTAGTATTTTTAAGCTATGTTATTGATGTTTAATATTGTTGGTTCCAATATGTTGTCCACTAGATTTATTTTTAGCAGTAATTATATGGTTAAGTTAATTTTTGATGTGTGTTTATTTTACTAGTGTTAATATTTATTGTTAGTAAATTATTGTGGTGAAATAAGATTTATAGAGGCGAGTTAAACTGCTTTTGTACTTTTGTGAAGAACTTGTATTTGAAACTCTGATGGTAAATTATTATGCTAAACATACTTTATAACCCATAACCCGGCCGGGTTTTAAACCCGCGGTCAGAGAGTCTCACAAATCCAGACCCCATCGTTCTTAGCATAGAACAGCTAGCTTAAACCCGCCGCGGTCAGAGAGACTCCACAACTCCATGGACCGTCGTGTTAGCCCACTAGACCAGTGCTTAAACCCGCGGTCAGGAGAGTCTTCACAACTTTGTCCCCAGACCGTCGTGTTAGACACTAGACCAGCTAGCTTAAAAACCCGCGGTCAGAGAGTCTCAAAACTCCGACCCGTGTGTTAGCCAGTAGACCAGCTAGCTTAACCCGCGGTCAGGAGTTCAACAACTCCAGACCGTCGTTCTTAGCCACTAGAACAAGACTAGCTTAAACCCGCGGACAGGAGCGTCTCACAACTCCAGGACCGGTCGTGTTAGCCACTAGACCAGCTAGCTTAAACCCGCGGTCAGAGAGACTCACAACTCAGACCGTCGTGTTAGCCACTAGACCAGCTAGCTTAACCCGCGTCAGAGAGTCTCACAACTCCAGACCGTCGTGTTAGCAACTAGACCAGCTAGCTTAAATCCGTGGTCAGAGAGACTCCAACTCCAGACCGTTCGGGTTGCCAACTAGACAGCTCGGCTTAAACCCGCTGGTCAGAGAGTCTTCACATCCAGACCGTCGTGTTAGCCACTAGACCAGCTAGCTTAAACCGCGGTCAGAGAGACTCATAATCCAGATCCGTCGTGTTAGCCCACTAGACCAGCTAGCTTAAACCCGCGGGTCAGAGAGACTCACAAACTCCAGACCGTGTGTTAGCCACTAGACCAGCTAGCTTAAACCCGCGGTCAGAAGTGTAGTCCAGAACTCCAGACCGTGTGTTTGTTAGCCACTAGGGGGGGGACCAGCTAGCTTAAACCCCGCGGTCAGAGAGACTACAACTCCAAGACGTGTGGTTAGCCACTAGACCAGGCCTAGCTTAAACCCGCGGTCAGAGAGTCTCACAACTCCAGACTCGTCGGTGTAAGGCCACTAGACAAGCTAGTAAACCCGCGGTCAGAGAAGAGTCTCACAACTCCAGACGTCGTGTTAGCCACTAGGACCCAGCTAGCTTAAACCCGCGGTCTGAGAGTCTCACAACTCCAGACCGTAGTGTTAGGCCACTAGACCCAGCTAAGCTTAAACCCGCGGTCAGAGAGACTCACAACTCCAGACAGTCGTTGATTAGCCACTAGACCGCTAGCTTAAACCGCGGTCAGAGAGACGCACAACTCCAGACCGTTTTTTCGTGTTAGCCACTAGGACAGCTAGCTTAAACCCGCGGTCAGAGAGTCTCACAAACTCCAGACCGTCGTGTTGCCACTAGGGACTGCTACCTTAAACCCGCGGTCAGAGAGACTATAACTTCCAGACCGTCGTGATTAGCCATAGACCAGCTAGTTAAAACCACGCGTTCAGGGAGACTCAGAACTCAGACCGGTTCGTGTTAGCCACGATCTAGACAGCTAGCTTAAACCCCGCGGTTCAGAGAGACTCACAAATCCAGACGTCGTGTTAGCCACTAGACAGCTGGTTAACCCGCGGTCAGAGAGTCTCCAACTCCAGACCGTCGTGTTAGCCACTAGACCAGCTAGGCTTTAAACCGCGGTCAGAGAGTCTCAAGAACTCCCAGACCGTTTATTAGTGTTAGCCACCTAGACCAGCTAGCTTAAACTGCGGTCAGAGAGTCTCACATCTCCAGACCGTGTGTTAGCCACTAGACAGCTAGCTTAAACCCGCGGTCAGAGAGACTCACAACTCCAGACCGTCGTGTTTGCACTAGACCAGCCTAGGTTAAAACCCGCGAGTCAGAGAGTCTCAACTCTAGACGTCGTGGATAGTGTGGTGTGTGCACTTGTTGAGTGTGGCGTGTGCACTTGGTTGAGTGTGCCTGTGTGCAATTGTTGCAGAGGTGGCCTGTGTTGTCTTGTGAGGTGTGGTTGTGTGCACTTGTTGAGTGTGGTGTGTGCCACTTGTTGAGTGTGGTGTTGTGCACTTGTTTGGAGTGTTGGTGTGCACTTGTTGAGTGTGGTGTGTGGCACTTGTTGAGTGTGGTGTGTGTACTTGTTGAAGATGTGGTGAGTGCACTTGTGAGTGTGGTGTGTGCCACTTGTTGAGTGTGGTGTGTGCACTTGTTGTGTGTGGTGTGGTGTACTTGATTGAGTGTGGTGGTGTTGTGTACTTGTTGAGTGTGGGTGTGTACTGTTGAATGTGGGTGTGCACTTGTTGGTGTGTGTGTGCACTGTTGAGTGAGGGTTGTGTGTACTTGTTGAGTGTGGTGTGTGTACTTGTTGAGTGTGGTGTGTGTACTTGTTGAGTGTGGTGTGTGTAATTGTTGAGTGTGGTTGGTGTGCACTTGTTGAGTGTGGTGGTGTGTACTGGTTGAGGTGTGGTGTGTGCACTTTTTGAGTGTGGTGTGTTGCACTTGTTGAGTGTGGTGTGTGTACTTGTTGAGTGTGGTGTGTGCAACTTGTTGAGTGAGGTTGTTTGTGTACTTGTTGAGTGTGGTTATGTGTTGTACTTGTTGAGTGTGGTGTGTGCACTTGTTGAGTGATGGTGTGTGCACTTGTTGGTGTGGTGTGTGTACTTGTTGAGTGTGGTGTGTGCACTTGTTGAGTGTGGTGTGTGCACTTGTTGAGTGTGGTCGTGTGCACTTGTTGAGTGTGTGTGTGCACTTGATTGAGTGTGGTGTGTGTACTTGTGGAGTGTGGTGTTGTGTATCTTGTTGAGTGTGGTGTGTGCACTTGTTGAGTGTGGTGTGTTTGTACTTGTTGAGTGTGGTGTGTTGTACTTGTTGAGTGTGGTTGTGTGCACTTGATTGATGTGTGGTGTGTGTTTTGTACTTTTTGAGTGTGGTGTGTGTACTTGTGAGTGTGGTGTGTTTGCACTTGTTGAGTGTGGTGTGTGCATTGTTGAGTGTTGGTGTGTGATACTTGTTGAGTGTGGTGTGTGTACTTGTTGAGTGTGGTGTGCTGTACTTGTTGAGTGTGGTGTGTGTACTTGTTGAGTGTGGTGTGTGCACTTGGTTGAGTGTGGGTGTGATGTACTTGTTTGGGTGTGGTGTGTGTACTTGTTGAGGGTGGCCTGTGTGTACTTGTTGAGTGTGGTGTGTGCAATTGTTGAGTGTGGTGTGTGTACTTGTTGAGTGTGGGTGTGTTTACTTGTTGAGTGTCGGTCGTGTGCACTTTTTGAGTGTGGGTGATGCGTGTGTACTTGTTGAGTGTGGATTGTGTGTACTTGTTGAGTGTGGTGTGATGCACTTGTTGAGGTGGTGTGTGCACTTGTTGAGTGTGGTGTGTGTACTTGTTGAGTGTGGTGTGTGTACTTGTTGAGTGTGGTGTGTGTACTTGTTGTGTGTGGTGTGTGCACTTGTTGAGACTGTGGTGTGAGTGGTACTTGTTGCGTGTGGCTTGTGTGCACTTGTTGAGTGTGGCGGTGTGCACTTGTTGAGTGTGGTGTGTGCACTTGTTGTGAAATGATCGAGGGAATCGAGGGGAGCGGAGAGGTGGCTGGAGGAGCGGGGGGTGGAGGGGCGGGCGGTTGGTAGGCGGAGGGGATTGGTGGGCTGGGGGAGGGGGCGGGGAATGCGGGTGGCGGGGGTGTTAGAGGCGGGGGCGGAGGGCGCGGGGGAGAGGTGGTGGAGGAGCGGGGGGGTGGAGGGGCGGGAGGTGGTAGGCGGAGGGGGATTGGTGGGTCGGGCGAGGGGGCGGGGAATGCGGGGGTGGCGGGGTGTTAGTGGCGGGTGGGCGAGGGGCAGGGGGGATGTGGTTGAGGGCGAGGGGGATGGAGGGGGTGGTGGTGGTAGCTGAGGGGATTGGTGGGCTTGGGGAGGGGGGCGGGGAATGAGGGTGGCGGGGTGTTAGGGCGGGGGGCGAGGGGCGGGGAGAAGAGGTGGTGTAGGAGCGGGGGGGTGGAGGGGCGGAGGTGGTAGGCGGAGATGATTGGTGTGCTGGGGGAGGGGGACGGGGAATTTCGGGTGGCGGGGTGTTAGGGGTCGGGGGGGGCGAGGGGCGGGGGAGAGGTGGTGGAGGATGCGGGGGTGGAGGAGTGGTGGGCGGTGGTAGGCGGAGTGATTGGTGGGCTGGGGGGAGGGGAGGGGTGCGGGTAATGATGGTGGCGGGGTGTTTAGGGGCGGGGGGCGAAAAGGGCGCGGGAGAGGTGGAGGCGGAGCGGGGGGTGGAGGGGCAGGCGGGGGTAGGCGGAGGGGATTGGTGGGGTGGGGGGAGGCTGGGGGAGGGGGCGGGGAATGCGGGTTGGGCGGGGTGGTTGTTTAGGGGCGGGGGGGCGAGGGGCGGGGGAGGGGAGCGGGGATGTTACGTAATTTTATACTATGATAATTGTACTTAATGTGTACTGTGGCCTGAATGACTTATTTATTTTTATTTATGAAGATATGGCCCTTGTTTACCCATTCAAATCTGAAAATATTTGGGCGATACGTCAAAAAAATCGCAATGAGAGCTTAGAGCAATCAATTCTTCTAGGTTTGTGTTAGGTAGACACATATGCAACAGTTAGGTATCCACAAGGGTTCTTGGTACAGACCTACAATCAACTTCCGACAACCTCTACTAGTGAGAATTAATCAATACGGCCACTGGATTTGAGAGGGATGTCCTGACCTCCAGCATCTGAGTTCTTACGTCTTCTAGTGACCCCTACGTCTCACCTGTTGGCACTATATAGGCTCCATCCTGTCACTTCATCTCCCTATTGTTTCATTCTATGGAAAAACAATGCTCTTCTCAGACTGAGAGACTGACCACCTCAAAACTTTAAGGGTGATGGACTGAGTACACGTCTTCAAGATATCTTTCTGCTTCTATCACTTTTCTGTACTCGACTGAAGAAAGCCTCTGTGTAGGCGAAACGTTTCGAAATAAAGATACCTAACTGTTGCATATGTGTCTTACCTAACAACCTGTCGGTATTTTATACCATTTTAATGTTCATTCTATGTTTGTTAGAGATAAGATAAGATAAGATAAGATTTTGTTCGGATTTTTAACCCCGGAGGGCTAGCCACCAGGATAACCCAAGAAAAGTCAGTTGCGTCATCGAGACTGTATAACTTTTCCATTGGGGTCCTTAATCTGTCCAGGATGCGAACCCACACCAGTCGACTAACACCCAGGTACCTATTTGCTGCTAGGTGAACAGGTGTAAGGAAACGTGTCGAAATGTTTCCACCCGCCGGGAATCGAACCCGGGCCCTCCGTGTGTGAAGCGGGAGCTTTAGCCTCCAGGCCACCGGGCCACCTATATATTATTTTTTTTGGTGTACCTTTTTATGTTTCTAGTTATTATTAAACACATCACGGGTTGTTAGTGGGACTGGTCTGTGGGTGGCATTCTGGGTGTTAGTGGATGGACTGGTGTGGGTCGGCATCCTGGGTGTTAGTGGACTGGTGTGGGTCACATCCTGGGTTGTTAGTGGACTGGTCGTGGGTGGCATCCTACCTAAGTGTTAGTGGGACTGGTGTGGGTGGGCATCCTGGGTAGTGTTAGTGGGACTGGTGTGGGTCGCATCCTGGGTGTTAGTGGATGGTGTGAGGTTCGCATCCTGGTGTTAGTGGACTGGTGTGGGTGGCATCCTGGGTGTTTAGTGGACTGGTGTGAGTGGCATCCTGGGTGTTAGTGGACTGGTGTGGGTGGCAATCCTGGGTGTTAGTGGACTGGTTCGTGGGTGCATCCTGGGTGTAGTGATGGGTGGGTGTGCATCCTGGGTGTCAGTGGACTGGTAGTGGGTGGCATCCTGGGGTTAGTGGATGGTGTGGGTGGGCATCTTGCGGGTGTTAGTGGACTGGTGTGGTGGCATCCTGGGGGACAAGATTTGAGGACCACAATGGAAATAAGACAGACAGTCCTCGATGACCCACTGACTTTCTTGGGTTATCCTGAGTGGCTAACCCTCCGGGTGTTAAAAAATCTGTAGGAAATCTTATTAATACATAGTAGGTATGTATAAATAACGTAGGATAACCAAAAAAAGTCGGAAGGGAGTAACTTACTTCATTTGTATGTCAAAGGCCCTAAAATCTGGAACACCCTACCTGAAAATTCTAAAAATGCTGACACATTCATCACCTTCAAAACTACTATCAGAAAACAATCTCTTCTCCTGATACACCCCGTCAAAACTACACAAATACCACACAAAATACACTTGAAGTGGTTCACACACACTCACTCACCCATTTGCTCTGGTGGCTCGGTGGCTACGCTCCGTTTCCCACGGCGAGGGTTGGGTATCGATTCCCAGCCAGAGTAAGTAAGAACCATTGGACGTTTTGTTTTCCACCTGTTGTCTATGTACTTCCCCATCAGTAAAATGGGTACCTGGGTGTTAGTGGGACTGGATGTGGGTCGCATCCTGGGACACTGACCTAATTTGCCCGAAAAGCAGACCATAACAAGGGAGTTTCTATATAGTAGTAATTCATTGTTGACGCTAGGACTGTATATTGTACATGATATTTACTTCTCTCTTTTTGTAAATAAAGATAATTATTATTATTAAACAGAAATATTAAAGCAATCTTACAAGAAATGCTTGTGATACTCCAATACTGAAAACTCTGTATGTGCCAAAACAAAACATTCACTTTGCTACACTCACAAACTAGTAGGTAGGTAAGGTTCGTCAGGAAAACTGGACAAAATGTTTTCCTAGACGCGGGTCTTAGTCAGATGATGACCCGCCTTTGGAGTTATGGTCATCTGACCGAGGCCTTCGCTGGCTTACCGGTTCACCGTTTAAAAATTATGGTCAATTTATAACCGACACAAACTAGTTATTTAGTCACTTAGCCATAATTCCAACTTACCTTCATAATTGGGGCCCTTTTATTATTAACACAAATAAATACCCCCACCGCCATCCTTCACTAACATAACAGCACTATCTTCACTATAAACACGCGACTATTAACTAATAATTCTCTATCACTATATTACACAGCTTTATCACTATTCCTATAATGTACTTAACATTCTTGTGGTGTATAAATAGGATTTTTTTCTTTGTTAAAACTTGTTATCTCCCTAGCCTAGTTGTTATGCAACATCGCCTATGAGAGTGTAAGACTCAGCGTTGTGGGTTCGAACCCCCACTAGTACCTAGTAGTACCTTGTTAGTGTATTTTTCCCTCCCAAGTTCACCAGCAAGATTGGCAAGTCAAGAGGAAAGAGTGAGGATGTCGAATTCTTGGTGATACCTCTCTTCGAACCCCACTCAAGGTTTATTTTTTATGAGTGGTTCCGAACCCCACTCAGGTATTTTTCATGCGTGGGTTCGAAACCCACTCAAGGTATTTTTATGTGTGGGTTCGAACCCCACTCAAGGTATCTTTTTATGTGTGGGGTTCGACCCCACTCAAAGGTTTATTTTTTTATGTGTGGAGTTCGAACCCCACTCAAGGTGTTTTTTTTTGTGGGGTTCGAACCACCCCCACCAAGTATTTTTTTATGAGTGGGTTCGAACCCCACTCAAAGGTATTTTTTTATGTGTGGGTTCGAACCCCACTCAAGGTATTTTTTATGTGTGGGTTCGAACCCCACACAAGGTATTTTTTTATGTGTGGGTTCGAGCCCCACTCAAGGTATTTTTTATGAGTGAGTACGAAACCCCACTCAAGGTATTTTTGTGGTGTGTTCGAAACCCCACTCAAGGTATTTTTTTATATGAGTGGGTTCGAACCCCATACTTCAAGGTATTTTTTATGGTGGGTTCGAACCCCACTCAAGGTTTATTTTTTCCATGAGTTCCGGGTTCGCTCACCCCAATCAAGGTATTTTTATGAGGTGGGTTCGAACCCCACTCAAGGTATTTTTTATGAGTGGGTTCGTACACCACACTCACAGGTTTCTTTATAGTGGGTTCGAACCTCACTCAAGGTATTTTTTATGAGTGGGTTCGAACCCCACTCAAGGTATTTTTTTTTGGGGGGGGGGAGGTGGGTTCGAACCCCATCAAGGTTTTTTTATGAGTGGGTTCGAACTCCCTCAAAGGTATTTTTTATGAGTGGGTTCGAAACCCCCTCTCAAGTATTTTTATGAGTGGGTTCGAACCCCATCAGGTGGTATTTTTTATGAGTGGGATCGAACCCCATCAAGGTATTTTTTTATGACTTGGTTCGAACCCCACTCAAGGTATTTTTTATGAGTGGGTTCGAACCCCTCTGAAGGTATTTTTTTATGAGTGGAGTTCGAACCCCACTCAAGGTATTTTTTTTATGAGTGGGTTAGAACCCACTCAGGTATTTTTTTATGAGTGGGGTTCGAACCCACTCAAGGTATTTTTTTAGAGTGGTTTCGAACCCCTCTCAAGGTATTTTTATGAGTGGGATCGAACCCACTCAAGGGTTATTTTTTATGAGTGGGTTTCGACCCCACTTAAGGTATTTTTTATGACTTGGTTCGAAAACCCTCTCAAAGTTTTTTTTATGAGTGGGTTCGAACCCTTGAAGGTATTTTTTTATGAGTGGGTTCGAACCCCACTCAAGGTATTTTTTTATGAGTGGGTTCGAACCACACTCAAGGGTATTTTTTATGACTTGGTTCGAACCCCACTAAAGGTATTTTTTTATGACTTGGTTCGAACCCCACTCAAGGTATTTTTTATGAGTGGGTTCGAACGAACCCCACTCAAGTATTTTTTTGAAGTGGTTTAGAAACCCACTCAAGGTATTTGTTATGAGGTGGGTTCGAACCCAACTCAAGGTATTTTTTATGAGTGGGTTCGAACCCCACTCAAGGGGGGTTATTTTTTTTATGAGTGGGTTCGAACCCTCTCAAGGTAGTTTTTATGCAGTGGGTTCGAAAACCCACTAAGGTATTTTTTATGAGTGGGTTCGAACCCCACTCAAGGTTATTTTTTTATGCACTTGGTTCGAACCCCATCAAGGTATTTTTTTATGACTTTGAGTTCGAACCCCACTCAAAGGTTTATTTTTTTATGAGTAGGTTCGAAAACCCCACTCAAGGTATTTTTTTATGAGTGGATTCGAACCCCACTCAAGTATTTTTTTGAAGTCGAAGAGTCGTTGAGGGGGGTCGGCGGTTTGAAACCCACTCAAGTATTTCTTATGAGTGGGTTTCGAACCCCACTCAAGGTTTTTATTTTTTTCATGACTTGGTTCGAACCCCACTCAAAGTATCTTTTTACGACTTGGTTCGAACCCCACTCAAGGTATTTTTTTATGACTTGGTTCGACCCCACTCAAGGTATTTTTATTGGTGGGTTCGAACCCAATCAAGGTATTTTTTTTATGTGTGGGTTCGAACCCACACTCAACTTTATTTTATGAGTGGGTTACGAACCCAACTCAGGTATTTTTTGTGTGTGTTCGAACCCCAATCAAGGTATTTTTTTTGTGATGGGTTCGAACCAACTCAGTTTTTTTTATGTGTGGGTACGATCCCCACTCACGGTATTTTTTTGAGTGGGTTCGAACCCACTAAAGTATTTTTCATGAGTGGGTTCATCCCACACCAAGTCCTTTTTTATGAGTGGGTTCGACCCCACTCAAGGTTTTTTTTATGAGTGGGTTCGAACCCCACTCAAGGTATTTTTTTATGTGTGGGTTCGAACCCCATTCAAGGTATTTTTTATGAGTGGGTTCGAACCCCACTCAAGGTATTTTTTATGAGTGGTTCGAATCCACTAAATTTTTTTTTATGAGTGGGTTCGAACCCCACTCCAGGTTTTTATTTATGAGTGGGTTCGAACCCCACTCAAGGTATTTTTTTGTGGGTTCGAACCCCACTCAAGGTATTTTTTTATGTGTGGGTTCGAACCCCACTCAAGGTATTTTTTTGTGTGGGTATCGAACCCACTCAAGTTTCATTTTTTTATTAGTGGTTCGAAACCCCACTCAAGGTATTTTTTATGAGTGGGTTTCGAACCCCACTCAAGGTATTTTTATGACTGGGTTCGTAACCCCACTCAAGGTATTTTTTATGAGTGGGTTCGAACCCTACTCAAGGTTTTTTTTTATGAGTGGGTTCGAACCCCACTCAAGGTATTTTTTATGAGTGGGTTCAAACCCCACTCAAGGTATTTTTTATGTGTGGGTTCGAACCCCACTCAAGGTATTTTTTTATGAGTGGGTTCGAACCCCACTCAAGGTATTTTTTTATGTGTGGTTCGAACCCCACTCAAGGTATTTTTTATGTAGTGGGTTCGAACCCCACTCAAGGTATTTTTTTATGTGTGGGTTCGAACCCCACTCAAGGTATTTTTTTTATGTGTGGGTTCGAACCCCACTCAAGGTATTTTTTATGTGTGGGTTCGAACCCCACTCAAGGTATTTTTTTATGAGTGGGTTCGAACCCCACTCAAGGTATTTTTTTATGTGTGGGTTCGAACCCCACTCAAGGTATTTTTTATGTGTGGTTCGAACCCCACTCAAGGTATTTTTTTATGAGTGGGTTCGAACCCCACTCAGGGATTTTTTATGTGTGGGTTCGAACCCCACTCAAGGTATTTTTTTATGAGTGGGTTCGAACCCCACTCAAGGTATTTTTTTATGAGTGGGTTCGAACCCCACTCAAGGTATTTTTTTATGAGTGGGTTCGAACCCCACTCAAGGTATTTTTTTATGTGTGGGTTCGAACCCCACTCAAGGTATTTTTTATGTGTGGGTTCGAACCCCACTCAAGGTATTTTTTATGTGTGGGTTCGAACCCCACTCAAGGTATTTTTTTATGAGTGGGTTCGAACCCACTCAAGGGATTGTGGGTTCGAACCCCACTCAAGGTATTTTTTTTATGTGTGGGTTCGAACCCCACTCAAGGTATTTTTTTATGAGTGGGTTCGAACCCCACTCAAGGTATTTTTTATGAGTGGATTCGAACCCCACTCAAGGTATTTTTTTAAGTGTGGGTTCGAACCCCACTCAAGGTATTTTTTTATGATGGGTTCGAACCCACTCAAGGTATTTTTTTATGAGTGGGTTCGAACCCCACTCAAGGTATTTTTTTATGAGTGGGTTCGAACCCCACTCAAGGTATTTTTTATGTGTGGGTTCGAACCCCACTCAAGGTATTTTTTTATGAGTGGGTTCGAACCCCACTCAAGGTATTTTTTATGAGTGGGTTTGAACCCCACTCAAGGTATTTTTTTGATGAGTGGGTTCGAACCCCACTCAAGGTATTTTTTTATGAGTGGGTTTGAACCCCACTCAAGGTATTTTTGTGTGTGGGTTCGAACCCCACTCAAGGTATTTTTTATGTGTGGGTTCGAACCCCACTCAAGGTATTTTTTTTGCGTGGGATTCGAACCCCCAC
>NC_069491.1:23389643-23411098 GCF_026875155.1 Cherax quadricarinatus | reverse complement strand
GTACTTCCCCTTGAGCATCTGAGTCCTTCTGAGTACCTACTGAACACCTACTGAGTGCCTACTGAGTACCTACTGAGCACTTACTGAGTACCTTCTGAGTACCTACTGAACACCTACTGAGTGCCTACTGAGTACCTACTGAGCACTTACTGAGTACCTCTGAGTACCTACTGAACACCTACTGAGTGCCTACTGAGTACATAATGAGTACATACAGTTACAATGTTGAACATCCAGTTATGATGATTCTCGGCATCAATCATGTTTTTTAGTTTTTTCTTAAAAGTTATTATATTAGTAGACTGTTTTTCACTATCTATCAAGAAATTCTTTGGTTTTCACACATTATACAGAAATTATGGTTTTACAAGTATTAGGGCGGAACTTGTAATAGTCGTTTGCATAAAAAAAATACCTTGAGTGGGGTTCGAACCAAGTCATAAAAAATACCTTGAGTGGGGTTCGAACCAAGTCATAAAAAATACCTTGAGTGGCGTTCGAACCAAGTCATAAAAAAATACCTTGAGTGGGGTTCGAACCAAGTCATAAAAAAATACCTTGAGTGGGGTTCGAACCAAGTCATAAAAAATACCTTGAGTGGGGTTCGAACCAAGTCATAAAAAAATACCTTGAGTGGCGTTCGAACCAAGTCATAAAAAATACCTTGAGTGGGGTTCGAACCAAGTCATAAAAAATACCTTGAGTGGGGTTCGAACCAAGTCATAAAAAAATACCTTGAGTGGGGTTCGAACCAAGTCATAAAAAATACCTTGAGTGGGGTTCGAACCAAGTCATAAAAAAATACCTTGAGTGGGGTTCGAACCAAGTCATAAAAAATACCTTGAGTGGGGTTCGAACCAAGTCATAAAAAAATACCTTGAGTGGCGTTCGAACCAAGTCATAAAAAAATACCTTGAGTGGGGTTCGAACCCACTCATAAAAAATATCTTGAGTGGGGTTCGAACCCACTCATAAAAAAATACCTTGAGTGGGGTTCGAACCATATATAAAAAATACCTTGAGTGGGGTTCGAACCAAGTCATAAAAAAATACCTTGAGTGGGGTTCGAACCAAGTCATAAAAAAATACCTTGAGCGGGGTTCGAGCCCACTCATAAAAAATACCTTGAGTGGGGTTCGAACCCACTCATATAAAACACCTTGAGTGAGGTTCGAACCCACTCAAAAAATA
The DNA here is from genome assembly GCF_026875155.1 of Cherax quadricarinatus. Taxonomy (NCBI): domain Eukaryota; kingdom Metazoa; phylum Arthropoda; class Malacostraca; order Decapoda; family Parastacidae; genus Cherax; species Cherax quadricarinatus. The sequence continues at coordinate 23,409,907 of NC_069491.1, read as the reverse complement.
CTTTGAGTGGGGTTCGAACCCACTCATAAAAAATACCTTGAGTGGGCTTCGAACCCACTCATAAAAAATACCTTGAGTGGGGTTCGAACCCACTCATAAAAAATACCTTGAGTGGGGTTCGAACCCACTCATAAAAAAATACCTTGAGTAGGGTTCGAACCCACTCATAAAAAATACCTTGAGTGGGGTTCGAACCACTCATAAAAAAATACCTTGAGTGGGGTTCGAACCCACTCATAAAAAATACCTTGAGTGGGGTTCGAACCCACTCATAAAAAAATACCTTGAGTGGGGTTCGAACCCACACAAAAAAATACCTTGAGTGGGGTTCGATCCCACACATAAAAAAAACCTTGAGTGGGGTTCGAACCCACAAAAAAATACCTTGAGTAGGGTTCGAACCCACTCATAAAAAAACCTTGAGTGGGGTTCGAACCCACTCATAAAAAAAAATTTGAGTGGGATTCGAACCCACTCATAAAAAATACCTTGAGTGGGGTTCGAACCCACTCATAAAAAATACCTTGAATGGGGTTCGAACCCACACAAAAAAATACCTTGAGTGAGGTTCGAACCCACTCATAAAAAAAACCTTGAGTGGGGTTCGAACCCACTCTTAAAAAAAACCTTGAGTGGGGTTTGAACCCACTCATAAAAAATACCTTGAGTGGGGTTCGAACCCACTCAAAAAAATACCTTGAGTGGGGATCGAACCCACACATAAAAAAATACCTTGAGTTGGGTTCGAACCCACACAAAAAAATACCTTGAGTGGGGTTCGAACACACACAAAAAAATACCTTGAGTGGGGTTCGAACCCACTCATTAAAAATAAGTTGAGTGGGGTTCGGAACCCACACACTAAAAATACCTTGAGTGGGTTCGAACCACTCATAAAAAATACTTGAGTGGGTTCGAACCTACTCATCAAAAAATTACCTCATTGAGGGGGGTTCAAACCCACTATTAAAAAGTACCTTGAGTGGGGTTCGAACCCACTCATAAAATAAAATACCTTGGAGTGGGGTTCGAACCCAACATAAAAAAATACCTTGAAAGTGGGTGTTCGAAACCACTCATAAAAAATACCTTGAGTGGGGTTCGAACCCACTCATAAAAAAATACCTTGAGTGGGGTTCGAACCCACTCATAAAAAAATACCTTGAGTGGGGTTCGAACCCACTCATAAAAAAATACCTTGAGTGGGTTCGAACCCACTCATAAAAAATACTTGAGTGGGAGGTTCGAACCCACTCATAAAATAAATATCTTGAGTGGGGTTCCGAACCCCCTACATAAAAAAAACCTTGTGTGGGGTTCGAAACCCACACATAAAAAAATACCTTGAGTGGGTTCGAACCACACATAAAAAAATACCATGAGGTGGGCTTCGACCACACATAAAAAAATGCTTGAGTTGGGTTCGAACCCACACATAAAAAAATACTTTGAGTTGGGGTTCGAACCCACTCAATAAAAAATACCTTGAGTTGGGGGTTCGAATCCACACATAAAAAAAATACCTTGAGGGGGTTCGAACCCTCATAAAAAATACCTTGATGGGGTTCTACCCACTCATAAAAAAAATACCCTGAGTGGGGTTCGGCACCCACTCATAAAAAATTACCTTGAGTGGGCTCAAACCCACACATAAAAATACTTGAGTGGGGTTCGAACCCACACAAAAAAATACCTTTGAGTGGGGTTCGAACCCACTCATAAAAAAAATACCTTGAGTGGGGTTCGAATCACACAAAAAATACTTGTGTGGGGTTCGAATCCCACACACATAAAAAAATACCCTTGGAGTGGGGTCTCGAAACCCACACATAAAAAAATCGTTGAGTGGGGTTCGAACCCACACATAAAAAAAATACCTTGAGTGGGGGTTCGAACCACACATTAAAAAAATTCTGTGAGTGGGGTTCGAACCACACATAAAAAAATACCTTGAGTGGGGTTCGAACCCACACATAAAAAAATACCTTGAGTATGGTTCGAACCCACACAAAAAATACCTTGAGTGGGGTTCGAACCCACTCATAAAAAAATACCTTGAGTGGGGTTCGAATCCACCCACATAAAAAAAATACCTTGAGTTGGTGGTTCGGGAATCCACACTTAAAAAATACCTTGATGTGGGGTTCGAACCCACACATAAACAAAATTACCTGAGGGGGGTTCGGGAACCCACACATAAAAAATACTTGAGTGGGGTTCGAACCCACTCATAAAAAATACCTTTGAGTGGGGTTCGAAATCCACACAAAAAAAATACCTTGAGTAGGAGTTCGCATCCACACTTAAAAAATTCCCTTGAGTGGGGTTCGAACCCACACATAAAAAAATACCTTGAGTGGGGTTCGAACCCACACATAAAAAAATACCTTGAGTGGGGTTCGAACCCACTCATAGAAAAATTCTTGAGGTGGGGTTTCGAAACCACACATAAAGAAATATCTTGAGTGGGTTCGAATCCACACATAAAAAAATACCTTGAGTGAGGGTTCGAACCAACACATAAAAAAAATACCTTGAGTGGGGTTCGAACCCAACACAAAAAAATACCTGAGCTGGGGTTCGAACCCACTCATAAAAATACCTGAGCTTGAGTTCGAATCCACACTTAAAAAATACCTTGAGATGGGGTTCGGAATCCACGCCTTAAAAAATACCTTAGTGGGCGTTCGAACCCACCAACATAAAAAAATACATTGATGGGGTTCGAACCCACACACAAAATACCTTGAGTGGGGTTCGAACCCACTCATAAAAATAATACCTTGAGGGGGGTTCGAACCCACTTCATCAAAAAAATTACCTTGAGTAGGGTTCAAACCCATCATAAAATACATTGAGTGGAGGTTCGAACCCACTCATAAAAAAAATTCCTTGAGGGTGGGGGTTCGAACCCACACATAAAATTACCTTGAGTGGGTTTCGAACCCACTCATAAAAAAAATACCTTCGAGTGGTGGTTCGAAATCCACTCATAATAAAAATACCTTGAGTGGGGTTCGACCCACTCATAATAAATTACCTTGAGTGGGGTTCGAAAACCCACACATAAAAAAAATACACTTGAGTGGGGTTCGAAACCCACTCATAAAAAATTCCTTGAGTGGGGTTCGAACCCACTCATAAAAATTACCTTGAGTGGGGGTTCGAAACCCACACATAAAAAATACGTGAGTGGGGTTCGAAACCCACACATAAAAAAATTACCTTGAGTGGGGAGGTTCGAACCCACACATAAAAAATACTTGAGTGGGCTACGAAACCCACAAAAAAACATTAAAAAATGGCTGAGTTGGGTTCGAACCCACACATAAAAAAATACCTTGAGTGGGGTTCTTTTGAACACATCATAAAAAAATACCTTGAGTGGTGGTTCGAATCCACACATAAAAAAATACTTTGAGTGGGGTTCGAACCCACTCATAAAAAAATACCATGTGTGGGTTCCTAACCCACTCATATAAAATACCCTGAGTGGACTTTGAGTGGGGTTCGATCCCACACATAAAAAAAATACCTTGAGTGGGGTTCGAACCCACTCATTAAAAAAATACCTTCAGTGGGGAGTTCGACTCCACACATAAAAAAATACCTTGAGTGGGGTTCGGATTCCACACAAATCAATCCTTGAGTGGGTTCGGAATCCACTCAAAAAAAATACCTTGAGTGGGGTTCGAACCACACATTAAAAAAATTAACCTTGAGGGGGTTCGACCCTCTCATAAAAAAATACCTTCAGTGCGGGTTCGTATCCACACAAAAAAATACCTTGAGTGGGGTTCGATCCACACAAAAAAATACCTTGTGTGGGGTTCGAATCCACACACATAAAAAAATACCTTGAGCGGGTTCGAAACCCACACATAAATATACGTTGAGTGGGGTTTCGAACCCACACATAAAAAATACCTTGAGTGGGGTTCGAACCCACACATTAAAAAATACCTTGAGTGGGGTTCGAACCCACACATAAAAAAATACCTTGAGTGGGGTTCGAACCCACACATAAAAAAATTCCTTGAGTGGGGTTCTGAACCCACACAAAAATACTTGAGTGGGGTTCGAACCCATCATAAAAAAATTTCTTGAGTGGGGTTCGAATCACTCATAAAAAATACCTTGAGTGGGGTTCGAATCCACACATTAAAAAATACCTTGAGTGAGGTTACGAACACACCTCTTTAAAAAAATTACCTTGGTGGGTTCGAACCCACACATAAAAAATACCTTGAGTGGGGTTCGAACCCACTCATAAAAAAATACCTTGAGTGGGGTTCGAACCCACCTACATAAAAAAATTACTGAGCGGGTTCGAAACCCACTCATAAAAAAAAATACCTTGAGTGAGGGTTCGATCCTTACATAAAAAAATACCCTTGAGTGGGGTTCGAACCACACTTACAAAATTACCTTGAGTGGGGTTAGAACCCAAACATAAAAAAAATACCTTGAGTGGGGATCGAACCCACTCATATTAAAAAATACCTTCGTGGGGTTCGAATCCACACATAAAAAAATACCTTGAGGGGGTTCGAATCCACACAAAAAAAATACCTTGAGTGGGGTTCGAATCCACACATAAAAAAATACCTTGGTGGTGGTTCGAACCACACATAAAAAAATAACTTGAGTGGGTTCGAACCACACATAAAAATTATCACTTGAGTGGGGTTCGAACCCACACATTAAAAAAAATTACCTTGAGTGGGGTTCGAACCCACACATAAAAAAAATACCTTGAGTGGGTTTCGAACACACACATAAAAAAAATACTTGAGTGGGGTTCGAACCCACACAAATATACCTTGAGTGGGGTTCGAACCCACTCATAAAAATACCTTGAGTGGGGTTCGAAATCCACACATAAAAAAATTCCTTGAGTGGGGTTCGAATCCAAACATAAAAATTCCTTGGTGGGGGTTCGAACCCACACATAAAAAAAATACTTGGTGGGGTTTCGAACACACACATAAAAAAAATACCTTGAGGTGGGGTTCGAACCCACTCATAAAAAATACTTGAAGTGAGGTTCGAACCCACTCATAAAAAAATACCTTGAGTGGAGTTCGAACCCACTCATAAAAAAAATACCTTGAGTCGGGGTTCAACCCACTCTTAAAAAATTCTTGTGTGGGGTTCGAACCACTCATAAAAAAATACCTTGTGAGTGGGGTTCGAACCCACTCATAAAAAATTTCCTTGAGTGGGGTTCGAAGCCCACTCTTAATAAAAATACCTTGTGTGGGGTTCGAAAACCCACAAATAAAAAAAATTCTTGAGTGGGGTTCGAACCCACACATAAAAATATACCTTGAGGGGGTTCGAACCCACTCAAAAAATACCTTGAGTGGGTTCGAACCCACTTCATAAAAAATACCTGAGTGGGTGTTCGAAAAACCACATATAAAAAAATGCCTTGAGTGAGGGTTCGAACCCACACAAAAAATACCTTGAGATGGGTTCGAAAACACACAAAAATACTTGAGTGGGGTTTCGAACCCACACATAAAAAAATATTGTGTGGGTTCGAACCCACACATAAAAAATACTTGAGTGGGGTTCGAAACCCACACAAAAAAATACCTTGGAGTGGGGTTCGAACCCATCATAAAAAATACCATGAGTGGGGTTCGAACCCCACACATAAAAAAACACCTTGAGTGGGTTCGAACCCATACATATAAAAATACCTTGAGTGGGGTTCGAACCCACACATAAAAAGTACCTTGAGTGGGGTTCGAACCCACACATAAATAAAATACCTTGTTGGGGTTCGAAACACCAACATGAAAATATCCTTGAGTGGGGTTCAGATCCCACTCATAAAAAAATACTTGAGTGGGTTCGAACCCACACATAAAAAAATACCTTGAGTGGGGTTCGAACCCAACTAAAAAAAATACCTTGAGTGGGGTTCGAGCCCAACACATAAAAAAAAATTACTTGAGTGGGTTCGAACCACTCATAAAAAATACCTTGAGTGTGGGTTCGAAACCTTACACATAAAAAAATTACCTTGAGTGGGGTTGAACCCACACATAAAAAAATACCTTGAGTGGGGTTCGAACCCCACACATAAAAAAATACCTTGTGTGGGGGTTCGAACCCACTCAATAAAAAAATAACTTCAGTGGGGTTCGAATCCACACATAAAAAAATACTTGAGTGGGGTTCGAATCCACACAAAAAATTACCTTGAGTGGGGTTCGGAATCCACACATAAAAATAGATACCTTGAGTGGGGTTCGAAACCCACACATAAAAAAAATACCTGAGTGGGGTTCGGAACAACTCATAAAAAAATACTTCAGTGGGTTCGAATCCCACCACAAAAAAATACCTTGATGGTGGGGTTCGAATCCACACAAATTACCTTGTGTGGGGTTCGAATCCACACACATAAAAAATTACTTGAGTGGGGTTCGAACCCACACATAAAAAATTACGTTGACTTGGGGTTCGAACCCACCACATAAAAAAAATACCTTGTGTGGGGTTTCGAACCAACACATTAAAAAATACCTTGAGTGGGGTTCGAACCACACATAAAAAATACCTGAGTGGGGTTCGAACCCACATAAATAAATACTTGAGTGGGTTCGAACCACACCAAAAAAATACCTTGAGTTGGGTTTCGAACCCACTCATAAAAAAATACCTTGGTGGGGTTCGAATCCACACATAAAAAATACCTTGAGTGGGTTCGAATCCACACATTAAAAATACCTTGAGTGGGGTTGGAACCCACACATAAAAATATACCTTGAGGGGGTTCGAACCCACACATAAAAAAATTACCTTGAGTGGGGTTCTACCCATCATAAAAAAATACCTTGAGTGGGGTTGAATCCACACAAAAAAATACCTTGAGTGAGGTTCGAATCCAACATAAAAATTACCTTGAGGGGGTTCGAACCACACATTAAAAAATACCTTGGTGGGGTTGACCAACATATAAAAAAAATACCTTGAGTGGGTTCGAACCACGCATAGAAAAATTCCTTGAGTGGGGTTAGAATCCACTCATAAATAAAATATCTTGAGTGGGGTTCGATTCCACACATAAAAAAATACATTGAGTGGGGTTCGGAACCCACAATAAAAAATTACCTGGATGTGGGGTTCGAACCCACACAAAAAAATACACTTGGAGTGGGGTTCGAATCCCACTCAAAAAAAATACCTTGAGTTGTGTTCGAATCCACACTTAAAAATACCTTGAGTGGAGGTTCGAATCCTTGCATAAAAAAATTACCTTGGTGGGGTTATTCGACCCCACACATTAAAAAAATAAATTGAGGTGGGGTTCGAACCCACACAAAAAATACCTTGAGTGGGGTTCGAAAACACTCATAAAAAAATACCTGAGTGGGGTTCGAACCCACTCATCAAAAAATACCTTGAGTGGGGTTCAAACCCACTCATAAAAAACACTTGAGTGGGGTTCGAACCCCACTCATAAAAAATACTTGAGTGGTGTTCGAACCCACAATAAAAAAATACCTTGAGTGGGGTTCGACCCCACTCATAAAAAAATACCTTGAGTTGGGGTTCAGAACCCATCATAAAAAAATACTGAGTGGGGTTCGAACCACTCATAAAAAATAAATACCTTGAGTGGGGTTCGAACCCACACATAAAAAAATACCTTGAGTGGGGTTCGAACCCCACTCTTAAAAAATACTTGAGTGGGGTTCGAAAACCCCACTCATAAAAAAATTACCTTGAGTGGGTTCGAACCACACATAAAAAAATACCTTGTTGGGGTTCGAACCCACACATAAAAAAAACCTTGAGTGGGGTTCGAACCCCACTCTTAAAAAAAAACAATACCACATGAGTGGGCTTCGGAACCCACACATAAAAAAAATGCCTTGAGTTGGGTTCAAACCCTCACTTAAAAAAATTACTTGAGTGGGGTTCGATCCCCTCATAAAAAAATATACCTTGGATGGTTCGAATCACACATAAAAAAAATACCTTGAGTGGGGTTCGAACCCACTCTTAAAAAATACCTTGAGTGGGGTTCTAACCACTCATAAAAACTACCCTGAGTGGGTTCGAACCACTCATATAAAAATACCTTGAGTGGGGCTCGAAACACACATAAAAATACCTTGAGTGGGGTTCGAAACCCACACAAAAAATACCTTGAGTGGGGTTCGAACCCACTCATAAAAAAATACCTTGAGTGGGGTTCGAATCCACACAAAAAAAATACCTTGTGTGGGGTCGGATCCAACACAATAAAAAAATACTGAGTGGGGTTCGAACCCACACATAAAAAAATACGTTGAGTGGGGTTCGAACCCACACCATATAAAAATACCTTGGTGGGAGTTCGGAACCCACACATTAAAATACCTTGAGTGGGGTTCGAACCACACATAAAAACTAATACCTTGAGTGGGGTTCGAACCCCACACAAAAAAAATACCTTGAGTGGGGTTGAACCCACACAAAAAATCCTTGAGTGGGGTTCGAACCCACTCATAAAATAATACCTTGAGTTGGGGTTCGAATCCACGCTTTTAAAAATACCTTGAGTGGGGTTCGAACTCCACACATAAAAATAATACCTTGGAGTGGGGTTCGAACCCACAACATAAAAAAATTACTTGAGTGGGGTTTTTTGCGAACCCACACAATAAACAAATACCTTGAGTGGGGTGTTCGAACCCACTCATAAAAAAAATACCTTGAGTGGGGTTCGAATCCACACAAAAAAAAAAATACCTGAGATACGGTTCGATACCACACATAAAAAATACCTTGAGTGGGGTTCGAACCCACACATAAAAAAATACTGAAGTGGGGTTCGAACCCACACATAAAAAAATAACCTTGAGTTGGGTTCGAAAAACCCCCTCATAGAAAAATTCCTTGAGAGGGGGTTCGATCACACATAAAAAAAATATCTGTGTGGGGTTCGAATCCACACATAAAAAAATACCTTGAGTGGGGTCGAACCATCACATAAAAAAATACCTTGAAGTTGGGTTCGAACCCACTCAAAAAAATACCTTGAGTGGGGTTCGAACCCACTCATAAAAAATACCTTGAGTTGAGTTCGAATTCCACACTTAAAAAATACCTTGAGTGGGGTTCGATCCTGCATAAAAAATACATTGAGTGGGTGAGTTCGAACCCACACATAAAAAAATACCTTTGAGTGGGGTTCGAACCACACACAAAAAAATAACTTGAGTGGGGTTCGATCCACTCATAAAAAAATACTTGAGTATATTCGAACCCAATCATCAAATAATTACCTTGAAGTGGGGTTCAAACCCACTCATTAAAAAATAAAGCTTGAGTGGGGTCGAAACCCATCATAAAAAAATACCTTGAGTGGGGTTCGAACCCAAACATAAAAAATACCTTGAGTGGGGTTCGAACCCACTCATAAAAAATATACTTGAGTGGGTTCGAACCCCACTCATAAAAAAATACCTTGAGGGGGTTCGAACCACTCATAAAAAAATACCTTGAGGGGGTTCGAACCCCCACTCATAAAAAAATACCTTGAGTGGGGTTCGAACCCACTCATAAAAAAACCTTGAGTGGGGTTCGAACCCACTCATAAAAATATACCCTTGAGTGGGGGTTTCGACCCACACATAAAAAAAAATACTGAGTGGGGTTCGAAACCCACACATAAAAAAAATACCTGAGTGGGGTTCCGAACCCACACATAAAAAAATACCTTGGAGTGGGCTTCGAACCACACATAAAAAAATGCCTTGAGTTGGGTTTCGAACCACCAGACATAAAAATTACCTTGAGTGGGGTTCGAACCCACTCAATAAAAAAATACTTGAGTGGGGTTCGAATCCACACATAAAAAAAAATACTTGGAGTGTTTAGGGTTCGAACCCACACATAAAAAAATACCTTGATTGGGGTACGAACCCACTCATTAAAAAAATTACCTTGAGTGGGGGTTCGATCCCCACTCATAAAAAATTCCCTTGAAGTGGGGTTCGGAACCCACTCATAAAAAAATACTTTGAGTGGGGTTCGAACCCACTCATAAAAAAATACCTTGGAGTGGGTTCGTCCCACTCATAAAATATACCTTGAGTGGGGTTCGAACACACACAAAAAATACCTTGAGTGGGGTTCGAACCCACTCATAAAAAATACCTTGAGTGGGGCTCGGAACCCACACATAAAAAAAATACTTGTGTGGGGTTCGAACCAACACCTAAAAAAAACCTTTAGTGGGGTTCGAACCACAAAAAAAAATACCTTGAGTTGGGTTAGAACCCATCATAAAAAATACTTGAATGTGGTTCGAAACCCACACATAAAAAAACACCTTGAGTGGGGTTCGAACAAAAACCCCACATAAAAAAAATAACCTTGAGTGGCGGTTCGAACCCACACATTAAAAGATACCTTGGAGTGGGGTTCGAACCCACATATAAAAAATACTGAGTGGGGTTCGAACCCCACACATGAAAAATCCTTGAAGTGGGTTCGAACCACTCATAAAATACCTTGAGTGGGTTCGAAATACCCACACATAAAAAAATACCGTGAGTGGGGTCGAACCCACACATAAAAAAATACCTTGAGTGGGGTTCGAACCCACACATAAAACAAATTACTTGAGCGGGATTCGAACCCACTTCATAAATAAAATACCTTGGAGATGGGGTTCGACCTACACATAAAAAAATAACCTTGGAGTGGAGGTTCGAACCCACACATACAAAAATCTTGAGTGGGGTTCGAAACCCCAAACATAAAAAAATACCTTGAGTGGGGATCGAAAACCCCACTCATAAAAAATAACCTTCAGTGGGGTTCGAATCCACTCATAAAAAATTACCTTGAGTGGGGTTCGAATCCACACAAAATTAATACCTTGAGTGGGGTTCGAATCCACACATAAAAAAACCTTGAGTGGGGTTCGAACCCAGACATAAAAAAATACCTTGAGTGGGGTTCGAAACCCACACATAAAAAAATACTTGAGTGGGGTTCGATAACCCACACATTAAAAAATACCTTGAGTAGGGTTCGACCCACACATAAAAAAAATACCTTGAGTGGGTTCGAACCCAACACATAAAAAAATACCTTGGAGTGGGTTACGAAACCACTCATAAAAAAATCTTGAGTGATGGTTCGAACCTACTCATAAAAATTCCTTGAGTGGGGGTTCGAACCCACTCATAAAAAATCCTTGAGGGGGTTCGAACCACTCATAAAAATTACTTGAGTGGGGTTCGAACCCCACTCATAAAAAAATACCTTGTGTGGGGTTCTGAAACCCACTCATAAAAAAATACCTTGAGTGGCGGTTCGAAACCCACTCATAAATAAAAATTATTTACCTTGAGTGGGGTTCGAACCCACACATAAAAAAATATCTTGAGTGGGGTTCGAACCCACACATTAAATAAAATACCTGAGTGGGGTTCGATCCCACCACAAAAAATTCTTGAGTGTGTTCGAACCCATCATAAAAATACCTGTGAGGGTGTTCGAACCCACTATAAAAAAATACTTGAGTGGGTTCGAAACCAACACAAATAAATACCTTGAGTGGTTCGACACACACACAAAATTACTTGAGTGGGGTTCGAACCCACACATAAAAAATACCTTGTGTGGGGGTTCGACCCACAACATAAAAAATACCATTGGTGGGGTTCGAACCCACACAAAAAAAATACCTTGAGTGGGGTTTCGAACCCACTCATAAAAATTACCTTGAGTGGGGTTCGAACCCACACATAAAAACCCTTGAGTGGGGTAGTCTCGAACCCATCATACATAAAAAAAGACCTTGAGTGGGGGTTTCGAAAACCCAACATAAAAGATACCTTGAGTGGGGTTGAACCCACACAAAAAAATACCTTGAGTGGGGTTTCGAACCACACATGAGAAAAATACCTGGAGTGGGGTTCGATCCCACTCATAAAAAATACCTTGAGTGGGGTTCGAACCCACACATAAAAATTCCTTGAGTGGGGTTCGAACCCACACATAAAAAAAATACCTGAGTGGGGTTCGAGCCCACACATAAAAAAATTACTGAGTGGGTTCGAAACCCACTCATAAAAAAAACCCTTGAGTGGGGTTCGAAACCTACACATAAAAAATACTTGAGTGGGTGTTCGAAACCCACCACATAAAAAATTACCCGTGAGTGGGGTTCGAACCACACATAAAAAAATACCTTGGTGGGGTTCGATACCACGCATAAAATAATACATTCAGTGGGGTTCGAATCCACACATAAAAAAATACCATGAGTGGGGTTCGAATCCACACAAAAAAATACCTTGAGTGGGGTTCGAATCCTCACATAAAAATATACTTGAGTTGGGTCGAACCCACACATAAAAAAAATACCTTGAGTGGGGGGTTTTTTCGAACCCACTCATAAAAAAATACCTTCAGTGGGGTTCGATCCACACAAAAAAAATACTTGAGTTGGGGTTCGTCGAATCCACACAAAAAAATCCTTGTGTGGGGTTCGAATCCTCACACATAAAAAATACTTGAGTTGGGGTTCGAACCACACATAAAAAAATACGTGGAGTGGGGTTCGACCCACCATAAAAAATACCTTGAGTGGGGTTCGAAACCCCACACATTAAAAAATACCTTGAGTGGGGTTCGAACCCACACATAAAAAAATACCTTGAGTGGGGTCGACCACACTAAAAAAAATACCTTTGAGTTGGGGTTCGAACCACACAAATAATACCTTGAGTGGGGTTCGACCACTCATAAAAAAAACCTTTGGTGGGGTTCGAATCCACGCATAAAAAAATACCTGAGTGGGGTTCGAACCACACATAAATAAATTACCTTGAGTGGGGTTCCGAACCCACACACAAAAATACTTGAGTGGGTTCGAACCACTCATAAAAAATTCCTTGAGTGGGGTTCGAACCCACTCATCAAAAAAATACTTGAGTGGGGTTCAAAACCCACTCATATTAAAAAATACCTTGAGTGGGATTCGAACCATCTCATAAAACAATACCTGAGTGGGGTTCGAACCCACACATAAAAAAATACCTTGAGTGGGGTCGAACCCACTGTCAGTAAAAAATACCTTGGTGGGGTTCGAAACCCACTCATAAAAAAAGACCTTGAGTGGGGTTCGAACCCATCATAAAAAAATAACTTGAGTGGGGTTCGAACCCACACATAAAAAAATTACCCTTGAGTGGGGTTCGAACCCATCATAAAAATACCTTGAGTGGGGTTCGAACCCACTCATAAAAAAAATACCTTGTGTGGGGTTCGAACCCACACATAAAAAAATACCTTGAGTGGGGTTCGAACCCACACATAAAAAAATACCTTGAGTGGGGTTCGAACCAACACATAAAAAAATACCTTGAGTGGGGTTCGAACCCACACATAAAAAATGGCCCTTGAGTTTGGGTTCGAACCCACATCATAAAAAAATTACCTTGGAGTGGGGTTCGTACCCACTCTTTAAAAAAATACCCTTGAGTGGGGTTCGATCCACCACATAAAAAAATACCTTGAGTGGGTTCGAACCCACACATAAAAAAATACTTGAGTTGGGGTACGAACCAATCATAAAAATTACTTGAGTGGGGTTCGAACCCACTCATAAAAAATACCTTGAGTGGGGTTGGGGTTCGAACCACTCATAAAAAAAATACCTTGAGTGGGGTTCGAAACCCACTCATAAAAAAATACCTTGGAGTGGGGTTCGAACCCACTCATAAAAAAATTACCTTGAGTGGGGTTCGAAACACACACAAATAAATACCCATGAGTGGGTTCGACCACTCATCTAAAAAATACTTGAGTGGGGCTCGGAACCACACATAAAAAAACCTTGTGTGGGGTCGAACCCACACATAAAAAATACCTTTAGTGTTTTTTTCGGGTTCGAATTTCGAACCCACAAAAAAATACCTGAGTTGGGTTCGAACCCACTCATAAAAAAATACCTTGAGGGTGGTTCGAACCCACACAATAAAAAACACCTTGAGTGGGGTTCGAACCCACACATAAAAAAATACCTTGGTGGAGGTTCGATTCGAAACCAAAATAAAAAAATTACCTTAGTGGGGTTCGAACCCACACATAAAAAATACCTTGAGTGGGCTTCGAACCCACCATAAAAAAATGCCTTGAGTTGGGTTTCGAACCACAATAAAAAATACCTTGAGTGGGGTTCGAACCCACACATAAAAAGATACCTTGAGTGGGGTTCGAACCCACACATAAAAAATACCTTGAGTGGGGTTCGAACCCACACATGAAAAAATACCTTGAGTGGGGTTCGAACCCACTCATAAAAAATACCTTGAGTGGGGTTCGATCCCAAACATAAAAAATTACCTTGAGTGGGGTTCGAACCACCATAAAAAAATACCTTGAGTGGGGTTCGAACCCACACATAAAAAAATTACTTGAGCGGGTTCGAACCCACTCATAAAAAAATACCTTGAGTGGGGTTCGAACCTACACATAAAAAAATACCTTGAGTGGGGTTCGAACCCACACATAAAAAAATACCTTGTGTGGGGTTCGAACCAAACATAAATAAATACCTTGAGTGGGATCGAAACCCAATCATAAAAAAATACTTCAGTGAGGGTTCGAATCCACATAAAAAAAATACCTTGAGTGGGGTTCGGAACCACACAAAAAAATACCTTGAGTGGGGTTCGAATCTCACATATAAAATACCTTGAGTGGGGTTCGAAACCCACACATAAAAAAATTACTTGAGTGGGGTTCGAACCCACACATAAAAAAATACTTGAGTGGGGATCGAACCCCACCATTAAAAATACCTTGAGTAGGTGTTCGAAACCCACACATAAAAAAAATACCTTGAGAGGGTGGTTCGAACCACACATAAAAAAAATACCTTGAGTGGGGTTGAACCCACTCATAAAACATACCTTGGAGTGAGGTCGAACCTACTCATAAAAAATACATTAGAGTGGTGGTTCGAACCCACTCATAAAAAAATACCTTGAGTGGGGTTCGAACCTACTCATAAAAAAAAATTACTTGAGTGGGTTCGAACCCACTCATAAAAATACTTGAGTGGGGTTCGAACCCACTCATAAAAATACCTTTGGAGTGGGGTTCGAACCCATAATAAAAAATACCTTGAGTGGGGTTCGAACCCACACATAAAAAAATATCTTGAGTGGGGTTCGAAAACCCACACATAAAAAAATACCTTGAGTGAGGGTTCGAACCCACACCAAAAAATTACCTTGAGGGGGGGGGAGGTTCGAACCCACTCATAAAAAATTACCTTGAGTGGGGTTCGAACCCACATATAAAAAAATACCTTGAGTGGGGTTCGAACCCACACATAAATACATTGAGTGGGGTCGATACACACACACAAAATACCTTGAGTGGGGGTTCGAAAAAAAAAAAACACCAACATAAAAAATACCTTGGGTGGGGTTCGAACCCACACATAAAAAATACCTTGAGGGGGTTCGAACCCACTACAAAAAAATACCTTGAGTGAGGGTTCGAAACCATCATAAAAAAAAATACCTGAGTGGGGTTCGACCCACACATAAAAACACCTTGAGTGGGGGTTCGAAACCAACATAAAAAAAATACCTTGAGTGCGGTTCGAACCCACACATAAAAAGATACCTTGAGTGGGGTTTGAACCCCACACATAAAAAATTACACTTGAAGTGGTGGTTCGAACCCACAATGAAAAAAATACCTTGAGTGGGGTTCGATCCACTCATTAAAAAAAATACCTTAGTGGGGTTCGAACACACACATAAAAAAATACCTTGAGGTGGGGATTCGAACCACACATAAAAAAAATACCTGAGTGGGGTTCGAGCCACACATAAAAAAATTACTGAGTGGGTTCCGAACCACTCATAAAAAAAATACCTTTGAGTGGGGTTCGAGACCTACACATAAAAAAATACCTTGAGTGGGGTTCGAACCCTCACATAAAAAAATACCTTGAGTGGGGTTCGATCCCACACATAAAAATCATCTTGAGTGGGTTCGAACCCACTCATAAAAAATACCTTCAGTGGGGTTCGAATCCACACATAAAAAAATACCATGAGTGGGGTTCGAATCCACACAAAAAAAAATACCTTGAGTGGGGGGCGGTGCGAAATCCACACACCAAAAAAATACCTTGAGGGGGGGGGGGGTGGGGTTCGAACCCACACATAAAAAAAATACCTTTGAGTGGGGAGTTCGACCCACTCATAAAAAAATACCTCAGGTTGGGGTCGAATCCACCACAAAAAAAATACCTTGGAGTGGGGTTCGAATCCACACGAAAAAATCCTTTTGTGGGTTCGAATCCACACACATAAAAAAAATACCTTGAGTGGGTCGAACCCACACATAAAAAAATACGTGAGTGGGGTTCGAACCACACATAAAAAAATACCTTGAGTGGGGTTCGAACCACACATTAAGAAAATACCTTGAGTGGGGTTTCGAACCACACATAAAAAATACCTTGAGTGGGTTCGAACCCACACATAAAAAAATACCTTGAGTGGGGTTCGAAACCCACCAAAAAATCCTTGAGTGGGGGTTCGAACCACTCATAAAAAATACCTGCTGACTGGGGTTCGAATCCCACACATAAAAAATACCTTGAGTGGGGTTCGAATCCACACATAAAAATTACCTTGTGTGGGGTTCGAACCCAACATAAAAAAAATACTTGAGTGGGGTTCGAACCACACATAAAAAAATACCTTGAGTGGGGTTCGAACCACTCATAGAAAAAAATACCTTGAGTGGGTGTTCGAATCCCCACAAAAAAATACCTTGAGTGGGTTCGAATCCACACATAAAAAAACCTTGAGTGGGGTTCCGAACCCCACATAAAAAAATACTTGAGTGGGGTTCGAACCCACACATAAAAAAATACCTTGAGTGGGGTTCGACCCATCATAGAAAAAAATTCCTAGAGTGGGGTTCGAATCCACACATAAAAAAAATATCTTGAGTGGGGTTCGAATCCCACACATAAAAAATACTTGAGTGGGGTTCGAACCCACACATAAATAAAATACCTGGAGTGGGGTTCGACCCAGCAGCCAAAAAAAATACTTGAGTGGGGTCGAACCCACTCTTAAAAAATACCTTGAGTGGGTTCGAATCCATACATAAAAAATACCTTGAGTGGGGTTCGAACCCACACATAAAAAATAAATGTGTTGGGTTCGGAACCCACACACTAAAAATACCTTGAGTGGGTTCGAACCACTCATAAAAAATACTTGAGTGGGTTCGAACCTACTCATCAAAAAATTACCTCATTGAGGGGGGTTCAAACCCACTATTAAAAAGTACCTTGAGTGGGGTTCGAACCCACTCATAAAATAAAATACCTTGGAGTGGGGTTCGAACCCAACATAAAAAAATACCTTGAAAGTGGGTGTTCGAAACCACTCATAAAACATACCTTTAGTGGGTTCGAACCCACTCATAAAAAAATACCTTGAGTGGGGTTCGAACCCACTCATAAAAAATACCTTGAGTGGGGTTCGAACCCACACATAAAAAAAATACCTTGAGTGGGGTTCGAACCCACCATAAAAAATACCTTGAGTGGGGTTCGAACCCACCATAAAAAAAATACCTTGAGTGGGGTTCGAACCCACACATAAAAAATCCCTGAGTGGGGTTCGAACCCACACATAAAAAAATACCTTGAGTGGGGTTCGAACCCACACATAAAAAATACCTTGAGTGGGGTTCGAACCACACATAAAAAAATACCTTGAGTGGGGTTCGAACCCACACATAAAAAAATACCTTGAGTGGGGTTCGAACCCACTCATAAAAAAATACCTTGAGTGGGGTTCGAATCCACACATAAAAAAATATCTTGAGTGGGGTTCGAATCCACACATAAAAAATACCTTGAGTGGGGTTCGAACCCGCACATAAAAAAATACCTTGAGTGGGGTTCGAACCCACACAAAAAAATACCTTGAGTGGGGTTCGAACCCACTCATAAAAAATACCTTGAGTGGAGTTCGAATCCACACTTAAAAAATACCTTGAGTGGGGTTCGAATCCACGCATAAAAAATACCTTGAGTGGGGTTCGAACCCACACATAAAAAAATACCTTGAGTGGGGTTCGAACCCACACATAAAAAATACCTTGAGTGGGGTTCGAACCCACTCATAAAAAAATACCTTGAGTGGGGTTCAAACCCACTCATAAAAAATACCTTGAGTGGGGTTTGAACCCACTCATAAAAAAATACCTTGAGTGGGGTTCGAACCCACTCATAAAAAAATACCTTGAGTGGGGTTCGAACCCACTCATAAAAAATACCTTGAGTGGGGTTCGAACCCACTCATAAAAAAATACCTTGAGTGGGGTTCGAACCCACTCATAAAAAAATACCTTGAGTGAGGTTCGAACCCACACATAAAAAAATACCTTGAGTGGGCTTCGAACCCACTCATAAAAAATACCTTGAGTGGGGTTCGAACCCACTCATAAAAAAATACCTTGAGTGGGGTTCGAACCCACACATAAAAAATACCTTGAGTGGGGTTCGAACCCACACATAAAAAAATACCTTGAGTGGGGTTCGAACCCACACATAAAAAAATACCTTGAGTGGGGTTCGAACCCACACATAAAAAATGCCTTGAGTTGGGTTCGAACCCACACATAAAAAAATACCTTGAGTGGGGTTCGAACCCACTCATAAAAAAATACCTTGAGTGGGGTTCGAATCCACACATAAAAAAATACCTTGAGTGGGGTTCGAACCCACTCATAAAAAAATACCTTGAGTGGGGTTCGAACCCACTCATAAAAAAATACCCTGAGTGGGGTTCGAACCCACTCATAAAAAAATACCTTGAGTGGGGTTCGAACCCACTCATAAAAAAATACCCTGAGTGGGGTTCGAACCCACTCATAAAAAATACCTTGAGTGGGGTTCGAACCCACACATAAAAAATACCTTGAGTGGGGTTCGAACCCACTCATAAAAAAATACCTTGAGTGGGGTTCGAACCCACAGTCACTCATAAAAGATACTGCAGTGTTGTCATACCAAAAACTCACTATTTTTATTTGTTTTCTATAGTTTTTTTTTCAGGAAACTCCATGGAAATAATAATAATAGACTCCTGATTACATTCTTAACTTAAAAATAAAAAAAAAATATTGAAATCGGGACTACTATTGAATTTATCCTAATTATAACCTCGTCCCCTTCAGTTCTTGGAGGACTCAAAACACACACCCACGACACACACACATACACACACACATACACACACACATACACACACACACATGCACACATCATTTATTTATTTAACTTTATGTCCTTTTTATCTGATAATTCAGATCTTTATCATTTTTCGTGGTGGGTCTGAGGGCGTCTCTATGTCCAGTTGACGTTTAACAGGGCGTATCCATCTTCCTTATATCAGCCAGATGACTTTTAATCACGGATCGCAGTACACTTTTTTGGAAATTGTCGGTGGAAGTATCTATATCATTGTCGAATTCAGTCAGCATTGAGTCGACCATATTGATTGCTTTAACATCTGGGAGATATTGCATTCTCATGTAGAACCAGCGCCAGATGTCTTTGGCCTCCTTGAGACGGGAACTGACAGTTAGGTCCATGAAGGCCAGTGCATGGTAGGCGCAGGTACCGCCTACCTGTTCTACTCTTGTAAGTCTTTTCAATTTTCTGTAACAGGTACGGTTATTCTTGTAGTATTTCTTCACCACTCTGCGGCGGTTAAGTTCACTACCACCATTATGGTAGATTAATACTCTATCATGAGAGACGTACAGAGAGATGCAGTGAGGTTCATGAGACAGCAGTACAATACGACCGTGACCTTTGGGTATTGGAGGCCCGCGAAGTAGCCCGTCGCTGCTACAGACTTCACATACTTTACCGAAAGTGCGAGGAGTCTCACGAACGATGGTCTGGATATCAAATCCCGACAATGGCTTGGTAGTCTCCATGAGAGGGTGATATACACCAAGGAATTCGACATCCTCACTCTTCTCTTGACTTGCCATCTTGCTGGTGAACTTGGAGGGGTCACAACTAGGGGTATACTAGTACTGGGGGGTCGAACCCACAACGCTGAGTCTTACACTCCGGCGATTGTAACAACTAGGGTAGGGGGAAAACAATTTTTAACAAAAAAAAAAAATCATTTATCACCACAAAAAAGTTAAGTCATTATGGGAAAGGATAAAGC
>NC_069491.1:23357626-23389143 GCF_026875155.1 Cherax quadricarinatus | reverse complement strand
CCCAAAAACCACACACCCACTAAAAACACACACCACACTCAACAATTTCACAACCACACTCAACAAGTGCACACACCACACTCAACAATGCACACACCACACCAACAATACACACACCACACTCAACAAGTACAACAACCACACCAACAATACACACACCACACTCAACAAGTACAAAAACACCACACCAACAAGTACAACACCACACTCAAAAAGTACCCACCCCACCAACAAGTGCCACACCCACCAAACAAGGCACACAAACCCCATCCCAAAAATGCACACCCAACCTCAAAAAGTACACACACCACACTCAACAAGTCACACACCCCCTCAACAAGTGCACACACCCCACTCAAAAATGCACACACCCAAAATCAACAAGTGCACACACCACACTCAAAAAGTACACAACCACACCAACAAGTGCCACACCACACTCAACAAGTGCACACCCACACCA
The DNA here is from genome assembly GCF_026875155.1 of Cherax quadricarinatus. Taxonomy (NCBI): domain Eukaryota; kingdom Metazoa; phylum Arthropoda; class Malacostraca; order Decapoda; family Parastacidae; genus Cherax; species Cherax quadricarinatus. The sequence continues at coordinate 23,388,680 of NC_069491.1, read as the reverse complement.
ACAAGTACACACACACACTCAACAAGTCACCACCACACTCAAAAAGTGCACACACCACACTCAACAAGTTCACACACCACACCCAAATGCACCAACCCCACTCAACAAACACACACCACACCAACAAGTGACCCCCACACTCAACAAGTGCACACACCACACACACGCGGGCTTGAGTTGTGAACTCTCTGACCGCGGGGTTTTAAAACCCGGTCAGTGGCAACACGAGGTCTGGAGTTGTGAACCTCTGACCCGGGTTTAAGCTACTGGTCTAGTGGCTAACACACGGTTTTATTTCTAGACCTCTGACCGCGGGTTTTTAAACTAGCTGGTCTAGTTAAAAACGACGGTCTGGAGTTCTAGAATCCGACCGCGGTTTTTAAACTACTGGTTATCAACACGACGTTTGGAGTTGTGAACTCTCTGACCCGGGTTTAAGCTAGCTGGGCTAGTGGCTAACACGACTTCGGTTTTGGTTCTCGACCGCGGGTTTAAGCACTGCTAGTGGCTAACACAGGTCTGGGGGTTTTGGAGTCTCTCTGACCGCGGGTTTTAAGCTGCGGTCTAGGGTAACACGACGTCTGGAGTTTTGAACTCCGACCGCGGGGTTTTTCCTACTGTCTAGGGCTAACACGACGTCGGGTTTTGAGTCCTCTGACCGCGGGTTTAAGCAAACTGGTCTGGGCTAACACACGGGCTGATTCTGAGTCTCCCCGACCGCGGTTTAAACTAGCGGTTAGTGGCTAACACGACGGGCTGGGGTTATGAGCCTCTGACCGCGGTTTAACAGCGGTCTAGGGCTAACACACGGGCTGGAGTTGTTAAAACCCCTGACCGCGGGTTTAAGCTGCTGGTCTAGTGGCTAACACGACGGCTGGAGTTGTGAGCCTCGACCGCGGGTTTTAAACTACTGGTCAGGCTAAAACAAGTCTGGGGTTGTGAGTCTCTCGACCCGCGGGTTTAAGCAGCTGGTCTAGTGGCTAACACACGGTCTGGAGTTGTGAGCTCTCTGACCGCGGGGTTTAAGGGTACTGGTCTAGGGCAAAACACGGGCGGTTTTGAGCCTGACCGCGGTTTTTAAACTACTGGTCTAGTGGCTAACACGACGGTCTGGAGTTGTGAGACTCTCGACCGCGGGTTTAAGCTAGCTGGGCAGTGGCTAACCGACGGTCTGGAGTTTGAGTCTCTCTGACCGCGGGTTTAAGCTAGCTGGGGGCCTAAGGATTTAGGCTAACACCGGTCTGAGTTTGTTAGTCTCTCTGCCCGCCGGTTATGCTAGCTGTCTAAGCCTAACACGACGGTCCTGAGTTGTGAGTCTCTCTTACCGCGGGTTTTAAGCTAGCTGGTCTATGGTCTAACACGACGGTCCCAGGAGTTGTTAGTCTCTCTGACCACCTGCGGGTTTAAGCTAGCTCTGGTCTATTGTCTAACACGACGGCCTGGAGTTGTGAGTCCTCTCTGACCGCGGTTTTAAGCTACATGGTCTAGTGGCTAACCACGGCGGTTCTGGAGTTGTGAGTCATCTCTGACCCGGGTTTAAGCTAGCTGGTCTAGTGGCTAACACGACGGTCTGGAGTTGTGAGACTCTCTGACTCGCCGGTTTTAAGCTGCTGGTCTGATGGCTAACAAAGACGTCTGGATTGTGAGACTCTCTGACCACGGTTTAAGCTAGCTGGTCTAGTGGCTAACACGACGGGCTGGAGTTGTGAGACTCTCTGACCGCGGGTTTAAGCTAGCTGGTCTAGTGGCTAACACGACGGTCTGGAGTTGTGAGACTCTCTGACCGCGGGTTGAAGCTAGCTGGTCTAGTGGCTAACACGACGGTCTGGAGATCTGAGACTCTCTGACCGCGGTTTAAAAGCTAGCTGGTCTAGTGGCTAACACGACGGTCTGGAGTTTCTGAGAATTCTCTGACCGCTGTTTAAGCATAGCTGGTCTTGTGGTGCTAACACTACGTTCTTGAGTTGTGAGACTCTCTGACCCGCGGGTTTAAGCTAGCTGGTCTAGTGGCTAACACGACGGTTCTGAGTTGGTGAGTCTCTCTGACCGCGGGTTTAGCTATCTGGTCTAGGTGCTAACACGACGGTCAGGAGTTGTAGTCTCTCTGACCGCGGGTTTAAGCTAGCTGGTCAAGTGTCTAACACGACGGTCAGGAGTTGTGAGGGGGGGGGGGGACTCACCCAAACACTGCCGCGGGTTAAACCTAGCTGTTCCTAGTGGCTAACACGACGGTCTGTAGTTTGTGAGCGCTCCTCTCTCTGACACCGCGGGTTTTAAGCAGATGACTAGTGCTAACACGAAGGTCTGGGAGTTCTGAGTCCCCTGACCGCGGGTATAATCTAGCTGGTCCCCCCTAGTGGCTAACACGACGGCGGAGTTATGATTCTCTCTGACCGCGGGTTTAAGCTATCTTGTCCTAGTGGCTAACACGACGGGTCTGGAGTTGTGAGACTCTCTGACCGCGGTTTAAGCAAGCTGGTCTAGTGCTAACACACGACGGTCTGGTGAGTTGTTATCACTCATATCGCGGGTTTAAGCTAGCTGGTCTAATTGGCTAACACGAAGGTCTGGAGTTGTGATCTCACTGACCGCGGGTTAAGCTAGCTTGTGCTAGTGGCTAACACGACGGTCCAGGAGTTGTGAGTCCCTCTCTGACCGCGGTTTAAGCTAGCTGGTCTAGAGGCTAACACGACGGACTGGAGTTGTGAGACTCTCTGACCGCGGTTTAAGCTAGCTTGTCAGTGGCTAACACGTCGGTCTGGAGTTGTGAGACTCTCTGAAACCGCGGGTTAAGCTAGCTGGCTCTAGTGGCTAACACGACGGTCTGGAGTTGAGAGTCACTCCTTACTGACCGCGGGTTAACGCTAGCTGGGTCTAGTGGCTAACACGACGGTCGGATGTGTGATCTCTCTGGACCGCGGGTTTATGCTCGCTGGTCTAAGTGCCTAACACGACTGGTCTGGAGTAGGAGTCTCTCTCACCGAGTGTTTAAGCTAGCTGGTCTAGTGGCTAACAACGACGGTCTGGAGTTGTGAGTCTCTCTGACCGCGGGTTTAAGCTAGCTGGTCTAGTGGCTAACACGACGTCTGGAGTTTGTGAGTCTCCTCTAGACCGCGGTTAAGCTATCTGGTCTAGTGGGCTAACACGACTGTCTGAGTTGTGAGTCTCTCTGCACCGCGTTTTAAGCTACTGTCTAGTGGCTAACACGACGTCTGGAGTTGTGAGACTCCTTACCCGGGTTTAAGCTAGCTGGTCTAGTGGCTAACACTACGGTCAGGGAGTGTTGTGAAGACTCTCTTACCACGGGTTTAAGCAAGCTGGTCTATGGCTAACACGACGGTCTGGAGATGTGAGACTCCTCTGACCGCGGGTTTTAAGACTAGCTGGTCTAAGTGGCTAACACGACGGTCTGGAGTTGTGATACTCTCTGAGTCCGCGGGTTTAAGCTAGCTGGATCATAGTGGCTCACACGACTGTCTGGAGTTGTGAGACACCTCTGACCACGGGTTTGTAAGCTAGCTGGTCTAGCTGGCTAACACGAAACGGTCTGGAGTAAGTAGGGTGACTCTCTGACCGCGGGTTTTAAGCTAGCAGTCTAGTGGCTAACACTACGGTCTGGAGTTGGTGAGACTCTCTGACCGCGGGTTTAAGCTAGCAGGTCTAGTGGCTAACACGAGACGTCTGGAGTTGTGAGACTCTTCTGACCCGCGGGTTTAACTAGCTGGTCTAGTGGCTAACACGACGGTCTGGAGTTGTGAGACTCTCTGACCGCGGGTTTAAGCTAGCTGGTCTAGTGGCTAACACGACGGTACTGGAGTTGTGAGACTTCTCTGAGCGCCGGGTTTTAAAAAAAACCCTGTGGCCGGGTTAAATGGTTATAAAGTTTGTTTACCATAATATTTTACCATCAGAGTTCAATAACAAGTTCTTTCCACAAAAGTAACAAAAAGCAGTTTAACCTCGCCTCTAAAAATCTTATTTTCAACTCACAATAATTACTACAATAAAATATTATCACTAGTAAAATAAACACACCATCAAAAATTAACTTTATACCATATAATACTGCAAAATCTAAATTCAGTTGACAAACATATTGAACCAACAATAATTAAACAATCAATAACATAGCTTAAAAATACTAACGAAATCCTTATCTCTTATTGAGTACTAACTGAGGTACCTTCTGAGTACCTGCTGACACCTACTGATTCCCTACTGAGTACCTGTCTGAGTACCTGCTGAGCAACCTGACTGAGTCCCCTACTGATTACCTTCTGAGTACTGCTGAGCACCTACTGAGTCCCTAATGAGTACCTTCTGATACTGCTGAGCACCTACTGAGTCCCTACTGAGTACCTTCTGATACCTGCTGAGCACACTACTTGCGACGCCACTGAGTACACTTCTGAGACCTGCTGAGCACAATCGACTGAGTCCCTACTGAGTACCTTCTGAGTACCTGCTGAGGCACCTACTGAGTCCCCTACTGAGTACCTTCTGAGTACTGCTGACACCTACTGGAGTCCCTACAGAGAACCTCATGAGTACCTGCTGAGCACCTACTGAGTCCCTACTGAGTACCTTCTGAGTACCTGCTGAGCACCTACTGAGTCCCTACTGAGTACCTTCTGAGTACCTGCTGAGCACCTACAGAGTCCCTACTGAGTAACCTTCTGAGTACCTGCTGAGCACCTACTTATTCCCTACTGAGTACCTTCATGAGTACCTGCTGAGCACCTACTGAGTCCCTACTGAGTACCTTTCTGAGTACCCTGCTGAGGCACCTACTGAGGTCCCCTACTGAGTACCTTCTGAGTAACCCTTCTGAGGCACCTACTGAGTCCCCTAAAGATACCTTCTGAGTACCTGCTGTGAGCACCTACTGAGTCCCTACTGATACCTTCTGAGTAACCTGCTGAGCACCTACTGAGTCCCTACTGAGTACCGTTCTGAGTACCTGCTGACACTACTGAGTCCTACTGAGGACCTTCTGAGTACCTGCAGAGCATACAAATACTACTGAGTCCCTACTTATTCCTTCTGAGTACCTGCTGAGCACCTACTGAGTCCTTACGGAGTACCTTCGAGTACCTGCTGACACACTACTGAGTCCCTACTGATTACCTTCTGAGTACCTGCTGAGGCACGCTACTGAGTCCCCTACTGAGTACCTTCTGAAGACCTGCCTAGTACCTACTGAACGACCTTCTGAGTGCCTACTGCGTACCTACTGAGGCCACTTACGATAACATTCTGAGTACCATACTGAACACCTACTGAGTGCCTACGATACCAACTGAAGCACTTACTGAGTACCTTCATGAATACTCAACTGAACACGCTACTGAGTGCGCTACTTAGTACCTACTGAGGCCACTTACTGAGTACCTCTGAGTACCTACCTGAACAACTACTAGTGCCTTACTGAGTTACATAAATGAGTACATACAGTTGACAATATGACATCCAGTTATGATGATTTCATCGGCCACAATCATGTTTTTTAGTTTTTCTTCTTAAAAGTTATTAAATTAGTAACAGTTTTTTCACTATCTATCAAGATATTCTTATGATTTTTCACACATTATAAAGAAATTATGGTTTTACAAGTATTACGGCGGAAACTTGTTATAGTCGATTGCATAAAAAAAATACCTTGAGTGGGGGTTCGAACCAAGTCATAAAAAAAAATACCTGGAGAGGGTTCGCACCAATTCATAAAAAATACCTTGATGTGGTTCGAACCAAGTCATAAAAAATACCTTGAGTGGGGTTTCGAACCAAGTCATAACAAAAATACCTTGATTGTGGGTTCGAACCCAAGTCATAAAAAAATACCTTGAGTGTGTTCGAACCAATTCATAAAAAAAACCTTGAGAGGCGTTCGAACCAAGTCATAAAAAATTCCTCGAGTGGGGTTCGAACCAGGTCATAAAAAAATACTTGATGGGTTCGAACCAAGTCAATAAAAAAATTCCTTGAGTGTGTTCGAACAGTCAAAAATAATACCTTGATGGGGTTGCGAACCAATCATAAAAAAATACCTTGATTGTTTCGAACCAAGTCATAAAAAATTACCTTGAGTGGGTTCGAACCCAAGTCAAAAAAATACTTGAGTGGGGTTCGAACCAAGTCATAAAAGATACCTTGAGATGGGGGTTTTTCGAACCAAGTCATAAAAAAAATTTTATTACCTTAGTGGGGTTCGAGAACCCACTCATAAAATATACCTTGAGTGGGGTATCGAACCCACACAAAAAATACCTTGAGTGGGTTCGAACCCACTCCATAACAAAATACCCTTGAGTGGGTTCGAACCCACTCTTAAAAAAAACCTTGAGTGGGGTCAACCAAGTCATAAAAAAATACCTTGGTGGGGTCCGAACCAAGTCATCAAAAAATACCTTGGAGTGGGGTTCGAACCCACTCATAAAAAATACCTTATTGGATTCGAAAACCCACTCATAAAAAACACCTTGAGTGGGTTCGAACCCACATCATAAAAATACCCTTGAGTGGTCGAACACACTCATAAAAATACCTTGATTGGCCTTCGAACCCACTCATAAAAACATACCTGAGTGGGTTCGAAGACCCACACATAAAAAATACCTTGAGTGGGGTTCGAACCCACTCATAAAAAATACCTTGAGTGGGGTTCGAACCCACACATAAAAAAAACCTTGAGTGGGGTTCGAACCCACTCATAAAAAAATACCTTGAGTGGGGTTCGAACCCACTCATAAAAAAATACCTTGAGTGGGGATCGAACCCACACATAAAAAAATACCTTGAGTGGGGTTCGAACCCACACAAAAAAATACCTTGAGTGGGGTTCGAACCACACATCAAAAAATACCTTGAGTGGGGTTCGAACCCACTCATAAAAAATACCTTGAGTGGGGTTCGAACCCACTCATAAAAAATACCTTGAGTGGGGTTCGAACCCACTCATAAAAAATACCTTGAGTTGGGTTCGAACCCACTCATAAAAAAATACCTTGAGTGGGGTTCGAACCCACACATAAAAAAATACCTTGAGTGGGGTTCGAACCCACACAAAAAAAATACCTTGAGTGGGGTTCGAACCCACTCATAAAAAATACCTTGAGTGGGGTTCGAACCCACACATAAAAAAATACCTTGAGTGGGGTTCGAACCCACACAAAAAAATACCTTGAGTGGGGTTCGAACCCACACAAAAAAAATACCTTGAGTGGGTTCGAACCCCCCATAAAAAAAATACCTTGAGTGGGGTTTTGAACCCCCACAAAAAAAAAATACCTTGAGTGGGGTTCGAACCCACACAAAAAAAATACCTTGAGTGGGGTTTCGAACCCACACAAAAAAAATACCTTGAGTGGGTTCGAACCCCACTCATAAAAAAATACCTTGAGTAAGTTCGAATCCACACATAAAAAAAACCTTGATTGGGGTTCGAATCCACGCATAAAAAATACCTTGAGTGGTTCGAACCCACACATAAAAAATACCTGTGAGTGGGGTTCAAAACCCACACATACAAAATACCTTGAGTGGTTTCGAAACCCACTCATAAAAGTAAAAAAAATACCTTGAGTGGGGTTTCGAACCCACTCATAAAAAACATTACCTTGATGGGGTTCAAACCCACACATAAAAAATACCTTGAGTGGGGGTTCGAACCCACTCCTAATAATAAAAAAAATTACCTCTTGAGTGGGGTTCGAACCCGACACATAAAAAGAAATACCTTGAGATGGGGGTTTCGGAACCACTCATAAAAAAATACTCCTTGAGTGGGTCGAACCACTCTAGAAAAATACCTTGAGTGGGGTTCGAACCACTCATAAAAAATACCTTGAGTGGGTTCGAACCCACACATAAAAAAATACCTTGAGTGGGTTCGAACCACTCATAAAAAATACCTTGAGTGGGGTTCGAACCCACTCTAAAAAATACCTTGAGTGGGGTTCCGAACCCACCACATTAAAAAATTACCTTGAGTGGGGTTCGAACCCCACACATAAAAAAAATAATTGAGTTGGGTTCGAACCCACACATAAAAAAATACCTTTTAGTGGGGTTTGAAAACCCACTCATAAAAAAATACTTGAGTGGGGTTCGAACCCACACAATAAAAAAATACCTGAGTGGGGTTCAAACCCACTACATAAAAAAATACCTAAGTGGGGTTCGAATCCACACATAATAAAAATACCTTGATTGGGGTTCGAACCCACTCATACAAAAATAACCTTGAGTGGGGTTCGAACCACACATAAACAAATACCTTGAGTGGGGTTCAACCCACACATAAAAAAAAATACCTTGAGTGGGGTTCGAACCCACACATAAAAAACTAACCTTGAGTGGGGTTCGAAACCCACACATAAAAAAATACCTTTGAGTGGGGGTTCGAACCCACTCATAAAAAAATACCTGAGTGGGGTTCGAATCCACACATAAAAAAAAATACCTTGATGGGGTTCGAACCCACTCATAAAAAATACCTTGAGTGGGGTTTTCGAACCCACACATAAAAAAATACCTTGAGTGGGGTTCGAATCCACACATTAAAAAAATACCTTGAGTGGGTTCGAACCCACCATAAAAAAAATACCTTGAGTGGGGTTCGAACCCACACATCAAAAATACCTGAGTGGGGTTTCGAATCCACACATAAAAAAAAACCTTGGAGTGGGGTTCGCCACCCACTCATAAAAAAATGACCTTGAGTGGGGTTTCGCACCCACTCATCAAAAAAATACCTAGAGTGGGGTCGAAACCACACATAAAAAATACCTTGAGTGGGGTTCGAACCCACTCATAAAAAAATACCTTGAGTGCGGGGTTCGAACCCAGTCATAAAAAAATTTTTTTACCTTGAGGGGGTTCGAACCCACTCATCAACAAATACCTTGAGTGGGGTTCGACAACCCACTAACTAAAAAAATACCTTGATGGGGTTCGAACACCACACAAAAAAAAACCTTGATGGGGTTCGAACCCCACACATCACAAAAATACCTTTGAGTTGGCGGTTTCGAACCCACAAAAAAATACACCTTGAGTGGGGTTCTGAACCACTCATAAAAAAAACCTTCGAGTGGGTTCGTACCCACTCAAAAAAAAAATTTTAGATGGGATTCGAACCCACTCATGAAAAATACCTTGCAGTGGGGTTCCAAACCCACACATAAAAAATACCTTAGTGGGGTTTCGAACCCACTCATATAAAAATACCTTGATGGGGTTCGAACCCACAGTCACTCATACAAGATACTGCAGTGTTTGTCATAACCCAAACTCACTATTTTTATCTTGTTTTCTACTAGTTTTTTTTTCTTCAGAAACGTCCTGGAAATAATAATAATACAACTCCTGATTACATTCTTACTAAAAAATAAAAAAAAAACAATTTGAAATCTGACCTACTATTGAAATTTATCCTAATTTATAACTCGTCCCCTTCATTCTTGGAGACTCAAAAACACACACACGCACACACGCGCACACTCATACACACTACACATACACACACACATACACACACACACATGCACACATCCAATTTATTTATTTAACTTTATTGTCCTTTTATCTGATATATTCAGACCTTTATCATTTTTCTTCGTGTGGGTCCTGAGGCGTCTCTATGTCCAGTTGACGTTTAACAACGCTATCCAGAGCAGCGTTATATCAGCCAGATGACTTTTTTAATCACGGATCGCAGTACACACTTTTTTGAAATTGTCGTGGAAGTATCTATACATTGTCGAATTCCATCAGCATTGAGTGCGACCATAGATTGATTGCTTTAACATCTTGTGGAGATATTGTCATTTCTCAGGTAGAACCCAGCGCCAGATGTCTTTGGCCACCTTGAGACGGGAACTGACAGTTAGGTCCCATGAAGGCCAGTGCATGTAGGCGCAGGTACCCCGCCTACACTGTTCAACCTTGTAAGCTTTTCAATTTTTCTGTAACAGGTACGGTTATTCTTGTAGTATTTCTTCACCACTCTGCAGGCGGTAAGTTCACTACCACCATTATGGTAATTAATACTCTATCATGAGAGACGTACAAGAGATGCAAGTGAGGGTCATCATGAGACAGCAATAGCAATACGCCCGTGACCTTTGGATTGGAGGCCCGCGAAGATAGCCCGTCGCCTGCTACGAGACTTCACCATACCTTTAACCGAAAGTGCGAGGAGTCTCACGAACGATGTGTCTGGATATCAAATCCCGACAATGCTTGGTAGTCTCCATGAAGGTGATATACACCAAGGAATTCCACATCCTCACTCTTCTCTTGACTTTGCCATCTTGCCAGTGAACTTGGAGGATACACTAACTAGGTACTAACTAGTACTAGTGGGGCTCGCTGAAACCCACAACGCTTGAGTCTTATCACTCTCAGAGCGGATGTGCTAACAACTAGGCTAGAGATACAAGTTTTAACAAACAAAAAATCATTTAATACACGCACAAAGAATGTTAGGTACCTTATAGGTATATGATAAAGCTGTGTTATATCGTTTATAGTAATTATTTAGTGATAGTCGGTATATAGTGAAGAATAGTGCTGTTATGTAGTGATAGGGATGGCGGGTGGGGGGTAATTATTTTGTGTTAATAATAAAAGGGCCTCCAATTAGAGGTAAGTTGGAATTATGGCTAAGTGACTAAATACAGTTTGTGAGTGTAGGCAATGTGAAATGTTTTTGTTTGGCCACAGGTACATAGTTTCAGTATTGGAGTATCACAGGATTCATTGTAAGATTGACATTAATATTTCTGGTTTAATATAATAATAATAATAATATCTTTATTTACTACAAGTACAATGACACGGTATACAGTCTAGCTGACAACAATGCCCATACTTACTATATATATAACTCTCCCTTGTTATGCTCTGCATTTCGGGCAAATTCGGTCAGTGTACCCAGGATGCACCCACAACCAGTCCACTAACACCCAGGTACCCATTTACTGATGGGGAACATAGACAACAGGTGGAAACAAACACGTTCAATGTTTCTACTCTGGCTGGGGAATCGAACCCAGACCCTCGCCGTGGGAAACGAGAGCGTAGCCACCATAGCCACCAGAGCAAATGGGTGAGTGAGTGTGGTGAACCACCGGTGGTATTTTGTGTGGTATTGTGTATTAGTTGACGGGGTGTATCAGGGAATAAGAGTTTTCTAACAGTAGTTTTGAAGGTGATGAATGTGTCTGCAAGTTTTAGAATTTTCAGTAGGGTGTTCCAGATTTAGGGCCTTTGACATACAATGCAAGTTACTCTGTCCCGACTTTTTTGGGTTATCCCTACGTTTTTATACATACGCTACTATGTATTAGATTAAGATGTTCCTTCAGATTTTTTTAACCTTCCGCCGGAGGGTTAGCCACTCAGGATAACCCAAGAAAGTCATGGTCATCGAGGACTGTCTGTCTTATTTCCATTGTGGTCCTTCGCGCAGTCCTTGTCCCCCAGGATGCCACGCACAACCAGACCACCTAACAACCCAGGATGCCACCACACCAGTCCACTAACACCCAGGATGCCACCCACACCAGTCCCAACTGACACCCAGGATGCCACCCACCACCAGTCCCACTAACACCCAGGATCCACCCACACCCAGTCCACTAACACCCAGGTAGCCAACCCACACCAGTCCACTAACACACCAGGATGCCACTTCACAGACCATCCACTAACACCCAGGAATGCCACCCACAACCAATCCAACTAACCACCCATGATGCGACCCACGACCAGTCCACTAACCAACCCAGGGGATGCGACCACATCCAGTCCACTAACACCCAGGATGGCCACCTTCAACAAATCCCAGTTCCACCCCACAACAAACTAACACCAGGATGGCCACCCACACCAGTCCACTAACACCAGGATGTGGACCCATACACCAGTCCACTAACACCCATGATGACCACCCACAACCAGTCCACTAACACTTAGATGCCACCCACAAACCAGTCCACCTCTACACCCAGGATGTGACCCACACCAGTCCACTAACACCCCAGGATGCGCGACCCACACCCAGTCCACTAACACCCATAATGCCAGCTCCACACCAGTCCACTAACACCAACGAATGTTTTAATAATAACATAGAAACATAAAAAATGTACACCAAAAAAATATTATATAGTGGTCCCCGCTGCGGCCTGGTGGCTAGAGCTCCCCTCCGCTTCACACACGGACTGGACCCCCGGGTTCAGATTTCCCGGCGGGTGGGACACATTTCGACACGTTTCTCCTTACACCTGTTGTCCTGTTCACCTAGCAGCAAATAGGTATCCTGGATATTTAGTCCGATCTATGTGTGGTCGCATCCTCGGGGGAAAAAGATTAAGGACCCCAATGGAAATGAAAGGATGGAGCCTTATATAGTGCCAACAGGTGAGACGTAGGGTCACTAGAAGACGCAAGAACTCAGATGCTGGGAGGTCAGGTCCCCTCTCAAATCCAGCCGTTCTCACTAGTAGAGAGGTTGTCGAAGTGATTGTAGGTCTGTACCAAGATTCCCTTGGGAGATACTTACTGTTGAGCATATGTGTCTTACCTAACAACTCAAACATAGTAAAATGATTGCTCTAGAAGCTCTCATTGCGGTTTTGACGTATCCCAAACATATTTTTCAGATTTGTATCGGTAAAACCAAGGGCCATATCTATCATAAATAAAAAATAAATAAGTTCATTCAGGGCACGGTACACATAAGTAACAATTATCATAGTGAAATTACGTAACATCCCCCCTCCCCTCGCCCCTCGCCCCCCGCCCCTAACCCCCGCCACCCCATTCCACGCCCCTCCCAGTGGGGGGGGGGGGGGTGGGGGGGCCCACCAATCCCCTCCGCCTACCACCTCCCGCCCCCCACCCCCCCGCTCCGCTCCACCTCTCCGCGCCCTCGCCCCCCCGCCCCTAACACACCGCCACCGTCATTACCCGCACCCCTCCCCCATCCCACCAATCCCCTCCGCCTACCCCGCCCACCCTCCACCCCCCTGCTCTCCACCACCTCCCCCCGCCGTCCTCACCTCCCGCCCCCTAACACAACCCGCCACCCCAGCATTCCCCTCCCCTCTCCCCAAAGTCCCCCTCAATCCCCTCAGCCTACCACTCTCACCATCCCACTCCCACACCCCCTACGCTCCTCCACCACATCTCCATGCCCCTCGCCTCCCCGCCCCCTAACACCACCGCCACCCGCATCTCCTCCGCTCCCCTCCCCCACCCACCTAATCACCTCTCGCCTACCACTGTACCCTTTCCGCCCCTCCACCCCCGCGTTCCCTCCACCACCTCTCTCCCAGCCCCTCGCCCCCCGCCTCTGACACCTGGCGCCACTCCGCATTCCCCGCCCCCTTCCCAGACCCACCAATCCCCTCCGCCTACCACCGCCCGCGCCTCCACCCCCCGCACCTCACACCACCTCTGCCCCCGCCCCTCGATCCCCTCGAACACTCAACAAGTGCACACACCACACTCACAAGTACACACACCACCTCAACAAGTACACAACATTCCACACACAACAAGTACACACACCACACTCAACAAGTACACACACCACACTCAACAAGTACACACACCACACTCAACAAGTGCACACACCACACTCAACAAGTTCACACACCAACAACTCAACAAGTACACACACCACACTCTCCCAAACAAGTACACTCACACCCACACTCAACAAGTACACACTATACCACACTCATCCGTGCAGACACAACCACACTCAACAAGTGCACACACCACACTCAACAAGTGCACGACACTACCACACTCACACAAGTGCAAACACCCACCAAACTCAACAAGTCTACACACACTAAACCTCAAACAGTGCACACACCACACTCAACAAGTACACATCAATCCACACTCAACAAGAACACACAGCTCACACTCAACAGTACAACACTCAACAAGTGTCACACACCACACCAACAAGTACAAGCACACCCCATCTCACAACAAGTACACACACCACAACATCAACGAATAACACACACCACAACTCAAACACAAGTACAGCACACCATCACTCAACAAGCTCAACACACACACTCCACACGTACACACACCCACACTCAACATTAGTGTACACACACCACACTCAACACAGTCCCACACCACACTCTAACAAGTGCACACACCCACAACCTCAACACTGCACTCACACCAACTTCAACAAGTACACACACCACACTCAACAAGTACACACACCACACTCAACAAGTACACACAGTTACCACCACTCAACAAGTACACATCACTACACTCAACAAGTATCACAACACCTCACACTCAACAAGTACAACACACACCACTACTCCAGACAAAGTGCATCACACCACAGCTCAACAAGTCTGCACACAATCTACACCCAACAAGTGCAAGCATCAACCACACTCACAAGTACATCAACACCACACATCACAAGCTGCTACATCACCACACTCAACAAGTGCACACCTCCACCACTACAACAAGTGCACACCACCAACGACTCAACAGTGGCACACACCACACGTCAACAGTACACACACCACACTCAACAAGTGCACACACCTACACTCAACAAGTACCCACACCACACTATCACGACAGTCTTGGAGGTTGTGAGACTCTCCTGACCCGAGGGGGAAGAGCTAGCTTGTTACTAGTGCTAACCACGACGGCTCTGGAGAGTTGTGAACTCTCTGATCTCTGAGCCGCGGTTTTTGTTATTTTTTGGGTTTACCGTATTGACGTTAAGCTAGCTGGTCTAGTTGGCTAACACGCGAACTGTCTGAGTTTCTGAGACTCTCTGACCGCGGTTTAAGCTAGCTGGTTCTAGTGGCAACACACGACGGGTCATGAGTTCATGAGAAATCATCTCTTGACTCGCGGGTTTAAGTAGTCTGCACACTCTAGTGGCTAACACGACGGTCAGGAAGTGTGAAGACTCACTCTGACTCGCGGGTTTAAGCTAGCTGGTCTGTGCGAGGTGGCAGGGACGACTTCAGGAGTTTCAAGACTCTCTGAAGACCGCGGGTTAAGATAGCTTTTTTTTTTTTGAGTCATAGTGCTAACACGTACGTGGTCCTGGATTTGTGAGTCTCTCTCGACCGCGGGTTTAAAGCTAGCTGTCTAGCTGGCAACACGACGTCTGGAGTTTGAGACTTTTTCCCCTCTGACCCGGGTTTTAAACCTAGCTGGTCTAGAGTGGCTAACACGACGGTCTGGGAGTTTTGTGAGTCTCCCCACCTCTGACCGCAGGGTTTGCAGCTAGCGGTCTAGTGGCTAACCGACGGGTCTGGATGTTCTGAGTCTCCCCTGACCGCGGTTTAAAGCTAGCTGGCCTAGTGCTAACCACGACGGTTCTGGCAGTTATGAGTCCTCTCTGACCCGGGTTTTTAAGCTAAGCTTCTAGTGTCTAGACACGACGGGTCCTGGAGTTGTGAGACCTCTACCGCGGTTTTAGAGTCTCCTGGTCTAGTAGAGCTCACTAACACGACGGTCTTGGAGTTTGTGAGACTCTCTGGACCTGGCGGTTTAAGCTACTGGTTCAGTGGCTAACCACGACGGTCTGGAGTCGTGAGTCTCTCTGACCGCGGGTTTAAGCTTGCTGGTCTAGTGGCTAACACGACGGTCTGGAGTTGTGAGTCTCTATGAACCGCGGGTTTATCTAGCTGGTCGAGTGCCTAACACGACGGTCTGGAGTTTTGTGCGACACTTAGCTCTCTCGCACCGCCGGGTTTAAGCTAGCTGGTCTAGTGGCTAACACGACGGTCTGGAGTTGTGAGTCTCTCTGACCGCAGGGTTTAAGCTAGCTGGTCTAGTGCTAACAACGACGGTCCTGGAGTTGGTGAAGACTACTCTTGAGCGCGCGAGGGTTTCAAGCAGCTGGCGACTAGTGGCTCTTAACACGACGGTCTGGAGTTGTGAGACTCTCTGACCGCGGGTTTAAAGTAGCTGGTCTAGTGGCTAACACGAACGGTCCTGGAGTTGTGAGTCTCTCTGACCGGCGGGTTTAAGCTCAGCTGGTCTACTGCGATCGCTAAACTACGACGGTCTGAGTTGTGTGTCTCCTCTGACCGCGGGGTTTATGCTAGCTGTCTAGTGCCTAACACGACGGTCTGGAGTTGTGAGTCATCCTGACCGCGGTTTAAGCTAGCTGGTCCTAGTGGCTTACACACGGTCTGGAGTTGTGAGTTCTCTCTGACCGCGGGTTTAAGCTATCTGGTCTAGTGCTAACACGACGGTCTGGGGGAGTTGTGAGTCCTCTGACCGCGGGTTTTAAAGCTAGCTGGTCTAGTGTGGCTAACACGACGGTCTGGAGTTTGAGTCTCCTCGACGCGCGGGTTTAAGCTAGCTTGTCTAGTGTGCTAACACGACGGTCTGGAGTTTGTTAGACTCTCTGACTGACCGCGGGTTTAAGCTAGCTGGTCCTAGTGGCTAACACGACGTCTGGAAGTGTGAGACTCGCTGACCGGGGTTTAAGCTAGCTGGTCTAGTGGCTAACACGACGTCTGGAGTTGTGAGACTCTCTGAGCGCGGGTTTAAACCCGGCCGGGTTTATAGGTTATAAAGTTTGTTTACATAATAATTTAACCATCAAGTTTCAATGCAAGTTCTTCACAAAAGTACCAAAGCATTTAACCTCGCCTCTATCATCTATTTCATCAACATCACATAATTACTACAATAAATATTAACACTAGTAAAATAAACACACATCAAAAATTAACTTTCATACCATATCAATTACTGCTACAAAAATAAATTCCTAGTGCAACATATTGGAACGCAAACAATAATTAAACATCAATAACATAGCTTAAAAATACTAACGAAATCTTATCTCTTATTGAGCACCTACTGAGCAACCATCTGAGTACCTGCTGAGCACCTACTGAGTCCTTACTGAGTACCTTCTGTTACCTGCAGAGCACCTACTGAGTCCCTACTTAAGTATCCTCTGAGTACCATGCTAGCACCTACTGAGTCCCTACTGAGTCTACGCCTTTGAGTACACCCCCAGAGCATCACATACTGAGGTCCCCACTGATACTTTCTGAGTACCTGCGAGTCACCTACTGAGTCATTACTGAGTACCTTCTGCAGGACCAGCTGCGAGGCACCTCTGAGTCCCTACTGAGTATCACTTCTGAGTACTCTGCTGAGCACCTACTGAGTCCCTACACTGAGTACCTTCTGATACTCTGCTGAGGCACCTACTGAGTCCCTACTGAGTACCATTCGAGACCGGCAGAGCACTACTTGAGTCCTCTACTGAGATTTACCCTGTTCTGAGTACCTGCTGAGCAACCTACTGAGGTCCCTACTGAGTTACCCTCTGAGTACCAGCTGAGCACCTACGAGTCCCTACTGAGTATCACCTTCTAGTACCCTATCTGAGCAACAACCTACGAGTCCGACGAGTACCTTCCTGAGTACCTCTGAGCACCTACTGAGTACCTACTGAGGTACCTTCTGAGTACCCTGATGACTCACCTACTGAGTCCCTACTGAGTACATTCTGAGTACCTGGCAAGCACCTACTGAGTCGCCTACTGAGTACCTTCGAGTACCTGCTGAGCAACCTACTGAGTCCCTACTGAGTACCTTCTGAGACCTGCTAGCACCTACTGAGTCCCTAATGAGTACCTCTGACACCTGCTGAGCACACATACTGAGATCGCCTACTGAGTACCTCTGAGTACCTGCTGAGCACCTACTGAGTCCCTACTGAGTACCTTCTGATACCTGCTGAGGACAACCTGCTGAGTCCCTACTGAGTACCGATTCAGAGTAACCTGCTGAGCACACTAACTGAGACCTCTACTGAGAACCTTACTGAGTACTCTGCTGAGCAACCTACGTGAGTATACCTACTGAGAGTAACCTTCCTGAGCACCTACTGAGTCCCTACTGAGTACCTTTCTGAGTAACCGCTGAGCACCACTGAGTCCTACTGAGTACCTTCTGAGTACCATGCTGAGCACCTACTGAGTCCCTACTGATGTACCTTCCAGTACCTGCTGAGCACGTCTACTGCGAGTCCCTACTGAGTACCTGCTGAGCACCTACTGAGCAGTAGCACCTACTGGTACCTGCTGAGCACCTTCTGATACCTGCTTGAGGCACCTACTGATCCCACTGAGTACCTCCTGATACCTGCTGAGCACCTACTGATCCCTACTGAGTACCTTCTGAGTACCTGCTGAGCACCTACTGAGTCCCTACTGATACCTATTCTGAGTACCGTGCTGAGCACTCTACTGAGTCCCTACTGAGTAACCGTTCTGAGTACCTGCTGATCACTCTACGAGTCCCCTACTGAAGTACGCTTCTGAGCTACCTGCTGAGCACCTACTGAGTCCCCACAGATTACCTTCTGAGTACCTGCTGAGCACCTACCTGAGTCCTACTGAGTACCTCCTGAGTACCAGCTTGAGCACCTACTGATCCCTACTGAGTACCTTTCTGAGTACCTGTCTGAGCCACACTCCTTAGTCCCTACTGAGGTACCTTCTGAGTAACTGCTGAGCACCTACGATCCCATAGCTGAGTACCTTCCTGAGTACTCTGCTTCTTCACACGGCTACTACTGAGTCCCCTACTGATACCTTCTGAGTACCTGCTGAGCACCTACTGAGCTCCCTACTGAGTACCTTCGTGTACCTGCTGAGGCACCTACTGTATCCCCTACTGATTACCTTCGAGTACCTGCTGAGGCACCTACTGTCATCCCTACTGAGTACCTTCTACCTGCTGAGCACGCTACTACGATCCCTACTGAGTACCTCCTGAGTACCTGCTGACACCTACTGAGTCCCTACTGATACCTCTGAGTACCTGCTGAGCACCTACTGAGTCCCCTACTGGTACTTCTGAGTACCTGCTGAGCACCTACTGAGTCCCCATACTGATAACCTCTGAGTTCCTGCTGAGGCACCTACTGAGTCCGTAATGAGTAGCTTCTGAGTACCTGCTGAGCACTACCTGAGTCCCTACTGAGTACCTCCGAGTACCTCTGAGCACCTGAGTCACTACTGACTACGCTTCTGAGTACCTGCTGATAACCTACTGGAGTCCGCAACTGAGTACCTTCTGATAACCTCTGAGTCCCTACTGAGTACCTCACTGAGTACCTTCTGAGCACCTAATGAGCAGGAGGCACCTTCTGCGTTACCGCTGAAGCACCACTGAGCGAGCACCTACTGAGTACCTACTGAGCACTACTGAGTTCCCTTCTGAGTACCTACTGAACACCTACTGAGTGCCACTGAGTACCTACTACTAGCACTTTACGAGTTAAATTCTGAGTACCCTGCTGACATGCACACTGCTGAGTCCCCTACTGAGTACCTTCTGAGTACTACTGATTCCCTACGAATACCCTTCTGAGTACCTTACTGAGTAACCTTCTGAGTACCTAGCTGAGTCCCTACTGAGTACCTTCGAGTATCACTGAGTACCTTCTGAGTACCTACTGAGTACCTCTAGTCCATACTGAGTACCTTCCTGAGTCCCTACTGAGTACCTTCTGAGTACCTACTGAGTACCTTCTGAGTACCTGCTGAGCACCTACTGAAGTTCCCACTGAGACCTTCTAGTACCTACTGAATCCCTACTTAGTACCTTCTGAGTAAACCTACTGAGTACCTTCTAGTACCTAACTGAGTACCTTCTGAGTACCTACTGAGTCCCTACTGAGTACCTTTCTGAGTACCTAACTGAAACACCTGCTTGAGCACCTACTGAGTACCTGCTGAGCACCTACTGAGTGCCTACTGAGTACCTACTGAGCACTTACTGAGTACATTCTGAGTACCATGCTGAGCACCTACTGAGTGCCCTACCTAGTACCTACTGAGCAGTTTACTGAGTACATTCTGAGTAACCTGCTGACACCTAACTGAGTGCTACTGAGTACCTACTGAGCACTCTTACTGATACCTCTGAGTAACCGTGCTGAGCACTACGATTGCCTACTGATACCTACTGGAGCACTTACTGAGTACCTTCTGATTACCTCTGAGGCACCTACTGAGTGCCAACTGAGTACCTACTGAGCACTTACTGAGTACCTCTGAGTACCTGCTGAAGCAACCTACTGAGTGGCCTACTGGTACCTAGTTCTGAGCACTTACTGAGTTACCTTCTGAGTACCTGCTGACACTCTACTGAGTCCCTACTGAGTACCTACTGAGCACCTTTCTGAGTACTTCTGAGTTCCTTCTGAGCACCTACCGAGTGCCTACTGATTACCTACTGAGCACTTACTGGAGTACTCTTCCTGAGTACCTGCTGACAATTAATGAGTGCCTACTGAGTACCTACTGAGCACTTACCTGAGTACCTCTAGTACTGCTGAGCACCTACTGAGTGTCCTACTGAGTACCCTACTGGCACCTTTACTGAGTACCTTCTGAGTACCTGCTAGCACCTACTGATTGCCTACTGATACCTACTGAGCCCTTACTGAGTACCTTCTGAGTACCTGCTGAGCACCACTGGAGTGCCTACGAGTACCTACTGAGGCACTTACTGAGTACCTTCTGAGTACCTGCAGAGCACCTACTGAGTCCTCTGATAACCTACTGAGCACTTACTGAGTACCTCCTGAGTACCTTACTGACACGCTACTGAGTGCCTACTGAGTACTCTCTGAGGCACTTACTGAGTACCTTCTGAGTACCTACTGAACACCTACTGAGCGCCTACTGAGATACCTACTGAGCACTTACTGAGTACCTTCTGAGTACCCTGCTAAGCACCTACTGAGTGCGAACCCCACTCAAAAAATACCTTTGAGTGGGGTTCGAACCCCTCATAAAAAAATACCTTGAGTGGGGTTCGAATCCACTCATAAAAAAATACCTTGAGTGGGGTTCGAACCTACTCATAAAAAAATACCTTGAGTGGGGTTCGAACCAAGTTATAAAAAAATACCTTGAGTGGGGTTCGAACCAAGTCATAAAAAAATACCTTGAGTGGGGTTCGAACCCACTCATAAAAAATACCTTGAGTGGGGTTCGAACCCACTCATAAAAAATACCTTGAGAGGGGTTCGAACCCACTCATAAAAAAATACCTTGAGTGGGGTTCGAACCCACTCATAAAAAATACCTTGAGTGGGGTTCGAACCCACTCATACAAAATACCTTGAGTGGGGTTCGAATCCACTCATAAAAAAATACCTTGAGTGGGGTTCGAACCCACTCATAAAAAAATACCTTGAGTGGGGTTCGAACCAAGTCATAAAAAAATACCTTGAGTGGGGTTCGAACAAAGTCATAAAAAAATACCTTGAGTGGGGTTCGAACCCACTCATAAAAAATAACCTTGAGGTGGGTTATTCGAACCCACTCATAAAAAATACCTTCAGAGGGGTTCGAACCCACTCATAAAAAAATACATTGAGTGGGGTTCGAACCAAGTCATAAAAAAATACCTTGAGTGGGGTTCGAACCCACTCATAAAAAATACCTTGAGTGGGGTTCGAACCCACTCATAAAAAATACCTTGAGAGGGGTTCGAACCAACTCATAAAAAAATACATTGAGTGGGGTTCGAACCCACTCATAAAAAATACCTTGAGTGGGGTGCGAACCCACTCATAAAAAATACCTTGAGTGGGGTTCGAACCCACTCATAAAAAATACCTTGAGTGGGGTTCGAACCCACTCATAAAAAAATACCTTGAGTGGGGTTCGACCCACTCCATAAAAAATCTACCTTGATGGGGTTCGAGAACCCACTCATAAAAAATAGACCTTGAGTGGGGGTTCGAACCCACTCATAAAAAAAATACCTTGAAGTGGGGTTCGAACGCCACCATACAAAAATACTGAGTGGGTTCCGTACCCACTCATAAAAAAATACCTTGAGTGGGGTTCGATCCCACACATAAAAAAATACCTTGAGTGGGGTTCGAACCCACACATAAAAAAATACCTTGAGTAGGGGTTCGAACCCACACAAAAAAATACCTTGAGTGGGGTTCGAACCCACTCTTAAAAAATACCTTGAGTGGGGTTCGAACCCACACATAAAAAAATACCTTGAGTGGGGTTCGAACCCACACAAAAAATACCTTGAGTGGGGTTCGAACACACAAAAAAATACCTTGAGTGGGGTTCCGAACCCACCTCATAAAAAATACCTTAGTGGGGTTTCGCACCCAAACATAAAAATATACCTTGTGTGGGGTTTCGAACCCATCACGATAAAAAATACCTGAGTGGGGTTCGAACCCACACAAAAAAATACCTTGAGTGGGGTTCGAGAACCCTAACATAAAAAAAACACCTTGAGTGGGGTTCGAACCCACACATAAAACAAATACCTTTGAGTGGGGTTCGAGCCCACACATTAACAAAACACCTTGATGGGGTTCGAAACCCACTCATAAAAAAAAATACCTTGAGTGGGGTTCGAACCCACACATAAAAAAATACCTTGAGTGGGGTTCGAACCCACACATAAAAAAATACCTTGAGTGGGGTTCGAACAAACTCATAAAAAATACCTTGAGTGGGGTTCGAACCTACACATAAAAAAATACCTTGAGTGGGGTTCGAACCCACACATAAAAAAATACATTGAGTGGGGTTCGAACCCACACATAAAAAAATACCTTGAGTGGGGTTCGAACCCACTCATAAAAAAATACCTTGAGTGGGGTTCGAATCCACACATAAAAAAATACCTTGAGTGGGGTTCGAATCCACACATAAAAAAATACCTTGAGTGGGGTTCAAATCCACACATAAAAAAATACCTTGAGTGGGGTTTGAACCCACACATAAAAAAATACCTTGAGTGGGGTTCGAACCCACACATAAAAAAATACCTTGAGTGGGGTTCGAACCCACTACATTAAAAAAAAATACTTGAGTGGGGTTCGAACCACACATAAACAATCATACCTTGAGTGGGGTTCGAACCCACACATAAAAAATAACCTTGATTGGGGGTCGAACCCACACAAAAAAATACCTTGAGTGGGGGTTTTTTTTTTTTTTTTTATTTTTCCGAACCCACTCATAAAAAAATACCTTGAGTGGGGTTCGAATCCTCACATAAAAAAATACCTTGAGTGGGGTTCGAATCCACACATAAAAAATACCTTGAGTGGGGTTCGAACCCACACATAAAAAAATACCTTGAGTGGGGTTCGAACCCACACATAAAAAAATACCTTGATTGGGGTTCGAACCCACTCATAAAAAAATACCTTGAGTGGGGTTCGAATCCACACATAAAAAAAATACCTTGAGTGGGGTTCGAATCCACACATAAAAAATACCTTGAGTGGGGTTCGAACCCACACATAAAAAAATACCTTGAGTGGGGTTCTAACCCACACATAAAAAAATACCTTGAGTTTTGGGTTCGAACCCTCACAAAAAAAATACCTAGTGGGTCGAAACCCACACATAAAAAAATACCTTGAGTGGGTTCGAACCCACACATTAAAAAAATACTGAGTGGGTTCGAACCACACATAAAAAAATACCTTGCGTGGGGTTCGAACCCACTCATAAAAAAATACCTTGAGTGGGGTCCAATCCACGCAGAAAAAAATACCTGAGTGGGGTTCGAATCCACACATAAAAAATACCCTTGAGTGGGTTTCGAACCCACACCTAAAAAATACCTTGAGTGGGGTTTCGAACCCACACAAAAAAAATACCTTGAGTGGGTTCGAACCCCACTCATAAAAAAATACCTTGAGTAAGTTCGAATCCACACATAAAAAAAACCTTGATTGGGGTTCGAATCCACGCATAAAAAATACCTTGAGTGGTTCGAACCCACACATAAAAAATACCTGTGAGTGGGGTTCAAAACCCACACATACAAAATACCTTGAGTGGTTTCGAAACCCACTCATAAAAGTAAAAAAAATACCTTGAGTGGGGTTTCGAACCCACTCATAAAAAACATTACCTTGATGGGGTTCAAACCCACACATAAAAAATACCTTGAGTGGGGGTTCGAACCCACTCCTAATAATAAAAAAAATTACCTCTTGAGTGGGGTTCGAACCCGACACATAAAAAGAAATACCTTGAGATGGGGGTTTCGGAACCACTCATAAAAAAATACTCCTTGAGTGGGTCGAACCACTCTAGAAAAATACCTTGAGTGGGGTTCGAACCACTCATAAAAAATACCTTGAGTGGGTTCGAACCCACACATAAAAAAATACCTTGAGTGGGTTCGAACCACTCATAAAAAATACCTTGAGTGGGGTTCGAACCCACTCTAAAAAATACCTTGAGTGGGGTTCCGAACCCACCACATTAAAAAATTACCTTGAGTGGGGTTCGAACCCCACACATAAAAAAAATAATTGAGTTGGGTTCGAACCCACACATAAAAAAATACCTTTTAGTGGGGTTTGAAAACCCACTCATAAAAAAATACTTGAGTGGGGTTCGAACCCACACAATAAAAAAATACCTGAGTGGGGTTCAAACCCACTACATAAAAAAATACCTAAGTGGGGTTCGAATCCACACATAATAAAAATACCTTGATTGGGGTTCGAACCCACTCATACAAAAATAACCTTGAGTGGGGTTCGAACCACACATAAACAAATACCTTGAGTGGGGTTCAACCCACACATAAAAAAAAATACCTTGAGTGGGGTTCGAACCCACACATAAAAAACTAACCTTGAGTGGGGTTCGAAACCCACACATAAAAAAATACCTTTGAGTGGGGGTTCGAACCCACTCATAAAAAAATACCTGAGTGGGGTTCGAATCCACACATAAAAAAAAATACCTTGATGGGGTTCGAACCCACTCATAAAAAATACCTTGAGTGGGGTTTTCGAACCCACACATAAAAAAATACCTTGAGTGGGGTTCGAATCCACACATTAAAAAAATACCTTGAGTGGGTTCGAACCCACCATAAAAAAAATACCTTGAGTGGGGTTCGAACCCACACATCAAAAATACCTGAGTGGGGTTTCGAATCCACACATAAAAAAAAACCTTGGAGTGGGGTTCGCCACCCACTCATAAAAAAATGACCTTGAGTGGGGTTTCGCACCCACTCATCAAAAAAATACCTAGAGTGGGGTCGAAACCACACATAAAAAATACCTTGAGTGGGGTTCGAACCCACTCATAAAAAAATACCTTGAGTGCGGGGTTCGAACCCAGTCATAAAAAAATTTTTTTACCTTGAGGGGGTTCGAACCCACTCATCAACAAATACCTTGAGTGGGGTTCGACAACCCACTAACTAAAAAAATACCTTGATGGGGTTCGAACACCACACAAAAAAAAACCTTGATGGGGTTCGAACCCCACACATCACAAAAATACCTTTGAGTTGGCGGTTTCGAACCCACAAAAAAATACACCTTGAGTGGGGTTCTGAACCACTCATAAAAAAAACCTTCGAGTGGGTTCGTACCCACTCAAAAAAAAAATTTTAGATGGGATTCGAACCCACTCATGAAAAATACCTTGCAGTGGGGTTCCAAACCCACACATAAAAAATACCTTAGTGGGGTTTCGAACCCACTCATATAAAAATACCTTGATGGGGTTCGAACCCACAGTCACTCATACAAGATACTGCAGTGTTTGTCATAACCCAAACTCACTATTTTTATCTTGTTTTCTACTAGTTTTTTTTTCTTCAGAAACGTCCTGGAAATAATAATAATACAACTCCTGATTACATTCTTACTAAAAAATAAAAAAAAAACAATTTGAAATCTGACCTACTATTGAAATTTATCCTAATTTATAACTCGTCCCCTTCATTCTTGGAGACTCAAAAACACACACACGCACACACGCGCACACTCATACACACTACACATACACACACACATACACACACACACATGCACACATCCAATTTATTTATTTAACTTTATTGTCCTTTTATCTGATATATTCAGACCTTTATCATTTTTCTTCGTGTGGGTCCTGAGGCGTCTCTATGTCCAGTTGACGTTTAACAACGCTATCCAGAGCAGCGTTATATCAGCCAGATGACTTTTTTAATCACGGATCGCAGTACACACTTTTTTGAAATTGTCGTGGAAGTATCTATACATTGTCGAATTCCATCAGCATTGAGTGCGACCATAGATTGATTGCTTTAACATCTTGTGGAGATATTGTCATTTCTCAGGTAGAACCCAGCGCCAGATGTCTTTGGCCACCTTGAGACGGGAACTGACAGTTAGGTCCCATGAAGGCCAGTGCATGTAGGCGCAGGTACCCCGCCTACACTGTTCAACCTTGTAAGCTTTTCAATTTTTCTGTAACAGGTACGGTTATTCTTGTAGTATTTCTTCACCACTCTGCAGGCGGTAAGTTCACTACCACCATTATGGTAATTAATACTCTATCATGAGAGACGTACAAGAGATGCAAGTGAGGGTCATCATGAGACAGCAATAGCAATACGCCCGTGACCTTTGGATTGGAGGCCCGCGAAGATAGCCCGTCGCCTGCTACGAGACTTCACCATACCTTTAACCGAAAGTGCGAGGAGTCTCACGAACGATGTGTCTGGATATCAAATCCCGACAATGCTTGGTAGTCTCCATGAAGGTGATATACACCAAGGAATTCCACATCCTCACTCTTCTCTTGACTTTGCCATCTTGCCAGTGAACTTGGAGGATACACTAACTAGGTACTAACTAGTACTAGTGGGGCTCGCTGAAACCCACAACGCTTGAGTCTTATCACTCTCAGAGCGGATGTGCTAACAACTAGGCTAGAGATACAAGTTTTAACAAACAAAAAATCATTTAATACACGCACAAAGAATGTTAGGTACCTTATAGGTATATGATAAAGCTGTGTTATATCGTTTATAGTAATTATTTAGTGATAGTCGGTATATAGTGAAGAATAGTGCTGTTATGTAGTGATAGGGATGGCGGGTGGGGGGTAATTATTTTGTGTTAATAATAAAAGGGCCTCCAATTAGAGGTAAGTTGGAATTATGGCTAAGTGACTAAATACAGTTTGTGAGTGTAGGCAATGTGAAATGTTTTTGTTTGGCCACAGGTACATAGTTTCAGTATTGGAGTATCACAGGATTCATTGTAAGATTGACATTAATATTTCTGGTTTAATATAATAATAATAATAATATCTTTATTTACTACAAGTACAATGACACGGTATACAGTCTAGCTGACAACAATGCCCATACTTACTATATATATAACTCTCCCTTGTTATGCTCTGCATTTCGGGCAAATTCGGTCAGTGTACCCAGGATGCACCCACAACCAGTCCACTAACACCCAGGTACCCATTTACTGATGGGGAACATAGACAACAGGTGGAAACAAACACGTTCAATGTTTCTACTCTGGCTGGGGAATCGAACCCAGACCCTCGCCGTGGGAAACGAGAGCGTAGCCACCATAGCCACCAGAGCAAATGGGTGAGTGAGTGTGGTGAACCACCGGTGGTATTTTGTGTGGTATTGTGTATTAGTTGACGGGGTGTATCAGGGAATAAGAGTTTTCTAACAGTAGTTTTGAAGGTGATGAATGTGTCTGCAAGTTTTAGAATTTTCAGTAGGGTGTTCCAGATTTAGGGCCTTTGACATACAATGCAAGTTACTCTGTCCCGACTTTTTTGGGTTATCCCTACGTTTTTATACATACGCTACTATGTATTAGATTAAGATGTTCCTTCAGATTTTTTTAACCTTCCGCCGGAGGGTTAGCCACTCAGGATAACCCAAGAAAGTCATGGTCATCGAGGACTGTCTGTCTTATTTCCATTGTGGTCCTTCGCGCAGTCCTTGTCCCCCAGGATGCCACGCACAACCAGACCACCTAACAACCCAGGATGCCACCACACCAGTCCACTAACACCCAGGATGCCACCCACACCAGTCCCAACTGACACCCAGGATGCCACCCACCACCAGTCCCACTAACACCCAGGATCCACCCACACCCAGTCCACTAACACCCAGGTAGCCAACCCACACCAGTCCACTAACACACCAGGATGCCACTTCACAGACCATCCACTAACACCCAGGAATGCCACCCACAACCAATCCAACTAACCACCCATGATGCGACCCACGACCAGTCCACTAACCAACCCAGGGGATGCGACCACATCCAGTCCACTAACACCCAGGATGGCCACCTTCAACAAATCCCAGTTCCACCCCACAACAAACTAACACCAGGATGGCCACCCACACCAGTCCACTAACACCAGGATGTGGACCCATACACCAGTCCACTAACACCCATGATGACCACCCACAACCAGTCCACTAACACTTAGATGCCACCCACAAACCAGTCCACCTCTACACCCAGGATGTGACCCACACCAGTCCACTAACACCCCAGGATGCGCGACCCACACCCAGTCCACTAACACCCATAATGCCAGCTCCACACCAGTCCACTAACACCAACGAATGTTTTAATAATAACATAGAAACATAAAAAATGTACACCAAAAAAATATTATATAGTGGTCCCCGCTGCGGCCTGGTGGCTAGAGCTCCCCTCCGCTTCACACACGGACTGGACCCCCGGGTTCAGATTTCCCGGCGGGTGGGACACATTTCGACACGTTTCTCCTTACACCTGTTGTCCTGTTCACCTAGCAGCAAATAGGTATCCTGGATATTTAGTCCGATCTATGTGTGGTCGCATCCTCGGGGGAAAAAGATTAAGGACCCCAATGGAAATGAAAGGATGGAGCCTTATATAGTGCCAACAGGTGAGACGTAGGGTCACTAGAAGACGCAAGAACTCAGATGCTGGGAGGTCAGGTCCCCTCTCAAATCCAGCCGTTCTCACTAGTAGAGAGGTTGTCGAAGTGATTGTAGGTCTGTACCAAGATTCCCTTGGGAGATACTTACTGTTGAGCATATGTGTCTTACCTAACAACTCAAACATAGTAAAATACCTTGAGTGGGGTTCGAACCCACACATAAAAAAATACCTTGAGTGGGGTTCGAACCCAAACATAAAAAAATACCTTGAGTGGGGATCGAACCCACTCATAAAAAAATACCTTCAGTGGGGTTCGAATCCACACATAAAAAAATACCTTGAGTGGGGTTCGAATCCACACAAAAAATACCTTGAGTGGGGTTCGAATCCACACATAAAAAAATACCTTGAGTGGGGTTCGAACCCACACATAAAAAAATACCTTGAGTGGGGTTCGAACCCACACAAAAAAAATTTTGGTGGGGTTCGAACCCACTCATAAAAAATACCTTGAGTGGGGTTCGAACCCACACATTAAAAAATACCTTGAGTGGGGTTCGAACCCACACATAAAAAAATACCTTGAGTGGGGTTCGAACCCACACATAAAAAATACCTTGAGTGGGGTTCGAACCCACACATAAAAATACCTTGAGTGGGGTTCGAACCCACTCATAAAAAATACCTTGAGTGGGGTTCGAATCCACACAAAAAAATACCTTGAGTGGGGTTCGAATCCACACATTAAAAAAATACCTTGAGTGGGGTTCGAACCCACACATAAAAAAATACCTTGAGTGGGGTTCGAACCCAACATAAAAAATACCTTGAGTGGGGTTCGAACCCACTCATAAAAAATACTTTGAGTGGGGTTCGAATCCACACAAAAAAAATACCTTGAGTGAGGTTCGAATCCACACATAAAAAATACCTTGAGTGGGGTTCGAACCCACACATAAAAAAATACCTTGAGTGGGGTTCGAACCCACACATAAAAAAATACCTTGAGTGGGGTTCGAACCCACTCAT
Source organism: Cherax quadricarinatus (assembly GCF_026875155.1). NCBI lineage: Eukaryota > Metazoa > Arthropoda > Malacostraca > Decapoda > Parastacidae > Cherax > Cherax quadricarinatus. The sequence goes on along the minus strand of NC_069491.1, from coordinate 23,358,859 downwards.
AGAAAAATTCCTTGAGTGGGGTTCGAATCCACACATAAAAAAATATCTTGAGTGGGGTTCGAACCCAAAAAAAATACTTGAGTGGGGTTCGAACCCACACATAAAAAAATACCTGGAGTGGGGTTCGAACCCACACATAAAAAAATACCTTGAGTGGGGTTCGAACCCACTCAAAAAAAATACCTTGAGTTGAGTTCGAATCCACACTTAAAAAATACCTTGAGTGGGGTTCGAATCCATGCATAAAAAATACCTTGAGTGGGGTTCGAACCCACACATAAAAAAATAAATTGAGTGGGGTTCGAACCCACACACAAAAAATACCTTGAGTGGGGTTCGAACCCACTCATAAAAAAATACCTTGAGTGGGGTTCGAACCCACTCATCAAAAAAATACCTTGAGTGGGGTTCAAACCCACTCATAAAAAATACCTTGAGTGGGGTTCGAACCCACTCATAAAAAAATACCTTGAGTGGGGTTCGAACCCACACATAAAAAAATACCTTGAGTGGGGTTCGAACCCACTCATAAAAAAATTTCCTTGAGTGGGGTTCGAACCCATCATAAAAAATACCTTGGTGGGGTTCGAACCCACTCATAAAAAAATACCTTGGAGTGGGGTTCGAACCCAAAATAAAAAAATACCTTGAGGGGGTTTGAAACCCCCTCATAAAAAAAACCTGAGTGGGGTTCGACCCACTCATAAAAAAAAACCTTTAGTGGGGTTCGAACCCACATAAAAAAAAAACCTTTGGGGGGTTCGAACCCCCACATAAAAAAAAAACCTTGAGTGGGGTTCGAACCCACACATAAAAAAAAAACCTGAGTGGGCTTCGAACCCACACAAAAAAAATGCCTTGAGTTGGGGTTTGAAAACCCCCCATAAAAAAAAAACTTGGTGGGGTTCGAACCCATCATAAAAAAATACCTTAGGGGGTTGAACACACATAAAAAAATTCCTTGAGTGGGGTTCGAACCCCCTCATAAAAAAAAACCCTTTGGGGGGGTTCTAAAACCACTCATAAAAAATCCCGAGTGGGTTCGACCCACTCATAAAAAAAAAACCTTTTAGTGGGGCTCGAAACCCCAAAATAAAAATACCTTGAGTGGGGTTCGAACCCCCACAAAAAAATACCTTTGGGGGGGTTCGAAAACCCCCTCAAAAAAAAAACCTTTAGTGGGGTTCGAAACCCCACAAAAAAAAACCTTGTGTGGGGTTTTGAATCCCACAC
>NC_069491.1:23342113-23357126 GCF_026875155.1 Cherax quadricarinatus | reverse complement strand
AAGGGTATTTTTTTGAGGGGGTTCGAACCCCACTCAAGGTTTTTTTTATGAGGGGTTCAACCCCCACTCAAGGTATTTTTTTTGAGTGGGTTCGAACCCCATAAATGTATTTTTTTTTGAGTTGGTTAAAACCCCCTCTCAAGGTTTTTTTAGAGTGGGTTCAAACCCCTAGGTATTTTTTATGAGTGGGTTCGAACCCCACTAAAGGGGATTTTTTTTATGACTTGGTTCGCCCATCAATTAATTTTTTATGAGTGGGTTCGAACCCCTCTGAAGGTTTTTTTTATGGGGGTTTCGCCCCCACTAAGGTATTTTTTTTTGAGTGGGTTCGCCCCACTAAAGGATTTTTTTTGATTTGGTTCAAACCCACTCAAGTATTTTTTTATGACTTGGTTCAAACCCATCAAGGTTTTTTTTTTTTTGGTGGGTTCGCCCCCCACTAAGGTATTTTTTTAGAGGGGATTCAAAACCCCATCAAGGTATTTTGTATAGTGGGTTCAAACCCCCCATCAAGGTTTTTTTTGAGGGGGTTCAAACCCCCCCTCAAGGTATTTTTTTATGGGGGGGTTCGACCCCTTTAAGGTTTTTTTTATGATGGGTTCGAACCCCAATAAAGGGTTTTATTTTTTTTTTTGATTGGTTGAACCCCATAAGGTATTTTTTATAAATTGGTTAAAAACCCCACTAAAGGTTTTTTTTTTATATGGTTGAACCCCACTCAAGGTATTTTTTTATGAGTGGATTCGAACCCCACTCAAGGTATTTTTTATGAGTGGGTTCGAACCCCACTCAAGGTATTTTTTGAGTGGGTTCGAACCCCACTCAAGGTATTTTTTCATGACTTGGTTCGAACCCCACTCAAAGTATCTTTTTTTGATTTGGGTTTCAAACCCCCCTTCAAGGTTTTTTTATGGGGGGGTTTCAAACCCCCACTCAAGGTATTTTTTTATGAGTGGGTTCGAACCCCACTCAAGGTATTTTTAATGAGTGGGTTCGAACCCCACTCAAGGTATTTTTTGGTGTGTGTTCGAACCCCACTCAAGGTATTTTTTGTGTGGGTTCGAACCCAACTCAAGGTATTTTTTTATGTGTGGGTTCGATCCCCACTCAAGGTATTTTTTATGAGTGGGTTCGAACCCCACTCAAGGTATTTTTTTATGAGTGGGTTCAAACCCCACTCAAGGTTTTTTTTATGAGTGGGTTCGAACCCCACTCAAGGTTTTTTTATGAGTGGGTTCGAACCCCACTCAAGGTATTTTTTTATGTGTGGGTTCGAACCCCATTCAAGGTATTTTTTTATGAGTGGGTTCGAACCCCACTCAAGGTATTTTTTTATGAGTGGGTTCGAACCCCACTCAAGGTTTTTTTTATGAGTGGGTTCGAACCCCACTCAAGGTTTTTTTTTATGAGTGGGTTCGAACCCCACTCAAGGTATTTTTTTATGTGTGGGTTCGAACCCCATTCAAGGTATTTTTTTATGTGGGTTCGAACCCCACTCAAGGTATTTTTTTATGTGTGGGTTCGAACCCCACTCAAGGTATTTTTTATGAGTGGGTTCGAACCCCACTCAAGGTATTTTTTTATGTGTGGGTTCGAACCCCACTCAAGGTATTTTTTATGAGTGTGTTCGAACCCCACTCAAGGTATTTTTTGATGACTTGGTTCGGACCCCACTCAAGGTATTTTTTTATGACTTGGTTCGAACCCCACTCAAGGTATTTTTTTATGTGTGGGTTCGAACCCCACTCAAGGTATTTTTTTATGAGTGGGTTCGAACACCACTCAAGGTATTTTTTTGAGTGGGTTTCGAACACACTCAAGGTTATTTTTTTATGAGTGGTATAGAACCCCACTCAGGTATTTTTTTATTGATTGGTTCGAACCCCACTCAAAGGTATCTTTTATGACTTGGTTCGAACCACTCAAGGTATTTTTTTGACTTGTTCGATCCCATCAAGGTATTTTTTATGACTTCGGTTTCGAACCATCAAGTATTTTTTATGCTTGGGTTCGTAACCCACTAAGGTATTTTTTTTATGACTTGGTTCGAACCCCCACTCAAGGAATTTTTTTATGACTTGGTTCGAACCACACTCAAGGTATTTTTTATGGACTTGGTTCGAACCCACTCAAGGTATTTTTTTATGACTTGGTTCGTACGCCACTCAAGGTATTTTTTATGACTTGGTTCGAAACCCCACTCAAGGTATTTTTGTATGACTTGGTTCGAACCCCACTCCAAGGTATTTTTTTGATGACTTGGTTCGAACCCCACTCAAGGGAATTTTTTATGACTTGGTTCGAAACCCACTTCAAGGTATTTTTTTATGGAATTGGTTCGAAAACCCCACTAAAGGTATTTTTTTATGACTTGGTACGAACCCCACTAAAAGGGGGTATTTTTTATGACTTGGTTCGAACCCCATCAAGGTTTTTTTTATGACTTGGTTCGAACCCTCCTCCAGGTATTTTTTTTATGACTTGGTGCGAACCCCGTCAAGGTATTTTTTTTATGATTGGTTCGAACCCCACTCAGGTATTTGTTATGACTTGTTCGACACATAAAGGTGATTTTTTATGACTAGGTTCGAACCCTCTCCAGGTATTTTTTTATGACTTGGTTCGAACCCACTCAAGGTATTTTTTTTTATCGCAAACGACTATTACAAGTTTCCGCCCTAATACTTGTAAACCTTTAATTTCTGTATAAAGTGTTGGAAAATCATAAGAAATATCTTGATAGATAGTGAAAAAACAGTCTACTAATATAAATAACTTTAAGAAAAAACTAAAAACAAGATTGATTGCTGGAGAATCATCATAATGGATGTTAACCATTGTAACTGTACTGTACTCATTATGTACTCAGTAGGCATCAGTAGGTGTTCAGTACGTGTAATCAGAAGGTACTCAGTAAGTGCTCAGTTAGGATACTCAGTAGGCACTCAGTAGGTGTTTCAGTAGGTACTAAGAAGGTACTCAGTAATGTGTCAGTAGGTACTCAGTAGGCACTCAGTAGGTGTTTCAGTAGGTCCTCAGAAAGGTACTCAGTAAGTGCTCAGTAGGTACTCAGTAGGCACTTCAGTAGGAGTTCAGTAGGTACTCATCAGGTACTCGAAGGTACTCAGGTAGGGACTCAGTAGGTGCTCAGCAGGTACTCAGAAGGTACTCAGTAGGGGACTCAGTAGGTGCTACAGCAGGTACTCAGAAGGTACCTCAGTAAGGGGACTCAGTAGGTGATCAAGCAGTACTCAGAAGGTAATCAGTAGGGAATCGTAGTTGTTAGCAACGGTACTCAGAAGGAGGTACTCAGTAGGACTTCCTGTAGGTGCTCAGCAGGTTTTTTACTCAGAAGGGGACTCAGTAGGGACTCCGTAGGTGTCAGCAGGTACTCAGAAGGTCTCAGTTTGGGACTCAGTAGGTGATCAGCAGGTACTCAGAAGGTACTCTGTAGGGACTCAGTAGTGTGTCAGCAGGTACTCAGAAGGTACTCAGTAGGGACTCAGTAGGTGCTCAGCAGGTACTCACAAGGTACTCAGTAGGGACTCAGTAGGTGCTCAGCAGTTACTCAGAAGGTACTCTGTAGGGACCTCAGTGGTGCTCAGCAGGTATCAGAAGGTACTCAGTAGGGACTCAGTAGGTGGTCAGCAGGTACTCAGAAGGTACTCAGTAGGGACTCAGTAGGTGCTCAGCAGGTACTCAGAAGGTACTCAGTAGGGACTCGTAGGTGCTCAGACAGGTAATCAGAAGTTTACTCAGTAGGGACTCAGTAGGTGACCTCAGGCAGGTATCAAGAAGGTACTCAGTAGGGACTCAGTAGGTGCTCAGCAGGTACTCAGAAGGTACTCAGTAGGGACTCGTAGGTGACTCAGCAGGTACTAAGATCGGTACTCAGTAGGTATCAATAAGAGATAAGATTTGTAGTATTTTAAGCTCTGTTTTTGATGTTTTAATTATGTGGTTCCAATATGTTGTCACTAGAATTTATTTTTTAGCAGTAATATATGGTATAAAGTTAATTTTTGATGTGGTTTATTTTATAGTGTTAATATTTATTGTAGTAATTATTGTGAGTGAATTAACATTTAGAGAACGGCGAGTTAAACTGCTTTTGTACTTTTGTTGAAGAAATTGTATTGAGAACTCTGATGGTAAATTATTATGTAAACAAACTTTATAAAACACCATAACCCGGGGGTTTTAAACCCGCGGTCAGAGAGTATCACAATCCAGACCTTCGTCTTAAGCCACTAGAACCAGATAGCTTAAACTGGGTCAGAGAGTTCTAACAACTCCAGGACCGTCGTGTTAGCACTAGACAGCTAGCTTAAACCCGCGGTATGTAAGAGGAGTCCCATATCTCCAACCGTCGTGTTAGCACCTGAACCAGTAGCTTAAACCCGCGGTCAGAGAGACTCACAACTCAGACCGTCGTGTTAGCCACTAGACCAGCTAGCTTAAAACCCGCTGTCAGAGAGTCTATTAACTCCAGACCGTCGTGTTAGCCACTAGACCAGCTAGCTGTAAACCGCGGTCTGAGAGTCCTCACATCTCCAGACGTCGTGTTAGCATTAGACCAGCTAGCTTAACCGCGGTCAGAGAGATCCACAATCCAGACCTTCGTGTTAGCCACTAGACCAGTAGCTTAAACCCGCGGTCAGAGTGACTCAACAACTCCAGACCGTCGTTGTTAGCCACTAGACCAGCTAGCTTAAACCCGCGGTCATAGAGTCTCAAAACTCCAGACGTCGTGTTAGCACTAGACAAGCGAGCTAAACCCGGGTCAGAGAGTCTCACAACTCCACGGACCGTCGTGTTAGGCCACAGACCAAGCTAGCTTAAACCCCAGCGAGTCAGAGAGTCTCAAAACTCAGACCGTTCGTTGTTAGCCACTAGACCGCTAGCTTAAACCCCCCGCGGTCAGAGAGACTCACAAACTCCAGACCGTCGTGTTAGCCACTAGACCAGCTAGCTTAAACCCGCGGGTCAGAGAAGACTCACAACTCCAGGGACCGTCGTGTTAGCCACTAGACAGCTAGCTTAAACCCGCGGTCAGAGAGTCTCACAACTCCAGACCGTCGTGTTAGCCACTAGGGACAGCTAGCTTAAACCCGCGGTCAGAGAGATCATACTCCAGGACCGTCGGTAGTTAGCCACTAGACCAGCTCAGCTTAAACCTGCGTCAGGGATACTCAGAACTCCAGACCATTCGTGTTGCACTAGCCAGCTAGCATTAACCCGCGGCGCAGATGAGATCACAAACTCCAGACCGTCGTGTTTTGCCACTTAGGACAGCCTTAGGTTAAACCCGCGGTCAGAGAGTCTCACAACTCCAGACCGTCGTGGTTAGCCACTAGACAGGCTAGCTTAAACCCGCGGTCAGGAGAATCACAACTCCAGACCGTCGTGTTGGCCACTAGACCAGATAGCTTATCCCGCGGTCAGGAGGTTCACAACTCCAGTCCGTCGTGTTAGCACTTAGACCAGCTAGCTTAAACCCGCGGTCAGAGATTCTCAGAACTCCAGACCGTCGTGTTAGCCACTAGACCAGCTAGCTTAAACCCGCGGTCAGCGAGTCTCAGAACTCCAGGACCGTCGTGTAGCCAACTAGACCAGCTAGTTAAAACCCGCGGTCAGAGAGTCTCACATCTCCAGACCGTCGTGTGTTAGCACTAGACCAGCTAGCTTAAACCCTCGGTCAGGAGGATCACAACTCTTAGACCTCGTGTTAGGGCCACTAGGACCAGATAGGTTAAACCCGCGCGTCAGAGAGTCTCAAACTCTAGACCGTCGTGATAGTGTGGTGTGTGCACTTGTTGAGTGTGGTGTGTGCACTTGTTGAGTGTGGTGTGTGCACTTGTTGAGTGTGGTGTGTGCACTTGTTGTGTGTGGTGAGTGCATTGTTGAGTGTGGTGTGTGTACTTGTTGAGTGTGGTGGGTTGTACTTGTTGAGTGTGGTTTGTGTGGCTTGTTGAGTGTGGTGTTGCACTTGTTGAGTGTTGGTGTGATGCACTTGTTGGTGTGGTGTGTGTACTTGTTGAGTGTGGTGTGTTGTATTGTTGAGTGTGGTGTGTGTACTGGTTGAGTGTGGTGTGTTGTACTTTTGAGTTTGGTGTGTGCACTTGTTGAGTGTGGTGTGATGTACTTGTTGAGAGTGGTATGTGTAGCACTTTTTGAGTGTGGTGTGTGGACTTGTTGAGTGTGCGTGTGTGTACTTGTTGAGTGTGGTGTAGTTGCACTTGTTGTGAGTGTGGTGTGTTACTACGTTGAGTTGTGGTGTGTTGTACTTGTTGAGTGTGGTTGTGTGCACTTGTTGAGTTGTGGTGTGTGCACTTGTTGAGTGTGGTTGTAGTGTACTTGTTGAGTGTGTGTGTGCAATTGTTGAGGGTGGAGTGTGCACTTGTTGAGTGTGGTGTGTGCACTTGTTGGAGTGTGGTGTAGTGCACTTGTTGTGTGTTGTGTGTTGTACTTGTTGAGTGTGGTGTGTGTACTTGTTGAGTGTTGGTGTGTGCATTGTTGAGTGTGGTTGTGTGTACTTGTTGAGTGTGGTGTGTGTACTTGTTGAGTGTCATAATGTCGTGTAGAGTTAGACTAGGAGTGACTAGTAGCTGAAAAGTTTGAGTTGGTGGTGTGTGTACTTGTTTGAGTGTGGTGTGTGTTACTTGTTGCGTGAGGTGTTGTGCCTTGTTGAGTGTGGTGTTGTTCACTTGTTGAGTGTGGTGTGTTGTACTTGTTGAGTTGGTGGTGTGTGTACTTGTTTGAGTGTGGTGTGGTGTACTTGTTGAGTGGTGGTGTGTGTACTTGTTGAGTGTGGTGTAGTTGCACTTGTTGAGTGTGTGGTGTGTTTTGTCAAATGTTGAGTGTGGTGTGTGTACTTTGTTGAAGTGTGATGTGTGTACTTGTTGAGTGTGGATTTGTGCATTGTTGAGTGTGGTGGTGTGTATTGTTGAGTTGTGGTGTGTGTATGTTTTGAGTGTGGTATGTGCAGCACTGTTGAGTGTGGGTGTGTGTACTTGTTTGAGTGTGGTGATGTACTTGTTGAGTGATTGTGTGAGCACTTGTTGAGTGTGGTCTGTGTGCACTTGTGGAGTGTGGTGTGTGTAACTTGTGAGTGTGGTGTGTGTACTGTGGGGTGTAGGTGTGTGTTGTACTGTTTTGAGTGTGGTGTTGTGCACTTGTTGAGTGTGGTGTGTGGATTGTTGAGTGTGTGTGTGCACTTGTTGAGTGTGGTTGTGTGCACTTGTTGAGTGTGGTGCGTTGCTGCATATTGTTGAAGATCGTGGGATCGGAGGGGAGCGGAGAGGTTGGTGGAGGAGGGGGGGTGGAGAGGGGGGTCGGCGGCGGTGGTAGGCGGAGGGGATTGGTGGGCTGGGGGAGGGGGCGGGGAATGCGGGTGGCGAGGTGTGTTTAGAGGCGGGGGCGAGGGGCGGGGGGAGGTGGTGGAGGAGCGGGGGGCGGATGGGCGGGAGGTGGTAGGCGGATGGGTGGGATTGGTGGGTGGGGGAGGGGGCGGGGAATGCGGGTGCGGAGATCTACAGTGTTAGGGTCGGGGGGCGATGACGGGGTTGCGGGGGAGTGTGGTGGTTGGAGAGGGGGGTGGAGGGGCTGGTGGTGGTAGGCTGAGGGGATGGTGGGTTGGGGAGGGGGGCGGGGAATGGCGGGTGGCGGGGTGTTAGGGGCGGGGGGCGGGGGCGGGGGAGAGGTGCAGTTGTAGGAGCGGGGGGTGAGAGGGGGGGGGAGGTGGTAGGAGGAGATTGGATTGGTGGGCTGGGGGTGGTAGGGCGGGGGAATGCGGCCGTGGCGGGGTGATAGGGGCGGGGGGCGAGGGGCGGTGGAGAGAGTGTTGGAGGAGCGGGGGTGGATGGGGTGGGCGGTGGTAGGCGGTGATGATTGGTGGGTGGGGAGGGGGCGGGGGTGGTAATGTGGTGGCGGGGGAGTTAGGGCGGGGGGCGAAGGGCGCGGGTGAGGTGGAGGCGGAGGAGCGGGGGGTGGAGGGGCAGGCGGTGGTAGGCGGAGGGGATTGGTGGGGATGGGGGAGGGGCGGGGATTGCGGGTGGCGGGGTGGGTTGGGTGTTAGGGGACGGGGGGCGAGGGGGGGAGGAGGTGAGGGGATGTTACGTAATTTATTACTATGTTATTGTACTTAAGTGTACCTGTGCCTGGAATGAACTAATTTATTTTTTATTTATGAAGGGTATGGCCACTTTGTTTACCCATTCAAATCTGAAAATATATGGGGGTACGTCAAAAATCGACAATGAGAGCTTCTAGGAGCAATATTCTTCTATGTTTGTTGTTAGGTAAGACCACATTATGGCAACAGTTTGGTATCACAAGGGTTTCTTGGTACAGACCTACAATCAACTTCCGACTACCTCTATAGTGAGAAAGGCTGGATCGTGTGAGGGACCTGACCTCCAGCATTGGTTCTTACGTAATTCTAGTGAACTACGTCTCACATGTTGGCACTATATAGGACACCATCCTGCTCAACTTCTTCTCCATATTGTTTCATTCTATGGAACAATGTCTTCTCCAGAGCTGAGAGACTGACAACATCAAAACTTTAAGGGTGATGGACTGATTAATAGTCTTCAAGTATCTTCTGTTCTATCAACTTTTCTGTACTCGACTGAAGAAGCCTACTGTGTAGGCGAAACGTTTCGAAATAAAGATACCTAACTGTTGCATATGTGTCTTACCTAACAACCTGTCGGTATTTTATACCATTTTAATGTTCATTCTATGTTTGTTAGAGATAAGATAAGATAAGATTTTGTTCGGATTTTTAACCCCGGAGGGCTAGCCACCCAGGATAACCCAAGAAAGTCAGTGCGTCATCGAGGACTGTCTAACTTATTTCCATTGGGGTCCTTAATCTTGTCCCCCAGGATGCGACCCACACCAGTCGACTAACACCCAGGTACCTATTTGCTGCTAGGTGAACAGGACAACAGGTGTAAGGAAACGTGTCGAAATGTTTCCACCCGCCGGGAATCGAACCCGGGCCCTCCGTGTGTGAAGCGGGAGCTTTAGCCACCAGGCCACCGGGCCACCTATATATTATTTTTCTGGTGTACCTTTTTATGTTTCTATGTTATTATTAACACATCCCGGGTGTTAGTGGACTGGTGTGGGTGGCATTCTGGGTGTTAGTGGACTGGTGTGGGTCGCATCCTGGGTGTTAGTGGACTGGTGTGGGTCACATCCTGGGTGTTAGTGGACTGGTGTGGGTGGCATCCTAAGTGTTAGTGGACTGGTGTGGGTGGCATCCTGGGTGTTAGTGGACTGGTGTGGGTCGCATCCTGGGTGTTAGTGGACTGGTGTGGGTCGCATCCTGGGTGTTAGTGGACTGGTGTGGGTGGCATCCTGGGTGTTAGTGGACTGGTGTGAGTGGCATCATGGGGTGTTAGTGGACTGGTGTGGGTGGGCATCCTGGGTGTTTAGTGACTGGTGTGGGTGGCATCCTGGGGTGTTAGTGGGACTGGGTGGGGGTGGCATCCTGGGTGTCAGTGGACTGGTGTGGGTGGCATCCTGGGTGTTAGTGGACTGGTGTGGGTGGCATCCTGGTGGACAAGATTGAGGACCACAATGGAAATAAGACAGACAGTCTCGATGACCCACTGACTTTCTTGGGTTATCTGAGTGGATAACCCTCCGGGGTTAAAAAATCTGAAGGAAATCTTATCTAATACATTTAGTAACGTATGTATAAAACAAACGTTAGGATAACAAAAAAGTCGGGGACAGAGTAAACTTAATTTCCTTTGTTAGTCAAAGGCCTAATAATCGGAACCACCCTACCTGGAAAATATATAAACTGCAGACAATTTCTCACTTCAAAAAACTACTATCAGAAAACATCTTATTCTCCCTGATACACCCCGTCAAAACTAACTACCACACAAATACCACACAATTACCACCTGGTGGTTCACACACACTCACTCACCCATTTGCTCTGGTGGCTCTAGAGCTACGCTCTCGTTTCCACGCGAGGGTCTGGGTTCGATTCCCCGCCAGAGACGAAAAATAGGACGTGTTTGTTTCCCTGTGTCTCTTGTTCCCCATCAGTAAAATGGGTACCTGGGTGTTAGTGGGATGGTGTGGTCGCATCTTGGGACACGACCTTAATTTGCCCGAAAATGCAGAGCATAACAAGGGAGTTTCTATATAGTAGTATGTCATTGTTGTCAGCTAGGACTGTATACCTTGTACATGTACTTGTAGTAAATAAAGATATTAGTATTATTTAAACAGAAATATTAATGTTCAATCTTTACAATGAATGTGTTGATCTCCAATAATGTAACTATTGTTACTGTGCCAAAAAAAAAACATTCACATTGCTACACTCACAAACTAGTAGGTGGTTAAGGTTGTCAGAAACAGGACCAATGTTTCCTGACGCGGTTTCCTTAGTCAGATGATGACCCGCCTTTGGAGCTTTTGGTCATCTGACCGAGGCCTTCCGCTGCTTACCGGTCCACCCCTTTAAAAAAATTATGGTCATTTTATAACCGAACACCAAAACTAGTATTTAGTCACTATAGCCATAATTCCAAACTTACCTAATAATTGGGGCCTTTTATTATTAACAAAACTAATACCCCACCGCCATCCCTATCATACATACAGCATATTTCATATATAACACGTCTATATAAATAATTTCTATCACTATATTACACAGCTTTATCACTATTCTATAATGTACTTAACCATTCTTGTGGTGTATAAAATGATTTTGTTCTTTGTTAAAAACTTGTATCTCCTAGCCTAGTTGTTAGCCACATCGCTATGAGAGTGATAAGGACTCAGCGTTGTGGGTTCGAACCCCACTAGTTACCTAGTGGACCCTAGTTGTGTATCCCTCCAAAGTTCAACCAGCAAGAGGCAAGTCAAGGAGAAGAGTGAGGATGTCGGAATTCCTGGGGGTATATCACCTCTCTTGGAGACTACCAAGCCATTGTCGGGATTTGATATCCAGACCATAGTTCGTGAGACTCTCGCACTTTCGAGTAAAGTATGTGAGTCTGTAGCAGCGACGGTACTTCGCGGGCCTCCAATACCCAAAGGTCACGGTTCGTATTGTACTGCTGTCTCATGAACCTCACTGAATCTCTCTGTTCGTCTCTCTGATAGAGGATAATCTACCATAATGGTGGTAGTGAAACTTACCCGCCCGCAGAGAGGTGAAGAAATACTACACGAATAACCGTACCTGTTACAGAAATTGAAAGACCTTACAAGCGTGAAACGGTCGGCGGTAACCTGCGCTACCATGCACTGGCCTTCATGACCTAAACTGTCAGTTCCGTCTCAAGGAGGCCAAAGACATCTGGCGCTGGTTTCTACATGAGAATGCAATATCTCAGATGTTAAGCAAATCAATATGGTCGACTCAATGCTGATGAATTCGACAATGATATAGATACTTCCACCGACCAATTTTCCAAAAATAAAGTGTACTCGATCCGTGAGTAAAAAGTCATCTGGCTGATATAAGGAAGATGCTACGCTGTTTAAACGTCAACTGGGACATAGAGGACGCCTCAGACCCACCACGAAAAAATGATTAAAAAGATCTGATATATCAGATAATGAAGGGACATAAAGTCAAATAATAAATGATGTGTGCATGTGTGTGTGTGTATGTGTGTGGTGTGTATGTGTGTTGTGTATGTGTTGTAGTGGGCGCCGTATGTGGTGTGTGTTTTGAGTCCTCAGAAATGAAGGGACGAGGGTTATAATTAGGATAAATTCAATTAGTAGTCAGAGGATTTTCAATTATTTTTTTTTTTATTTTTAAGTTACAAGACATGTACTCAGGAGTCTAAGTATTATTATTTCCATGGAGTTTCTGAAAAAAAAAACTATAGAAAAAATAAAAAATTGTGGAGTTTTGGTAATGACAACACTGCAGTATCTTTTATGAGTGACTGTGGGTTTCGAACCCCATCAAGGTATTTTTTTATGAGTGGGTTCGAACCCCACTCAAGGGGTATTTTTTATGTGTGGGTTCGACCCATTCAGGTATTTTTTTATGGAGTGGGTTCGAACCCTCAGGGTATTTTTTTATGAGTGGGTTCGAACCCCATCTAGGTATTTTTTTATGAGTGGGTTCGAACCCACTCAGGGTATTTTTTTAAGAGTGGGTACGAACCCCACTCAAGGTTATTTTTTTATAGTGTTTCGATACCCCTCAAGGTATTTTTTTTTGTGTGGATTCGAACCCCACTCAGGTATTTTTTTATGAGTGGGTTCGAACCCCACTAAAGGTTTTTTTATGTGTGGGTTTCGAACCAACTCCAAGGCCTTTTTTTATGTGTGGGTTCGAACCCCACTCAGGTATTTTTTGGTATGTGTGGGTTCGAAACCCACTCAAGGTATTTTTTATGTGTGGGTTCGAACCCCACTAAAGGTATTTTTTTTTATGTGGGGTTCGAACCCCACTCAAGGTTTTTTTTTATGAGTGGTTCGAAACCCCACTAAAGGAATTTATGAGTGGGGTCGAAGGCCCCACTTCAAGGTATTTTTTTATGTGGTCGAAACCTCACTCAAGGTATTTTTTTATGAGTGGGTTCGACCCATCAAGGTATTTTTTTATGAGTGGGTTCGAACCCCACTCAAGGTATTTTTTTATGAGTGGGTTCGAACCCCACTCAAGGTATTTTTTTATGTGTGGGTTCGAACCCCACTCAAGGTATTTTTTTATGAGTGGGTTCGAACCCCACTCAAGGTATTTTTTATGAGTGGGTTTGAACCCCACTCAAGGTATTTTTTTATGAGTGGGTTCGAACCCCACTCAAGGTATTTTTTTATGAGTGGGTTCGAACCCCCACTCAAGGTTTTTTTTGATGATGTGGGTTCGAAAACCCCTTAGGTATTTTTTTATGTGTGGTTCGAACGCCTACTCAAGGTATTTTTTATGCGTGGATTCGAACCCCACTCAAGGTATTTTTTAAGTGTGGATTCGAACTCCACTCAAGGTATTTTTTATGAGTGCGTTCGAACCCCACTCAAGGTATTTTTTTGTGTGGGTTCGAACCCCACTCAAGGTATTTTTTATCGTGCGGGTTCGAACCCCACTCAAGGTTATTTTTTATGGTGTGATTCGAACCACTCAAGATATTTTTTATGGTGGATTCGACCCCACTCAAGGTATTTTTCTATGAGTGGGATCGAACCCCACTCAAGGTATTTTTTTATGTGTGGGTTCGAACCCCACTCAAGGTATTTTTTTATGTGTGGAGTTCGAACCCCAGCTCAAGGTATTTTTATTAGGTTTGGGTTGAACCCCATCAGGTATTTTTTTATGTGTGGGTTCCGACCCAACTCAAGGTATTTTTTTATGTGTGGGTTCGAACCCCACTCAAGGTATTTTTAATGTGGTGGTTCGAACCCCACTCAAGGTATATTTTTTATGTGTGGATTCTAACCCATCAAGGTATTTTTTTTGTGTGGATTCGAACCCAATCAAGGTATTTTTTATTGAGTGGGTCGAACCCCACTCAAGGTATTTTTTAGTGTGGGTTCGAACCCCACTCAAGGTTATTTTTTTATTGGGTGGGGTTCGAACCCACTCAAGGTATTTTTTATGTGTTGGGATTTGAACCCCACCAAGGTATTTTTTTATGTGTGGATTCGAACCCACTCAAGTATTTTTTTATGCAGTGGGTTCGAACCCCCCCTCAAGGTAATTTTTTGTGTGGGTTCGAACCCCACTCAAGGTATTTTTTTATGTGTGGGTTCGAACCCCACTCAAGGTATTTTTTAATGTGTGGGTTCGAACCCCACTCAAGGTATTTTTTTTAATGTGGGTGGTTCGAACCCCACTCAAGGTATTTTTTTATCTGTGTGGGTTCGAACCCCACTCAACGTATTTTTGTTTATGTGTGGGTTCGAACCCCACTCAAGGTATTTTTTTATGTGTGTGGATTCGAACACCACACAAGGTATTTTTTTGTGTGGATTCGAACCCCACTCAAGGTATTTTTTTGTGTGGATTCGAACCCCACTGAAGGTATTTTTTTATGAGTGGGTTCGAACCCCAGTCAAGGTATTTTTTTATGTGTGGGTTCGAACCCCACTCAAGGTATTTTTTTATGTGTGGATTCGAACCCCACTCATGGTATTTTTTTGTGTGGATTCGAACCGCACTCAAGGTATTTTTTTATGTGTGGATTCGAACCCCACTGAAGGTATTTTTTATGAGTGGGTTCGAACCCCACTCAAGGTATTTTTTTATGTGTGGGTTCGAACCCCACTCAAGGTATTTTTTTATGTGTGGGTTCGAACCCCACTCAAGGTATTTTTTTATGTGTAGGTTCGAACCCCACTCAAGGTATTTTTTTATGAGTGGGTTCGAACCCACTCAAGTAATTTTTTATGTGTGGGTTCGAACCCCACTCAAGGTATTTTTTTATGTGTGGGTTCGAACCCCACTCAAGGTATTTTTTATGTGTGGGTTCGAACCCCACTCAAGGTATTTTTTTTATGAGGGGGGTTCGAACCCACTCAAGGTATTTTTTCATGTGTGGGTTCAAACCCCCACTCAAGGTATTTTTATGTGTGGTTCGAACCCACTCAAGGTTTTTTTTTATGGTAAGTTCGAACCCCCACTAAGGTATTTTTTTATGGGGGGGTTCGAACCCCACTCAAGGTGTTTTTTATGTGTGGGTTCGAACCCCACTCAAGGTATTTTTTTATGAGTGGGTTCGAACCCCACTCAAGGTTTTTTTTTTTTTGGTGGGTTCAACCCCACTAAAGGTATTTTTTATGTGGGGTTGACCCCCATCAAGGTTTTTTTTATGGGGGGTTTCGAACCCCATCAGGGTTTTTTTTATGAGGGGGTTAGAACCCCACTCAAGGTATTTTTTTATGAAGGGGGTTCGAACCCCACTCAATTTTTTTTATGTGTGGATCAAACCCCCACTCAGGGTATTTTTTATGGTGGGTTCGAACCCCACTAAAGGTTTTTTTTTTTATGTGGGGTTTTCGACCCAACTCA
>NC_069491.1:23326279-23341613 GCF_026875155.1 Cherax quadricarinatus | reverse complement strand
AAAAAGGGATTTTTTTGTGTGGATTCGAACCCCACTCAAGGTATTTTTTTTTGTTGGATTCGAACCCCACTGAAGGGGATTTTTTTTGAGGGGTTTGAACCCCATCAAGGTATTTTTTATGGTGGGTTCGAACCCCACTCAAGGTATTTTTTTATGTGTGGATTCGAACCCCACTCATGGTATTTTTTTGTGTGGATTCGAACCGCACTCAAGGTATTTTTTTATGTGTGGATTCGAACCCCACTGAAGGTATTTTTTTATGAGTGGGTTCGAACCCCACTCAAGGTATTTTTTTATGTGTGGGTTCGAACCCCACTCAAGGTATTTTTTTATGTGTGGGTTCGAACCCCACTCAAGGTATTTTTTTATGTGTAGGTTCGAACCCCACTCAAGGTATTTTTTTATGAGTGGGTTCGAACCCACTCAAGTAATTTTTTATGTGTGGGTTCGAACCCCACTCAAGGTATTTTTTTATGTGTGGGTTCGAACCCCACTCAAGGTATTTTTTTATGTGTGGGTTCGAACCCCACTCAAGGTACTTTTTTATGAGTGGGTTCGAACCCCACTCAAGGTATTTTTTCATGTGTGGGTTCGAACCCCACTCAAGGTATTTTTTATGTGTGGGTTCGACCCCACTCAAGGTATCCTTTTTTATGTGTGGGTTTCGAACCCCACTCAAGGTATTTTTTTTATGTTATGGGTTCGAACAGCCACCAAGGTGTTTTTTAAAGTGTGGGTCGAACCCCACTCCCAGGATTTTTTTATGAGTGGGTTCGAACCCCACTCAAGGTATTTTTTTGTGTGGGTTCGAACCCCACTCAAGGTATTTTTTATGTGTGGGTTCGAACCCCACACAAGGTATTTTTTTATGTGTGGGTTCGAGCCCCACTCAAAGGTATTTTTTATGAGTGGGTTCGAACCCCACTCAAGGTATTTTTTGTGTGTGTTCGAACCCCACTCAAGGTATTTTTTGTGTGGGGTTCGAACCCCACTCAAGGTATTTTTTTTATGTGTGGGTTTCGAACCCAACACTCAAGGATTTTTTATGAGTTGGTTCGAACCCCACACCAAGGTATTTTTTGTGTGGGTTCGAACCCCACTCAAGATATTTTTTTATGTGTGGGTCGGTACCCCACTCAATGTATTTTTTTATGTGTGGTTCGAACTCCCACCAAGGTATTTTTTTTTGAGTTGGGGTTCGCAACCCCCACTCAAGGTATTTTTTTATAGTGGGTTCGGAACCCCACTCAAGGTATTTTTTATGAGTGGGTTCGAACCCCACTCAAGGTATTTTTTATGAGTGGGTTCGAACCCCACTCAAGGTATTTTTTATGAGTGGGTTCGAACCCCACTCAATGTATTTTTATGATGTGGGTTTCGAACCTCACCCAAAGTATTTTTTATGAGTGGTTCGAACCCCACTCAAGGTAATTTTTTATGGTGGGTTTTCAACCCCACTCAAGAATTTTATTAAGTGTGGGTTCGAACCACTCAGGTTATTTTTTATTGTGTGGATTCGAACCCGCCCACTCAAGGTATTTTTTTATGTGTGGATTCGAACCCCACTCAAGGTATTTTTTATGAGTGGGTTCGAACCCCCACTCAGTATTTTTTGTGTGGGTTCGAAACCCACTCAAGTATTTTTTTATATGTGTGGGTTCGCACCCAACCCAGTATTTTTTTATGTGTGGTTCGAACCCCACTCAAGGTATTTTTTATGTGTGGGTTCGAAACCCCACTCAAGGTTATTTTTTTTTTTTTTTTTTTTTTTATGTGTGGGTTCCGAACCCCACTCAAGGTATTTTTTTATGTGTGGGTTCTGAACCCCACTCAAAGGTATTTTTTTAAAGTGTGAATTTCGAACCCCACTCAAGGTATTGTTTTTGTGTGGATTCGACCCCACTCAAGTATTTTTTTTATGTGTGGATTCGAACCCCACTGAAGGTAATTTTGTTTATGATGGGTTCGAACCCCACTCAAAGGTATTTTTTTATGTTTGGGTTTCGAACCCCACTCAAGTTATTTTTTATGTGTGTGTATTCGAACCCCACTCAGGTATTTTTTTTATGTGTAGGTTTCGAACCCTCACTCAAAGGTATTTTTTTATGAGTGGGTTCGAACCCGCTCCAAGAATTTTTTTATGTGTGGTTCGAACCCCACTCAGGTATTTTTTTATGTGTGGGTTCGAACCCCACTCAAGGTATTTGTTTATCTGTGTGGGTTCGAAACCCCACTCAAGGTATTTTTTATGAGCGGGTTCGATCCCCCACTCAAGGTATTTTTTCATGTGTGGGGGTTCGAACCCCAATCAAGGTTATTTTTTTATGTTGGTTCGAACCCCACTCAAGGTATCTTTTTATGTGTGGGTTCGAACACCACTCAAGGTATTTTTTTATGTGTGGGTTCGAACCCCATCAAGTGTTTTTTTATGTGTGGGGTTCGAACCCACTCAAGGTATTTTTTTATGAGTGGGTTCGAACCCCACCCCCTCAAGGTATTTTTTTGAGTGTGGGGTCGGAACCCCACTCAAGGTATTTTTTTATGTGTGGTTCGAACCCACAAAGGTATTTTTTTATGTGGGTCGAGCCCCACCTCAAGTAATTTTTAATGAGTGGGTTCAACCCACTCAAGGTATTTTTTGTGTGTGTTCGAACGCCCACTCTAGGTATTTTTTATGAGTGGGTTCGAACCCCCACTCAAGGATTTTTTTTATGAGTGGGGTTCGAACCCGCACTCAAGGTATTTTTTTATGAGTGGGTCGAACCCCACTCAAGGTAATTTTTATGATGGGTTCGACCCCACTCAAGGATTTTTTATGAGTGTGGGTTCGAACCCCACTCAAGGTATTTTTTATGAGTGGGTTCGAACATGACTCAAGGTATTTTTTATGAGTTGGTTCGAACCCCACTCATGGTATTTTTTATGAGTGGGTTCGAACCCCACTCAAGGTATTTTTATGAGTGGTTTCGGACCCCACTCAAGGTATTTTTATGAGTGGTTGAACCCCCCCTCTCAAGAAATTTTATGAGTGGGTTCGAACCCCCTCAAGGTATTTTTTATGAGTGGGTTCGAACCCACTCAAGTATTTTTTTATGACTTGGTTCGAACCCCACTCAAGGTACTTTTTTATAGTGGGTTCGAACCCCTCAGAAGGAATTCTTTATGAGTGGGTTTCGAACCCCACTCAAGTATTTTTTATGAGTGGGTTCGAACCCACACAAGGTATTATTTTTTTTATGAGTGGGTTCGAAACCCCACTCAAGTATTTTTTTATGAGCGGGTTCTAACCCCACTCAAGGTATTTTTTATGAGTGGGATCGAACCCCACTCAAGGTATTTTTTAATGAGTGGTTCGAACCCCACCAAGGTATTTTTTATGATGGTTCGAACTCTCCCAAGGGATTTTTTATGAGTGGGTTCGACCCCACTCAGGTATTTTTTATGAGTGGGATCGAACCCCACTCAAGGTATTTTTTATGAGTCGGTTCGAACCCCACTCAAGTATTTTTTATGTGTGGGTTCGACCCCCTCTCAAGTATTTTTTTATGAGTGGTTCGAACCCCACTCAAGTTATTTTTTATGAGTGGTGGTTCGAACCCCACTTAGGTATTTTTTTATGACTTGGTTCGAACCCCTCTCAAGGTATTTTTTGATGAGTGGATAGACCCCCTTCTGAAGGTATTTTTTATGATTGGGTTTCGAACCCCACTTTCAAGTATTTTTTTATGAGTGGTTCGAACCCCACTCAAGTATTGTTTATACTTGGTTCGAACCCCACTCAAGTTATTTTTTTTATGACTTTGTTTCGAACCCCCCACTCAAGGTATTTTATATGAGTGGGTTCGAACCCCACTCAAGTATTTTTTTGAGTGGATTCGAACCCCACTCAAGGTAATTTTTTTATGAGTGGGTTTCGAACCCCACTCAAGGATTATTTATGAGTGGGTTCGAATCACCACTCAAGGTATTTTTTTATAGTGGGTTCGAACCCCCTCAAGGTATTTTTTTGATGAGTGGGTTCGAACCCAACTCAGTATTTTTTATGAGTGTTTCGAACCCCACTCAAGGTATTTTTTATGACTTGGTTCGAACCCCACGCAAGGTATTTTTTTTATGACTTGGTTCGAACCCCACTCCAAGGTATTTTTTTATGACTTGGTTCGAACCCACTCAAGGTATTTTTTTATGCCTTTGGTTCGAACCCCACTCAAGGTATTTATTATGCTTGGTTCGAACCCCACTACCAGTAATTTTTTTATGCAAACTGACTATTACAAGTTCCGCCCTAATACTTGTAAAACCATTATTTCTTTATAATGCGTGAAAAATCATAAGAATATCTTGATAGATAAGTGAAAAAACAGTCTACTAGTTAAATAATAACTTTTAAGAAAAAACAAAACCATGAATGATGCCGAAATCATCATAACTGATGTTCAACATTGTAAACTGTATGTACTCATTATGTACCAGTAGCACATCAGTAGGTGTTCAGGTAGGACTCAGAAGTTACCATAAGTGCTCAGTAGGTACTCAGTAAGTCACTCAGTAGGTGTTCAGTAGGTACTCAGAAGGTACTATAAGGTGCACATGTAGGTACTCAGTAGCACTCAGTAGGTGCTCAGCAGGTACTCAGAAGTCTCAAGTAAGTGCTCAGTAGGTACTCAGAGCACTCAGTAGGTGTTCAGTAGGTACTCAAAGGTCTCAGTAAGTGCACAGTAGGTACCAGTAGGCACTCAGTAGTGTCATTAGGTACTCAGGAGGTAATCAGTAAGTGCCAGTAGGTACTCGTAGCACGCAGTAGGTGCTCAGCAGTACCAGAAGGTACTCAGTAAAGTTCTCAGTAGGTACTCAGTAGGGTCAATCAGTTGTGCTCAGCAGGTACTCAGAGGTACTCAGTAAGTTGCCAGTAGGTACTCAGTACACTCAGTAGAGTGCTCCAGCAGGTACTCAGAAGGTACCAGTAAGTGGTGGGCATGGAGAGGGGGGGGGGGGGGGGGGATCAGTAGCACTCAGTAGTGCTCAGCAGTACTCAGAAGGTACGCAGTAAAAGTGCTCAGTAAGGTACTCAGTAGGCAACACAGTAGGTCTCAGCAGGTACTCAGAAGGTACTCAGTAATTCTCAGTAGGGTACTCAGTAGGCACACAGTAGGTGCTCATCCGGTACTCAAAGGTACTCAGAAGTGCTCATAGGACTCAGTAGGCACTCAGTAGGTGCTTCAGCAGGTACTCAAAGGTACTCAGTAAGTGCTCAGTAGGTTACTCAGTAGGCACTCAGTAGGTGCTCAGCAGGTACTCAGAAGGTACTCAGTAAGTGCTCAGAGTACTCAGTAGGCCACTCAGTAGGTGCTCAGCAGGTACTCAAAGGTACTCAGTAAGGTGCTCAGTAGGTACGTCAAGTAGGCACTCAGTAGGTGCTCAGAGGTACTCAGAAGGTACTCAGTAATGCTCAGTAGTACTCAGTAGGCACTCAGTAGGTTGCTCAGCAGGTACTCAGAAGGTACTCAGTAAGTGCTATTCAGTAGGTACTCAGTAGGCACTCAGTCGGTCTCTAGCAGTACACAGTAGTCTCACAGGTGTTCCGTAGGTACTCAGAAGGTACTCACGTAGGGACAGTAGGTACTCAGAAGTACTCAGTAGGTACTCAGAAGGTACTCAGTAAGTACTCAGAAGTACTCAGTAGGGACTTCAGTAGGTACACTCAGAATGTACCAGTAGGGACTGGCATAGGTGCTCAGCAGGTACTCAGAAGGTACTCAGTAGGTACTCAGAAGGTACTCAGTAGGGACTCAGAAGTTAAACTCAAGTAGTGACACAGAAGGCACTCAGTAGGTACTCAAGAAGTAACTCAGTAGGTACTCAAAGGTACTCAGTAGGGACTCAGTAGTACTCAGAAAGGTACTCAGTAGGACTCAGAAGGTACTCTCAGTAGGGACTTCAGTAGGTTCTCAGAGGGTACTCAGTAGGGACTCAGTAGGTGCTCACAGGTACTCTCAAATTTACTCAGTAAGGTCCTCATAGGTACTCTCCATAGACTCATAAGGTGTTCATAGTACTCAGAAGGTAACTCAGTAAGTGCTCAGTAGTACTCTTAGGTGCTCTTCTCAGTATTGCTCATCATGGTACTCAGTAGGTGGCTCTGCTCAATAGGTGTCACAGTACACAGAGTACTCAGTAGGACTCAGTAGGTACTCAAAGGTACACAGTAGGGACCTCAGTAGGTTCTCATCAGTACTACTCAGAAGGTACTCATAAAGGGACTCAGGTGCTCAGCGGTACTCAGGAGGTACTCCAGAAGGACTCAGTAGTGCTCAGCAGGTACTCAGAATATATCTCAGTAAGGGACTCATTAGGTGCTCATCATGAACTCAGAAGGTACTCAGTAGGGACTCAAGTAGGGCTCAGCAGGTACTCAAAGGTACTCAGTAGGGAACTCAGTAGGTGCTCAGCAGTACTCCAGAAGGTAATCAGTAGGACTCAGTAGGTGCTCAGCAGTACTCCAGGAGGTACTCAGTAGGGACTCAGTAGGTGCTCACAGGTACACAGAAGGTACTACATAGGGACTCTCAGTATGCACAGCAGGTACGTTCAGAAGGTACTCAGTAGGACTCAAGTAAGGTGCTCAGCAGGTACTCAGAAGGTACTCAGTAGGGACCAGCGGTGCTCAGAGCCATGTACTCAGAAGGTTACTCAGTAGGACTCAGTAGGTGCTCAGCAGGTACCAGGAGTACTCAGTAGGAGACTCAGTAGGTGCTTCAGCAGGTACTCAGAAGGTCTCAGTAGGACTCAGTAGGTGCTCAGCAGGTACTCAGAAGGACTCAGTAGGGACTCATAGGGTGCTCAGCAGGTAACTCAGGAGGTACTCCATTAGGGACTCAGTAGGTGCTCAGCAGGTTACTCAGAAGGTACTCAGTAGGGACACAGTAGGTGCTCAGCAGGTACAAAGATGGTACCTCAGAAGGGACTCAGTAGGAGCTCGCAGGTACTCACAAGGATACTCAGTGGGACTCAGTAGGTGCTCAGCAGGTACTCAGAAGGTACTCAGTAGGGACCTCAGTAGGTGCACGAGCAGGTACTCAGTAAGGAACTCAGTAGGGACTCAGTAGTTGGCTCAGGCAGGTACTCAGGAGGTACGCAGTAGGGACTCAGTAGTGCTCAGCAGTACTCAGAAGGTGCACAGCAGGTACCCCGTAGTGCTCTGCTCAGTAGGTGCTCAGCAGTACTCAGTCGGGACTCATAGGTGCTCAGCAGTACACAGAAGGTACTCAGTAGGGACCTCGTAGGAGTGCTCAGCAGGTACTCAGAAGGTACTCAGTAGGGACTCAGTTGTGTGCTCAGCAGGTACTCAGAAAGGTACTCAGTAAAGAACTCAGTAGGTGCTCACATGTACCTCAGAAGGTACTCAGTAGGACTCAGTAGGTGCTCAGCAGTACCAGAGGTACTCAGTAGGTACTCAGTAAAGTGCTCAGGTCAGGTAACTCAGAAGTAACTCAGTAGGGACTCATAGGTGCCCAGCAGGTACTCAGAAGGATACTCAGGATGGACTCACAGTGTGCTCACATGTACCAAAGGTACTCCAGATAGGGACTCATTAGTGCTCAGAGCAGGTACTCAGAAGGTACTCAGTAGGGACTCAGTAGGTGCTCAGCAGTACTCAGAAGGTTATCAGGTAGGGACTCAGTAGGTGCTCAGCAGGTACTCAGAAGGTACTCGTAGGGACTTCAGTAGGTGCCTCAGCCGGTACTCAGAAGGTACTCCAGTAGGGACCAGTATGTGCTCAGCAGGTACTCAGAAGGTACTCAGTAGTAACTCAGTAGGTGCTCCTAGGCAGGTACTCAGAAGGGTAACTCTCAGTAGGACTCAGTAGTTGCTCAGCAGGTACTCAGAAGTGTACTCAGTAGGGACTCAGTAGGTGCTCAGCAGTACTCCAGAAGGTACTCCAGTAGGGACTCAGTAGTGCTCAGCAGGTACTCAGAAGTACTCCGTTAGGGTCCAGTAGGTGCTCAGCAGGTACTCAGGAGGTACTCAGAGGGACTCAGTAGGTGCTCAGCAGGTACTCAGAAGGTTACTCATTAGGGACTCAGTAGGTGGCACAGCAGGTTACTCAAAAGGTCCTCAGTAGTGACTCAGTAGTGCTCAGCAGGTACTCAGAAGGTACTCAGTAGGGACACAGTAAGGTGCTCAGCAGAGTACTCAGAATGGTACTCAGTAGGGACTCAGTAGGTGCTCAGCAGGTACTCAGAAGGTACTCAGTAGGGACCAGTAGGTTGCACATCAGGTACCAGAAGTACTCAGTAGGTACTCAAAAAGAGATAAGATTTCGTTAGTAATTTTTAAGCAATGTAATTGATGTTTTAATTATTGTTGGTTTCCAATATGTATGTCACTAGAATTTATTTTTAGCAGTAATATATGGTATAAAGTTAATTTTTGATGTGTGTTTATTTTACTAGTGTAATATTTATATTTAGTAAATATTGTGAGTTGAAATAAGATTTTATAGAGGCGAGGTTAAACTGCTTTTGAACTTTTGTGAAGAACTTGTATTGAAACACTGATGGAAAATATTATGTAAACAAACTTTAATAACCCATAAAACCCGGCCGGGTTCAAACCCGCGCTCAGAGGTCTCACTACTCCAGACAGTCGTGTTAGCCACTAGACCAGTCTAGCTTAAAACCCGTGGTCAGAGAGTCTCACAACTCCAGACCCGTTCGTGTTAGCCCTAGACCAGCTAGCTTAAAACCCGCGGTCAGAGTAGACCCATAACACCAGACCGTCGTGTTTAGCCACTAGACCCAGCTAGCTTAACCCGCGGTAAGGATGAGTCCTCCTAACTCCAGACCGTCGTGTTAGCCCACTAGACCAGCTAGCTTAAAACCCGCGGTCAGAGAGGTCTCACATCTCCAACCGTCGTGTTAGACACTAAGACCACTAGCTTAAACTAAACCCGCGGTAAGAGAGTCTCATAACTCCAGACCGTCGTGTTTAGCCACTAGACCAGCTAGCATTAAACCCCGCGGTCAGAGAGTCTCAATCCTCCAGACGTCGTGTTAGCCACGAGACCAGCCTACTTAAAAAAACCCGCGGCCAGAGAGACTCCAACTCCAGACCGTCGTGTTTAGCCACTAGAACCACTACTTAAAACCCCGCCGGTCAGAGAGACACACAACTCCAGACCGTCGTGTTAGCCACTAGACCACTAGCATAAACCCGCGTCAGAGAGTCTCAAACTCCAACCGTCGTGTTAGCCCACTAAACAAGCTAGCTTAAACCCGTCGGTCAGAAGTCCTCAACAACTCCAAACCGTCCGTGTTAGCCACTAACCCCAACTAGCTTAAACCCGCGAGTCAGAGAGTCGCACAACTCCAGACCGTCGTGTTACCAACTGTAGACCAGCTAGCTTAAACCCGCGGTCCAGAGAGACTCCACAACTCCAGACCGTCGTGTTAGCCACTAGACCAGCTAGCTTAAAACCCCGCGTCAGAGAGACCTCACACGACCAACTCCAGACCGTCGTGTTAAGCCACTAGACCAGCTAGCTTAAACCCGCGTCAGAGAGTCTCACAACTTCCCAGTACCGTCGTGTTAGTCACTTAGACCAGCTAGCTTAAACCCCCGCGGTCAGAGAAAGACCTCATAACTCCAGACCGTCGTGTTTGCCACTAGACCCACTAGCTAAACCCGCGGTCAGGAGACACAGAACTCCAGAACCGTCCGTGGTTAGCCACTAGACCACTAGCTTAAACAAAACCCGCGTCAGAGAGACTCACAACTCCAGACCGTCGTGTTAGCCACTAGACCACTAGTTTATACCCGCGGTCAGAGATGTCCTCCTCACAACTCCAGACCGTCGTGTTATCATTTGCCACTAGACCAGCTAGCTTAAACGCCGCGGTCAGAGAGACTCACAACTCCAGACCGTCGTGTTACCACTAGACCATCTATGCTAAACCCGCGGTCAGAGAGTCTCACAACTCCAGACCGTCGTGCTAGCCACTAACCAGCTAGCTTAAACCCGCGGTCAGAGATACTCAGAACTCCAACCGTCGTGTTCGCCACTAGACCAGCTAGCTTAAACCCGCCGGTCTGAGATGTCTCAGAATCCAGACCGTCGTGTTACCACTAAGACCAGCTAGCTACACCCGCGGTCCAGAGAGTCTCACATCTCCAGAACCTCGTGTTACCACTAGACCAGCTAGCTTAAACCCGCGGTTCCAGAAGACCACAACTCCAGACCGTGTGTTAGCCAACAGACCAGCTTAGCTTAAACCCGCGGTCAAGAGAGTCTCACACTCCAGAACGCCGTGTTAGCCATAGACCAGCTAGGTTAAACCCTCGGTCAGAGAGTCTCAACTCTATACCGTCGTGGATAGTGTGGTGTGTGCACTGTTTGAAGTGTGTGTGTGTGCACTTGTTTAGTGGGTGTGTGCACTTGTTGGTGTGGTGTGTGTACTTGTTGAGTGTGGTGTTGCACTTGTTTGAGTGTGGAGTGTGCACTTGTTTTTTAGTGGGTGTGTGCACATTGTTGAGTGTGGTGTGTGTACTTGTTGAGTGTGGGTGGTGTGTACTTTTGTTGAGTGTGGTTGTGTAACTTGTTGAGTGTGGTGTGTGCCACTTGTTGAGTGTGGTGTGTGCACTTGTGAGTGTGTGTTGTAACTTGTTGAGTGTGGTGTGTGTATTTTTGAGTGTGGTGTGTGTACTTGTTAGAGTGTGGTGTGTGTACCTTGTTGAGTGTGGGTGTGTGGCACTTTGTTGGAGTGTGGTGTGTGTACTTGTTGATGTGGTGTTGCACTTTTCAGTGTGGTGTGTGCACTGTTGAGTGTGGTGTGTGTACTTGTTGAGTGTGGTGTGTGTACTTTTGTTTGATGTGGGTGTGTGCACTGTTGAGTGTGGCGTGTGCAACCTTGTTGAGGTGGTGTGTGTACTTGTTGAGTGTGGTGTTTGCCACTGTTGAGTGTGGTGTGTGCAACTTGTTGAGTGGTGGTGTGTGCACTTTTTGAGTGTGTGTGTGCACTTGATGATGATGGTGTGTGTAGCTTGTTGAGTGTGGTGTGTGTACTTGTTGAGTGTGGTGTGTGCCTTGTTGAGTGTGGTGTGTGTACTTTGTTGAGTTTGGTGCGTGTACTTGTTAGTGTGGTGTGTGCACTTGTGAGTGTGGGTGTGTGTACTTGTTGAGTGTGGTTGTGTGTCTTGTTGGGAGTGTGTGTGTGCACTTGTTGAGTGTGTGTGGTGCACTTGTTGAGTGTGGTGGGTTGTGTACTTGTTGAGTGTGGTGTTGTACTTGTTGAGTGTGGTGGTGTGTATTGTTGGAGTGTGTGTGTGTACTTGTTGAGTGTGGTGTGGCACTTGTTGAGGTGGTGTTTGTACTTGTTGAGTGTGGTGTGTGTACATGGTTGAGTTGTGGTGGTTTGTACTTGATTGGAGGGTGGAGTGTGCATCTTGTTGCGTGTGGTGTGTGTACTTGTTGAGTGAGGTGTGTGTACTTGTTGAGTGTGTTGTGTGCACATGTTGAGTGTGGTGTGTGATACTTGTTGATGTGGTGTGGTGTAACCTGTTGAGTGTGGTGTGTGCACTTGTTGATTGTGGTGTTGCACCTTGTTGAGTGTGGGAGGGTGTACCTGTTGAGTGTGGTGGGTTGTACTTGTTGAGTGTGGTGGTGTGTTACTTTTGAGTGTGGTGTGTGCACTTGTTTGATTGTGGTGTGGTACTTGTTGAGTGGGTGTTGTGCACTTGTTGAGTGTGTGTGTGCACTTGTTGAGTTTGTGTGTGCACCTTGTTGAAGTGATCGAGGGTACGGGGAGCGAGAGGTGTGGAGGAGCGGGGGTGGGAGGGGCGGGCGGTGGTAGGCGGAGGGGATTGATGGCTGGGGGAGGGGGCGGGGAATGCGGGGTGGCGGGTGTTTAGAAGGCGGGGTGCGAGGGGCGGGGGAAGGGGGTGGAGGAGCGGGGGGTGAGGGCGGGAGGTGTAGGCGGAGGGGATTGGTGGGCTGGGGAGGGTGCGGGGAATGCGGGTGCGGGTGTTTAGGGCGGTGGGAGAGGCGGGGGAGAATGTGGTTGGAGGAGCGGGGGGTGGAGGGGCAGGTGTGGTAGGCTGAGGGGATTGGTTGGCCTAGGGAGGGTGCGGGGAATCGGTGGCGGGGTGTTTAGGGCGGGGGGGCGAGGGTCGGGGAGAGGCGTGGTGGAGGAGCGGTGGGGTGAGGGGGTGGGCGGTGTAGGCGGAGATTGACATTGGTGGGCTGGGGGAGGGGCGGTAATGCTGAGTGGGGTGGTAGGGCCGGGGGGCGAAGGGCGCGGGAGAGGTGGAGGCTAGAGCGGGGGGTGGAGGGGCTGGCGGTGTAGGCGGAGGGGATTGGTGGCTGGGGGAGGGCGGGGAATGCGGTGGCGTGGTGTTAGGGCGGGGGGGCGAGGGGGCGGTGGGGGGGGGGAGGGTGATGTTACGGTAATTTATACTATGAAAATTGTACTTATGATGTACCTGTGCCTGAATGAACTTATCCTATTTTTTATTTATGAAGATATGGCCCTTGTTTACCCATTCAAATCTGAAAATATTTGGGATACGTCAAAAATCGCAATGAGAGCTTCTAGAGCAATCATTCTTCTATGTTTGTTGTTAGGTAAGACACATATGCAACAGTTAGGTATCACAAGGGTATCTTGGTACAGACCTACAATCAACTTCGACAACCTCTACTAGTGAGAACGGCTGGATTTGAGAGGGACCTGACCTCCCAGCATCTGAGTTCTTACGTCTTCTAGTGACCTACGTCTCACCTGTTGGCACTATATAAGGCTCCATCCTGTCACTTCATCTCCATATTGTTTCATTCTATGGAACAATGCTCTTCTCCAGACTGAGAGACTGACCACCTCAAAACTTTAAGGGTGATGGACTGATTACATCGTCTTCAAGTATCTTCTGCTTCTATCAACTTTTCTGTACTCGACTGAAGAAGCCTACTGTGTAGGCGAAACGTTTCGAAATAAAGATACCTAACTGTTGCATATGTGTCTTACCTAACAACCTGTCGGTATTTTATACCATTTTAATGTTCATTCTATGTTTGTTAGAGATAAGATAAGATAAGATAAGATTTTGTTCGGATTTTTAACCCCGGAGGGCTAGCCACCCAGGATAACCCAAGAAAGTCAGTGCGTCATCGAGGACTGTCTAACTTATTTCCATTGGGGTCCTTAATCTTGTCCCCCAGGATGCGACCCACACCAGTCGACTAACACCCAGGTACCTATTTGCTGCTAGGTGAACAGGACAACAGGTGTAAGGAAACGTGTCGAAATGTTTCCACCCGCCGGGAATCGAACCCGGGCCCTCCGTGTGTGAAGCGGGAGCTTTAGCCACCAGGCCACCGGGCCACCTATATATTATTTTTTCTGGTGTACCTTTTTATGTTTCTATGTTATTATTAACACATCCCGGGTGTTAGTGGACTGGTGTGGGTGGCATTCTGGGTGTTAGTGGACTGGTGTGGGTCGCATCCTGGGTGTTAGTGGACTGGTGTGGGTCACATCCTGGGTGTTAGTGGACTGGTGTGGGTGGCATCCTAAGTGTTAGTGGACTGGTGTGGGTGGCATCCTGGTGTTAGTGGACTGGTGTGGGTCGCATCCTGGGTGTTAGTGGACTGGTGTGGGTCGCATCCTGGGTGTTAGTGGACTGGTGTGGGTGGCATCCTGGGTGTTAGTGGACTGGTGTGAGTGGCATCCTGGGTGTTAGTGGACTGGTGTGGGTGGCATCCTGGGTGTTAGTGGACTGGTGTGGGTGGCATCCTGGGTGTTAGTGGACTGGTGTGGGTGGCATCCTGGGTGTCAGTGGACTGGTGTGGGTGGCATCCTGGGTGTTAGTGGACTGGTGTGGGTGGCATCCTGGGTGTTAGTGGACTGGGTGGGTGGCATCCTGGGGGACAAGATTGAGGACCACAATGGAAATAAGACAGACAGTCCTCGATGACCCACTGACTTTCTTGGGTTATCCTGAGTGGCTAACCCTCCGGGGTTAAAAATCTGAAGGAAATCTTATCTAATACATAGTAGCGTATGTATAAAAACGTAGGATAACCCAAAAAAGTCGGACAGAGTAACTTACTTCCATTGTATGTCAAAGGCCCTAAAATCTGGAACACCCTACCTGAAAATTCTAAAACTGCAGACACATTCATCACCTTCAAAACTACTATCAGAAAACATCTTATCTCCCTGATACACCCCGTCAACTAACTACACAAATACCACACAAATACCACCTGGTGGTTCACACACACTCACTCACCCATTTGCTCTGGTGGCTACGCTCTCGTTTCCCACGGCGAGGGTCTGGGTTCGATTCCCAGCCAGAGTAGAAACATTGGACGTGTTTGTTTCCACCTGTTGTCTATGTTCCCCATCAGTAAAATGGGTACCTGGGTGTTAGTGGACTGGTGTGGGTCGCATCCTGGGACACTGACCTAATTTGCCCGAAATGCAGAGCATAACAAGGGAGTTTCTATATAGTAGTATGTCATTGTTGTCAGCTAGGACTGTATACCTTGTACATGTACTTGTAGTAAATAAAGATATTATTATTATTAAACAGAAATATTAATGTCAATCTTACAATGAATGCTGTGATACTCCAATACTGAAACTATGTACTGTGCCAAAACAAAAACATTCACATTGCTACACTCACAAACTAGTAGGTAGGTAAGGTTCGTCAGGAAACAGGACAAATGTTTCCTGACGCGGGTCTTAGTCAGATGATGACCCGCCTTTGGAGCTTTTGGTCATCTGACCGAGGCCTTCCGCTGGCTTACCGGTCCACCCCTTTAAAAATTATGGTCATTTATAACCGAACACAAACTAGTATTTAGTCACTTAGCCATAATTCCAACTTACCTCATAATTGGGGCCCTTTTATTATTAACACAAATAATACCCCCCACCCGCCATCCCTATCACTACATAACAGCACTATCTTCACTATATAACACGACTATAACTAAATAATTCTCTATCACTATATTACACAGCTTTATCACTATTCCTATATGTACTTAACATTCTTGTGGTGTATAAATAGATTTTTTTCTTTGTTAAAACTTGTATCTCCCTAGCCTAGTTGTTTTGCACATCGCTCTGAGAGTGATAAGACTCAGCGTTGTGGGTTCGAACCCCACTAGTACCTAGTAGTACCTAGTTAGTGTATCCCTCCCAAGTTCACCAGCAAGATGGCAAGTCAAGAGAAGAGTGAGGATGTCGAATTCCTTGGTGTATATCACCCTCATGAGACTACACCATTGTCGGGATTTGATATCCAACCATCGTTCGTAACTCCCCAC
>NC_069491.1:23308993-23325779 GCF_026875155.1 Cherax quadricarinatus | reverse complement strand
ACCCCAAAAAAAAATCCTTGAGTGGGGTTAAAACCCACAAAAAAAAATCCCTTGAGGGGGGTTCAAACCCCATCAAAAAAAATCCTTGAGTGGGGTTGGGAACCCACCAAAAAAAAATCCCTTTGAGTGGGGTTCGACCACACAAAAAAAATACCTTGAGTGGGGTTCAAAACCCACAAAAAAAAAAAACCTTGAGTGGGGTTCGAACCCACCAAAAAAAATACCTTGGTGGGGTTCGAAACCCACCTTAAAAAATCCTTGGTGGGGTTAAACCCCACAAAAAAAAAATACCTTGAGGGGGGTTTCGAAACCACACAAAAAATCCCTTTGAGTGGGGTTCGAACACACAAAAAAACCTTGGTGGGGTTCGAACCCACAAAAAAAAAATACCTTGAGGGGGGTTCGACCAAACATAAAAAAAACCCTTGTGTGGGGTTCGAACCCACACATAAAAAATACCTTGAGTGGGGTTCGAACCCACACAAAAAAATACCTTGAGTGGGGTTCGAACCCACACATAAAAAAACCTTGAGTGGGGTTCGAACCCACACATAAAAAATACCTTGAGTGGGGTTCGAAACCAAAACATAAAAAAAACCTTGAGTGGGGTTCGAACCCACTCATAAAAAATACCTTGAGTGGGGTTCGAACCCACACATAAAAAATACCTTGAGTGGGGTTCGAACCCACATAAAAAAATACCTTGAGTGGGGTTCGAACACCATAAAAATACCTTGAGTGGGGTTCGAACCACACATAAAAAAAATACCTTGAGTGGGGTTCGAAACCACACATAAAAAAATACCTTGAGTGGGGTTCGAACCCACACATAAAAAAATACCTTGAGTGGGGTTCGAACCCACTCATAAAAAAATACCTTGAGTGGGGTTCGAATCCACAATAAAAAAAAATCCCTTTGAGTGGGGTTCGAACCACACATAAAAAAATACCTTGAGTGGGGTTCAAACCCAAAATTTAAAAAATACTTGAGTGGGGTTAAACCCCACACAAAAAAAAATACCTTGAGTGGGGTTCGAACCCACCAAAAAAAATACCTTGATGGGGTTCGAACCCACATAAAAAAAATACCTTGAGTGGGGTTCGAACCCACACATAAAAAATACCTTGAGTGGGGTTCGAACCCACACATAAAAAATACCTTGAGTGGGGTTCGAACCCACACAAAAAAATACCTTGAGTGGGGTTCGAACCCACTCATAAAAAAATACCTTGAGTGGGGTTCGAATCACACATAAAAAATACCTTGAGTGGGGTTCGAACCACACATAAAAAATACCTTGAGTGGGGTTCGAACCCACACATAAAAAAATACCTTGAGTGGGGTTCGAACCCAACATAAAAAATACCTTGAGTGGGGTTCGAACCCACTCATAAAAAAATACCTTGAGTGGGGTTCGAACCCACACATAAAAAAATACCTTGAGTGGGGTTCGAACCCACACATAAAAAATACCTTGAGTGGGGTTCGAACCCACACATAAAAAAATACCTTGAGTGGGGTTCGAACCCACACATAAAAAAATACCTTGAGTGGGGTTCGAACCCACACAAAAAAATACCTTGAGTGGGGTTCGAACCCACACATAAAAAAATACCTTGAGTGGGGTTCGAACCCACAAAAAAATACCTTGAGTGGGGTTCGAACCCACTCATAAAAAAATACCTTGAGTG
This sequence comes from Cherax quadricarinatus, assembly GCF_026875155.1. NCBI lineage: Eukaryota > Metazoa > Arthropoda > Malacostraca > Decapoda > Parastacidae > Cherax > Cherax quadricarinatus. The sequence goes on along the minus strand of NC_069491.1, from coordinate 23,324,087 downwards.
GGTTCAAAACCCACATTAAAAAAATCCCTTGAGTGGGGTTCGAATCCACGCATAAAAAATACCTTGAGTGGGGTTCGAACCCACACATAAAAAATACCTTGAGTGGGGTTCAAACCCACACATAAAAAAATACCTTGAGTGGGGTTCGAACCCACTCATAAAAAAATACCTTGAGTGGGGTTCGAACCCACTCATAAAAAATACCTTGAGTGGGGTTCGAACCCACACATAAAAAAATACCTTGAGTGGGGTTCGAACCCACGCATAAAAAAATACCTTGAGTGGGGTTCGAACCCACACTTCAATAATATTTCCTTGAGGGGGGTGCGTATCCAATCTTATTATAATACCTGGGGGGGGTGCGATCCCTCTCTTTATATAATTCCTTGATGGGGGGCGATCACCACTCATTTAAAATTTCCTTGATGTGGGTTCGTACCCAACATGTAAAAATACCTTTGAGTGGGGTTCGAACCCACTCATAAAAAATATACCTTGTGTGGGGTTCGTACCAGTCATAAAAATTATACCCTTGAGTGGGGTTACAGAACCACTCATAAATAAAATTCATTGAGTGGGGTTCGAACCCACTAATAAAAAAATATACCTTGAAGTGGGGTTCGTTTACCACACATAAAAAAATACCTTGAGTGGGGGTTCGCGACTCAACAACATAATTAAATACCTTGATTGGGGTTTCGAACCCAATAAAAAATTACCTTGAGTGGGGTTCGAACCCATCATAAATAAATAAAACCTTGAGTGGGGTTCGAACCCACTCAAATAATAAAATAATTTGAGTGGGATTCGAACACACTCATAAAAAATACCCTTGAGTGGGGTTCGAACACTCACATAAAAAAAATTCCTTGAGTGGGGGTTCGAACCCATAGCATTAAAAAAAATACCTTGAGTGGGGTTGGTTCGAACCCACAGTCACTCATAAAAGATACTCAGTGTGTCTTACCAAAACTCACTATGTTTTTATTTGTTTCTATCGTTTTTTTTTCTGGAAACTCATGGAAAAATAATAATTAATAGACTCCTGATACATTATTAACTTAAAAATAAAAATAAAAAATAATTGAAATCTGAATACTATTGAAATTTATCCTAATTATTAACCTCGTTCCCCTCAGTTCTTGGCAGGACCTTCAAAACACCACACTCGCCACACACACACATACACACAACTTACACACACACATACCACACCACACAATGCACACTTCATTTATTTTATTTAACTTTATTGTTCCTTTTTATCTGTTATTTCAGTCTTTATCATTTTTCGTGGTGGGTTCTGAGGGCGTCTCTATGTCCTGTTGACGTATTACAGGCGTTTAATCCATCTTCCTTATATCAGCCAGATGTCTTTTAATCACGGATCGCGTACACTTTTTTGGATAATTGTCGTGGAAAGTATCTAATCATTGTCGAATTCAGTCAGCATTGATGTCGTCCTATATTGATTGCTTTAACATATGGGAGTATATTGCATTGCTTGTAGAACCTGCGCCAGATGTCTTTGGCCCCTCCTTGAGACGGGAACTGACAGTTAGGGTCCATGAAGGCCAGTGCCATGGTAGGCGCAGGTACCGCCTAACCTGTTCTACTCTTGTATGTCTTTACAATTTTCTTGTAACAGGATACGGTTATTCTTGTTGTATTTTCTTCACCACCTCTGGCAGGCGGTAAGTTCACTACCACCATTATGGTGATTTATACTCTATCATGTGGACGTACAGAGAGTTGCGGTGAGGTTCATGACAGACAGCTGTACAATACGACGTGACTTTGGGATTGGAGGCGCGAAGTAGACGTTCGCTGCTACAGACTCACATACTTACCGAAAAGTGCGAGGAGTCTCACGAACGATGGTCTGGATATCAATTCCCGACAAGGCTGGTTTGGTCTCCATGAGAGGGTGAGATCACAAGGAATTCCACTTCCTCACTCTTCTCTTGACTTGCCATCTTGCTGGTGACCTTGGGTGGATACACTAACTAGGTCTACTAGGTACTAGTGGGGTTCGAACCCACAAACGCTTGAGTCTTATCTAATCTCAGAGCGATGTGCTAACAACTAGGGCTAGGGAGATCAAAGGTTTTAAAAAAAAAAAATCTATTTATACACCTCAAGAATGTTAGGTACCTTATAGGAATAGTGATAAAGCTGTTTTATATAGTTATTGTGAATTTTAGTGTTAGTCGTGTCTATATAGTGTAGATAGTGCTGTTATGTAGTGATAGGGATGGCGGGTGGGGGGTATTATTTGTGTTAAATAGATGGGCCCCAATTATGAGGTAAGTTGGAATTTTGGCTAAGTGACTAAATACTAGTTGGTGAGTGTTAGCAATGTGAATGTTTTTGTTTTGGCTCGTACATAGTTTCAGTAGTGGAGTTATCACAGGATTCAATTGTTTGATTGACATCTATATTTCTGTGTAATATTAATAATAATAATAATATCGTTATTTACTTCATGTTCATGTACATGTTTACAGTCCTTGCTGTCAATAATGTCAACTACTATATTGAAACTCCCTGGTTATGCTCTGCATTTCGGGACAAATTAGCGTCAGTGTCCCAGGATGCGACCTCACTCACAGTCTCTAACACCAGGTAACCATTTTACTGATTGGGGAACATAGACAAACAGGTTGGAAAACAAAACGTTCCAATGTTTTTCTACTTCTGGCTGGGAATTCGAACCCCAGACCCTCGCCTGTGGGAAATCGAGAGCGTAGCCTCCTAGAGCCACTAGAGCAAAGGGTGAGTGAGTGTGTGTGAACCACGAGGTGGTTTTGTGTGTATTTGTGTAGTTAGTTGACGGGGTGTTCAGGGAGAACTAAGCATGTTTCTAACAGTAGTTTTGAAGGTTGATGAATGTGTCTGCAGTTTTAGAATTTTCAGGTAGGGTGTTCCAGATTTTGGGCCTTTGACATACAATGGAAGTTACTCTGTCCGACTTTTTTGGGGTTATCATTGGTTTTTATACATACGCTACTAATGTATTAGATAAGAGTGGTCCTAAGATTTTTATACCCCGGAGGGTTGCCACTAAGGCTTACCCAAGAAAAGTCAGTGGTGTCATCGAGAGGACTGTCTGTCTAATTTCCATTGTGGTCCTCAATCTTGTCCCCAGGATGCCACTAACACCAGTCCACTACACCCGGATGCTTACCACCCTCAACCATCCACTTCACGCCCTGTTGCACACCAGAATCCAGTCCACTGACACCAGGATGCCACCCACACCAGTCACTAACACCCAGGATGCCACCCACACAGTTCCACTAACACACCAGGTTGCCACCCTCACCAGTCCTTCCTTACACTCAGGATGCCACTCACACCAGTCCTCTAACACACAGGTTGCCACCCACCACCAGTCACTAACACCAGGATGCGTCACTCCACCAGCAACTATAAACCCAGGATTGCGTACCCACACCAAGTCCACTAACACCCAGGATGCCACCCACACCAGTCCTCTTTAACACCTGGATGCCACCCAACCAGTCCAACTAACCACCCAGGATGTGACCCCACCAGTCACTAACACCGGATGCCACCCACACCAGTCCACTAAACACTAGGATGCCACCCTACATGTCCACTAACACCAGGATGTGACCCACACCAGTCCACTAAACCACCAGGATGACGACCCACACCAGGCCACTAACACCCAGATGTACTCCCACACAGTCCACTATCACCCGAGGATGTGTTTAATAATAACATAGAAACTTAAAAAATGTCACCAGAATAATTAATATATAGGTGGCCCGTTGGCCTGGTGGGCTAGAGCTCCCGATCTCACCGGCGGGCCGGGTTCGATTCCGGCGGGTGGACACATTTCGACACGTTTCCTTACACCGGTTGTCCTGATTCTCCTAGCAGAAAATAGGTACCTGGGTGTTAGTCGACTGGTGTTGGTCGGCATCCTGGGGGTAATGATTAAGGACCCCAATGGAAATGGGACAGGTTGAGCCTTATATGTTCCAACAGGTGAGACGTAGGTCACTGATGACGTAAGAACTTCAGATGCTGGGAGGTCAGGTCCCTATCAAATCCAGCCGTTCTCACTAGTAGGGTTGTGAAGTTGATTGTTGGGTCTGTTACAAGATACCCTTGTGTTACCTAACTGTTGCTTATGTGTCTTTACCTAACAACTAACTAGAAGAATGATTGCTCTAGAAGCTCTCATTTGCGATTTTACGTGCCCAAATATTTTTTTTCCAGATTTGTTGGGTAAAACAAGGGCATATCTTTCATAAATAAAAAATTAATAAGTTCATTCAGGCACAGGTACACATTAGGTTCAATTATCCTAGTATAAATTAAGTAAACATCCCCCTCCAACCCCCGCCCTCGCCCCGCCCCTAACATCCCCGACCACCAGCATTCACGCACCTCCCAAAAGCCACCAATCCCCTCCGCTACCACCGCCCGCACCTCCACCCCCCGATCCGCCTCCACCTCTCCCGCGCCCCTAGCCCCCCGCCATAAACACCCCGCCTCCAGACTTTACCCGCCCCTCCCCCAGCACACCATCCCCTCCGCTTCCACACGCCACCCATCCACCCCCCGCTCCTCACCATCCTTCTCCCCGCCCCTCGCCCCCCTGCGCCCGAAACACCCGCCACCCGCATTCACCCGCCCCTCCCAAGCCCACAATCCCATCAGCTACCCACCACCAGACCCTCCAACCCCCCAGACTCCTCCTCCACTTTCTCCCATGCCCTCGCCCCCCGCCCCTAACACCCCGCCACCCGCATTCCCCGCTCCCTCCCCTAGCCACCAATCCCCTCCGGCCTACCACTTCCCGCCCTCCACCCCCCGCTCCTCCACCACCTCTCCCAGCCCCGCGCCCCCCGCCTCTGCACCCCGCCACCCGCATCCCTGCCCCACATTCCCCAGCCCAACAATCCTCCGCCTACATCCGCCGGCCTCCACCCCCCGGCACCTCCACCACCTCGCCCCCGCCCCCTCGATCCCTCGATCTACTCAACTAGTGCACTACTCCTACTCAAACATAGTACTCATCACCACACTCATCTGTACATCTCTCACCACATCAATCTAGTACTAAACACCAACACTCTACATAGTACACTCACCACAATCATACATAGTACACACACCAAGCTCAAACAAGTGCTCACTCCACACTCAACAAGTACACACTACCTCCCAACAGTACACCACACACTCTTCACGTACACTCACCACACTCAAACAAGTATCACACACCTCACTCAACTTGGTGCACACACACACTCAAACAAGTGCACACACCACACTCTTCTTGTGCACACACCACACTCAACATGTGCCCCACTCACTCAACTAGTACACACACTTACATATCAAACCAAGTGCACAACCACACTCAACAAGTAACACACCCACACTCACATAGTTCTACACCACACTCAACATGTACACACTCAAACATAGTGCACACAACTCATCCAACATAGTTCACACACCTCACTCAACAAGTTCACACTCCACACTCAATCAAGTACACAAACACTATACATCATCAAGTTCTCACACCACACCTCAACTTGTACTCTCACACACACTCAACAAGTACACACTCCACACTCAACATAGTGTTTTTTTTGTTTACAACTACACACCACTCTACTAGTACTCACTCACACACACTCAACATAGTGCCTAACCACAACTACAACAACGAGCCACACACACTCTACTCAACTAGTACACACACCACTCTAACAGTACACACACAACTCAACTAGTACACTACACCACACTCATCAAGTTATCCAACACCACATCAACAATGTCCATCACACCCATCACTCACAAGTGCCACACCACTCATCTCAAAAGTGACATCCACTCTCAAACATGTAACACACCACACTCAACAGAGCACACATCCACACTCAACAAGTAAAACACACACTCTACAAGTGAACACACCACACTCAACAAGTGCACACACACACTCAACATAGGCACACACCATCATCAATCATAGTGCACTCACACACTCAACAAGTACACAAACACAACTCAACAAGTGCACACACCAAATCAAACCAAGTACACCCCACCCACTTTCACGTCTGTTGGAGTTGTGTAGGACGTGCTCCTGACCGCGGGTTTAAGCGAGCTGGGTCTAGTGGCTAACACGACGGGTATGGAGTTGTGAGGACTCTCTGACGCCGGGTTTAAGCCTGTGGTCTAGTGGCTAACACGACGGTCTGGAGTTCTGAGACTCTCTGACCGCGGGTTTAAGTGCTGGTCTAGTGGCTAACACGACGGTCTGAGTTCTGAGAATCTCTGACCGCGGGTTTAAGCTAGCTGGTCTAGTGGACTAACCGAGGGTCGGAGTTGTGAGACACTCTGAACGCGGTTTAGCCTAGCTGGTCAGTGGACTAAACGACGTTCTGGTGTTGTGAGTCTCTCTGACCGCGGGTTTAAGATTAGCTGGTTCTAGTGGCTACACGACGGTATCGAGTTTGTGAGTCTCTCTGACGCGGTTTTTTTAAGCTAGCTGGTTTAGTGGCCCTAACACGGACGGTCTGGAGTTGTGAGACTCTCTGACCGCGGAGTTTTATACCTAGCTGGGACACACAGCTACGTGGCTAACACGCGGTCTGGAAGTTGTGAGTCTCTCTGACGCTGGGTTTGGAAGCTAGATGGTCTAGTGGCCTAATCACGACGGTCTGAAGTTCGAGTCTCCCGGACCGAGGGTTTTTAAGCTAGCTGGTCCTAGTGGCTACACGACGGTATGGAGTTATGAGTTCTCTCTGTACGCGGGTTTAATTGCTAGTGGTTCTAGTGGCTAACACGTCGGTCTTGGTGTTGTGTAGACTCTTGACCGCGGGTTTAAGCTTGCTGGTTAGTGGCTAACACGACGGTCTGGAGTTGTGGAGACTTCTGACCGCGGGTTTAAGCTAGCTTGGTCTAGTGGTTAACACGGACGGTCCTGGAGTTGTGAGTCTCTCTGACCGCGGGTTTAGCCTAGCTGGTCTAGTGGCTAACACGACGGTCTGGAGTTGTGTGTCTCTCTGACCGGGGTTTCTTGCTTGCTGGTCTTAGTGCCTAACTCGACGGTCTGGAGTTGTGAGTCTCTCTGACCGCGGGTTTAAGCTTGCTGGTCTAGTGGCTACACGACGGTCTGGACGTTGTGAGTCTCTCTTGACGCGGGTTTAAGCTAGATGTTCTAGTGGGCTAACTCGACGGTTCTGGAGTTGTGAGACTCTCTGACCGGGGTTTAAGCTTGCTGGTTAGTGGCTAACACGTCGGTCTGGTGTTGTGAGACTCTATGTCCGCGGGTTTAAGCTAGCTGGGTTCTAGTGGCCTGACACGACGGTATGGAGTTGTGAGTCTCTCTGACCGCGGGTTATAGCAAGCTGGTCTAGTGCTAACTCGACGGCTGGGTTGTGACTCTCTCTTGACCGCGGTGTTTATGCTAGCTGGTCTAGTGCCTAACACGACGTCTGGAGTTGTGAGTCTCTCTGACCGCGGGGGGTTTAGCTAGCTGGTCTATTGGCTTACACGACGGTCTGGAGTTGAGTTGTGAGTCTCTCTGACCGCGGGTTTAAGCTAGCTGGTCTAGGGGCTAACACGACGGTCTGGAGTTGTGAGTCTCTCTGACCGCGGGTTTAAGCTAGCTGGTCTAGTGGCTAACACGACGGTTTCTGGAGTTGTGCAGTCTCCTGACCGGCGGTTTTAAGTAGCTGGGTCTAGTGGCTTAACTCGACGTGTCTGGAGTTGTGAGGACTCTCTGAGGGCGGGTTTAAGCTAGCTGGTCTGTGGGACTAAACACGGACGGGTCTGGAGTTGTGAGACTCTCTGGGACGCGGGTTTAAGTTGCTGGTCTAGTGGCTAACACGACGGTCTGGAGTTTGTGAGACTCTCTGGAGCGCGGGTTTAAACCCGGCAGGGTTAATGGAGTTATAAAAGTTTGTTTAAATAATATTTCATCAGAGTTTCAATGGCTAGTTCTTCACAAAAGTTCAAAAGCAGTTTAACTTCGCCTCTAATAAATCTTATTTCTAATCTCACAATATTTTACTACAAATAAATATTAACACTAGTAAAATAAACACAATCAAAAATTAAACTTTTATACCATCTATTACTGCTAACAAATAAATTCTAGTGACAACTAATTGGGATACCAACAAATAATTAAAATCAATACATAAGCCTTAAAAATACTAACGAAATCTTATCTATTATTGAGTATTACTGAGTACCTTCTGAGTACCTGCTGAGCCACCTACTGGTCCTTACTGAGTACCTTCTGAGTACCTGCTGAGCACCTACTGAGTTCCCTACTGAGTACCTTCTGTGTACTGCTTGAGCACCTACTGAGTCCACTACTGAGTCCTTAGAGTACCTGCTGAGCTCATATCTGGTCCATTCTGAGTACCTTCTGAGTACCTGCTGAGCACCTACGCTGTCCTTATGAGTACTTCTGAGGACCTGCTGAGCACCTACTGAGTCCCCTAATGAGTACCTTCTGAGTACCTGCTGAGCACCTACTGAGTCCCTACTGAGTACCTTTTGAGTACCTGATGAGCTCTTCTGAAGTCCCTTCTGAGTACCTTTCCTGAGTAACTGCAGGCACCTACTGAGTCCCTTCTGAGTACTTATGAGTACCTGCTGAGCACATACTAGTCCCTACTGAGTTCCTTCTGAGTACCTGCTGAGAGCACCTACTGAGTCCTACTGTGTACCTTTGAGTACCTGCTGAGCGCACCTACTGAGTCCATACTGAGTACTTCTTGAGTACCTGCTGATCAACTACCGAGTACTACTGGTTCACTCTGAGTACCTGCTGACCACCACTGAGTCCCTACTGGTACCTTCTGAGTAACTGCTGAGCACCTACTGAGGTCCTACTGAGTACTTCTGAGTACATGCTGAGCAACTACTGAGTCCCTACTGAGTACCATCTTGAGTACTGCTGAGCATCCTATGTGTCCCTAATGAGTTACCCTTCTGAGTACCTGCTGGAGCACCTACTGTGTCCTACAGAGTACCTTCTTTTGGAGGTTGGGGGGCGGGGGGATATCCTGCTGAAGCACCTACTGAGTCCTACTAGAGTACCTTCTGAGTTCCTGTGAGCACCTGCTGGTCCTACTGAGTACCTTCTGAGTACCTTGCTGAGCCACCTACTAGAGTCCCTACTGAGTACCTTCTGAGTACTGCTGAGACCTACTGGTACTACTGACGTCCTTTGAGCACCTACGAGTCCTACTGAGTTCCATCTGAGTACCTGATGTGCACCGATGAGTCCTTAATGTGTACCTTCTGGAGTACCTGCTGAGAACTACTGAGTCCCTACTGAGTCCTTCTGAGTACCTGCTGAGCACCTACTGGTCCCTAATGAGTACCTTTCTGGAGACCTGCTGAGCACTACTGAGTCCTATCTGAGTACATGCTGTGCACCTACTGAGCAGAGCACCTACTGGGGTTACCTGTGAGCACCTTCTGAGTACCTGCTGAGCACCTACATGAGTCCCTACTGAGTACCTCTGAGTACCTGTGAGCACCTACTGAGTCCCTACTGCGTACCTTCTGGTGTTACCTGCTGAGCACCTACTGAAGTCCTAGAGTTCCTTTGAGTACTGCTGAGCACCTTCTGAGTCCCTATCTGAGTACCTTCTGGTACCTGCTGTGCACCTTCTGTGTCCTACTGCAGTAACCTCTGTGTACACTGCTGAGCACCTACTGAGTCCTACTGAGGACCTTCTGAGTACTGCTGAGCACTACCTGAGTCCTACTGAGTAACCTCCTGAGTACCTGCTGAGCATCCTTATCTGAGTCCGACTGAGTACCTTCTGAGTACCTGCTGAGCACCTACTGCGTCCCTAATGAGTACTTCTGAGTACCTGCTGAGAACACTACTGAGTCCCTAATGAGTACCTCCTGAAAGTACCTGCTGAGCACCTACTGAGTCCCTCGGAGTACCTTCTGTGTACCTGCTGAGCACTACTGAGTCCTATGAGTACCTTCTGAGTACCTGCTGTGCACTCTGAGTACCCTACTGAGTACCTTATGAGTATCCTGCTGAGCACCTACTAGTCCCTACTGGGAGTACTTCTGAGTACATGCTGAGACACCCTACTGATCCTTTGAGTACCTCCTGAGTACCTGCTGAGCACCTACTGAGTCCCTACTGAGTACCTTCTGAGTACCTGCTGAGCACCTACTGAGTCCCTACTGAGTATCTTCTGAGTACCTGCTGAGAGCATCTACTGAGTCCACTATGAGTACTTCTGAGTTTCTGCTGCTGCACCTACTGAGTCCCTACTGGAGTTCTCTGAGTACTGCGGATGCACCTGACTGAGTCCTACTGAGTTCTCCTGAGTACCTGCTGAGCACCTGAGTCCCTACTGAGTACCTTCTGAGTACCTGCTGAGAACCTACTGAGTCCCTACTGAGTACCTTCTGAGTACCTACTGAGTCCCTACTGAGTACCTTCTGAGTACCTGCTGAGCACCTATTGAGCAGAGCACCTTCTGAGTACCTGCTGAGCACCTACTGAGCAGAGCACCTACTGAGTACCTACTGAGCACTTACTGAGTTCCTTCTGAGTACCTACTGAACACCTACTGAGTGCCTACTGAGTACCTACTGAGCACTTACTGAGTAAATTCTGAGTACCTGCTGAGCACCTGCTGAGTCCCTACTGAGTACCTTCTGAGTACCTACTGAGTCCCTACTGAGTACCTTCTGAGTACCTACTGAGTACCTTCTGAGTACCTACTGAGTCCCTTTGAGAGTACTTCTGAGTACCTACTGGAGTTTCTTCTGAGTACCTACTGAGTATCTTTCTGAGTCCCTACTTGAGATAACTTCTGAGTCCCTAATTGTACCTTCTGTAGGTCTACTGAGTACCTTCTGAGTTCCTGCCTGTGCACCTACTGAGTCCCACTGAGTACCTTCTGAGTACCTACTGAGTCCCTACTGAGTACCTTCTGAGTACCTATGAGTTACCTTCTGAGTACCTACTGAGTACTTCTGAGTACCTACTGCGGTTCCACTCTGAGCTTCTTCTGAGTACCTACATGAACACCTGCTGGCACCTACTGAGTACCGGCGGAGTAAACCTACTGAGTGGCCTTTACGATGTACCTTCTGTAGCACTTACTTGGAAGTAGTACCTTCTGGTACCTGCTGAAGCACTACTGAGTTGCCTACCTGAGTACCTACTGAGCAGTTACTGAGTACCTTCTGAGTACTGCTGAGCACATTACTGAGTGCCTAGAGTTACCTACTGAGACACTTTCTGGAGTACCTTCTGAGTACCTGCTGAGCACCTACTGAGTGCTACTGAGTTACCTATGGCACTTACTGAGTACCTTCTGAAGTACCTGCTGAGCACTCTACTGAGTGCCTTACTGGTACCTACTGAGCACTTACTTGAGTTACCATCTGAGTAACCTGCTGAGCACCTACTGTGTGCTACTGAGTACCTACTGAGCACTATGAGTACATGTCTGAGTACCTGCGGAGCACCTACTGGATCCCTTACTGAGTACCTACTGAGACTTACTGGAGTACCTTCTGAGTACATGCTGAGCACCTACTGAGTGCTAATGAGTACCATACTGAGCACTTACTGAGTACCTTCTGAGTACCTGCTGAGCAATTACTGAGTGCCTACTGAGGTACTACTGAGAACTCCCTACTGAGTTACCTTCTGTGTTACCTGCTGAGACACCCACTGAGTGCCTACTGAGTACCTACTGAGCACTTACTGAGTACCTTCTGAGTACCTGCTGATGCACCTTATGAGTGCCTACTGAGTACCTACTGAGCACTTACTGAGTAACTTCTGAGGTACCTGCTGAGCACCTACTGAGTGCCTTCTGAGTACCTACTGAGCACTTACTGAGTACTCCTCTCTGAAGAACTGCTGGAGCACCTACTGAGTGCCTACTGTAGTACCTACTGAGCACTTATGAGTACCGCCTGGAGTACCATACTGAACACCTACTGAGTTGCTACTGAGTACCTACTGAGCACTTACTGAGTACCTTCTGAGTACCTACTGAAACACACTACTGAGTGCTACTGAGTTTCATACTTGAGCACTTACTGAGTACCTTCTGAGTTCCTGCTGAGCAACATTATTGAGTGCCTATGAGTACTACTGAGCACTTACTGAGTACTTCTGATGTACCTACTGAACACCTACTCTGTGACCTACTTGATACCTACTGGCACATTACTGTGTACCTTCTGTGTACCTATGAACGCCTACTGAGTGCCTACTGAGTACCTACTGGAGCACTTATGAGTACTTCTGAGTACATATGAACATCTACTGAGTGCCTACTGAGTATCTACTGAGCACTTATGAGTACCTTCTGTGTATCCTACTGATCACCTTATGAGTGGCCTACTGTGTAAGTAACATTACTGGAGCACTTACTGAGTACTTATGAGTTCTACTGAACACCGACTGATGTTCCTACTGAGTACATATTGAGTACATACAGTTTACAATGGTTTAAACATCCAGTTATGTGATCTCGGCATCAATTCATGTTTTTGTTTTTTCTTATCAAGTTATTATTTTAGTAGACGTTTTTCACTTATTATCAAGATAATTCTTAGATTTTTCACTCATTATAAAGAAATTATGGTTTTACATGTATTACGGCGGAACTTGTAATAGTCGTTGCATAATAAATATACCTTGATGTGGGGTTCCAAACAAGTCATAAAAAAATACCTTGAGTGGGGGTTCGAACAAGTCATAAAAAAATTACCTGAGTGGCGTTCGAACCAAGTCATAAAAAATACCTTGAGTGGGGTTCGAACCAAGTATAAAAAAATACCTTGAGTGGGGGTTTTCGAACAAGTCTTAAACAAATAACCTTGAGTGGGGTTCGAACAAGTCATAATAAAATACCTTGTAGTGGCGTTCGAACCAAGTCATAAAAAAATACCTTGGTGTGGGGTTCGAACCAAGTCATAAAAAAAATACCTTGAGTGGGGGTTCGATACCATGTCATAAAAAATAACTTGTGTGGGGTTCGAACCAAGTCATAAAAAATACCTTGAGTGGGTTCGAGACCAAGTCATAAAAATATACCTTGAGTGGGGTTCGAACCAAGTCATAAAAAATTACCTTGAGTGGGGGTTCGAACAAAGTCATAAAAAAATACCTTGAGTGGCGTTCGAACCATGTCATAAAAAATCTACCTTGAGTGGGGTTCGAACCCACTCTTAAAAAAATAAATTATCTTGAGTGGGGTTCGAACCCACTCATAAAAAATACCTTGAGTGGGGTTCGAACCACACTATTAAAAAAAATACTTGAGTGGGGTTTCGACCATAGTAATTAAAAAATACCTTGAGGGGTTCGACCAAGTCATAAAAAATTTACATTGAGCGGGGTTCGAGCCCACTCATAAAAAATACCTTGAGTGGGGTCCGAACCCATCATATAAAACACCTTGAGTGAGGTTCGAACCCACTCAAAAAATACTTGAGTGGGGGGTTCGAACCCACTCATTAAATTAAAAAAAATATATATACCTTGAGTGGGCTTCGAACCCACTCATAAAAAATACCTTGAGTGGGTTCGTAAACCCACTATAAAAAAATACCTTGAGTGCGGGTTCGACCCACTCATAAAAATACCTTGGTTAGGGTCGAACCCACTCATATAATATACCTTGAGTGGGGGTTGAAACCCACTCATAAAAAATACCTGAGTGGGGTTCGATCCACTCATTAAAATTTACTTGAGTGGGGTTCGAACCCACCCTATAAAAATACTTGAGTGTGGGGTCAAACCCAACACAAAATTACCTTGGAGTGGGGTTCGATCCCACACATAAAAAAATACCTGAGTGGGTTCGAACCCACAAAAAAATACCTTGAGTGGGGTTCGAACCCACTCATAAAAAAAACCTTGAGTGGGGTTCGAACCCACTCATAAAAAAAATTTGAGTGGGGTTCGAACCCACTCATAAAAAATACCTTGAGTGGGGTTCGAACCCACTCATAAAAAATACCTTGAATGGGGTTCGAACCCACACATAAAAATACCTTGAGTGGGGTTCGAACCCACTCATAAAAAAAACCTTGAGTAGGGTTCGAACCCACTCATAAAAAACCTTGAGTGGGGTTTGAACCCACTCATAAAAAATACCTTGAGTGGGGTTCGAACCCACTCATAAAAAATACCTTGAGTGGGGTTCGAACCCACTCATAAAAAAATACCTTGAGTGGGGTTCGAACCCACACAAAAAAATACCTTGAGTGGGGTTCGAACCCACCAAAAAAAAATACCTTGAGTGGGGTTCGAACCCACTCATTAAAAAATTTGGTGGGGTTCGAACCCACTCAAAAAAATACCTTGAGGGGGGGTTTCGAACCCACCATAAAAAATCCCTTGAGGGGGGTTCGAACCACATAAAAAAATCCCTTTGATTTGGGGTTCGAACCATCATAAAAAATTTTTTTGAGTGGGGTTCGAACCCAGTCATAAAAAAACTTTGAGGGGGTTCAAAACCCACTCATAAAAATACCTTGAGTGGGGTTCGAACCCACTCATAAAAAAATACTTGAGTGGGGTTCGAATCCACTCATAAAAAAATACCTTGAGTGGGGTTCGAACCACTCTTAAAAAAAACCTTGAGTGGGGTTTCGAACCCATCTAAAAAATACCTTGAGGGGGGTTTTCGAACCCTCATAAAAAATATTGAGTGGGGTTCGAACCCACTAAAAAAATCCCTTGAGTGGGGTTCGAACCCACCTAAAAAATACCTTGAGGGGGTTCAAACCCCACCAAAAAAAATACCTTGAGGGGGGGTTCGAAACCACTCATAAAAAATATTGGGGTGGGGGTTCGAACCCACTCATAAAAAATATTGAGTGGGGTTCGAACCATAAAAAAAATCCTTGAGTGGGGTTAAACCCCATCAAAAAAAAATACCTTGAGGGGGGTTCGAACCAAGTCATAAAAATCCCTTGAGTGGGGTTCGAACCAAGTCAAAAAAATTTCCTTGGTGGGGTCAAACCCCATATAAAAAATACCTTGAGGGGGTTCGAACCCCAAAAAAAC
>NC_069491.1:23293135-23308493 GCF_026875155.1 Cherax quadricarinatus | reverse complement strand
TTGGCCTTGTTGAGTACGGGGGGTAAGACATTGGGTTATTTTGTAGCTGTCTTATCTTAACCCTTCACACAGAATGGCTTGATAACTTCACACGATGAGCACAGCAGGGTGGAAGCTGGCTTGGCAGGCAAATAATTGGATGGAGTAGGCTAGGCTGGACTGGACTCGGGTGTTCTGACTCCCCCACCACAGACTGGAAGCTGGCTTATTTTGCAAACTCGGGTCAACCCCTCGGGAGTAATGCAAAAAAAAGCAGGAAACACTAATACAAAGAGACTGACCAGTGAGTAATGTAGAAGCTGGTAGAGTAGCTGGCTTGAGGTAGCTGGCTGGGTGAATCTCGGTAGTCGGTAGGCCTACTGGTCACACGAAATGGCCGTCTTGCTGGTCGACAACTTTATCTCCAGAAATCGCTGTAATCGTCAGAATTACAGGCCCTCCGCTGTCACCATTTATCGTAAGGGGTTCTTGAATGGAGATATCGTAGGATAAGGTAGACACACTTGTAGGATGGTAGGTGTATTGTCAGACTGAGATGAGAGATGGAGCCCGGTGCCTAGCCTGTTCACGTTCTGTAGGTCTGCCGCCGTGTGAGGACGGGACAGGGGGATCACTGCCCATGTGTATCCCTATGACGTCACACAAAGCCAAAGGCCTACGAGGGATCTCGTGTCTAAAGCACAGGGATGATACTAATATGCTATGCTATATAATACTGGGAATACAGGGATCAGCAACTATGCTGACAGGTGCTCAGCAGGTACTCAGAAGGTACTCAGTAAGTGCTCAGTAGGTACTCAGTAGGCACTCAGTAGGTGCTCAGCAGGTACTCAGAAGGTACTCAGTAAGTACTCAGAAGGTACTCAGTAGGCACTCAGTAGGTGCTCAGCAGGTACTCAGAAGGTACTCAGTAAGTGCTCAGTAGGTACTCAGTAGGCACTCAGTAGGTGCTCAGCAGGTACTCAGAAGGTACTCAGTAAGTGCTCAGTAGGTACTCAGTAGGCACTCAGTAGGTGCTCAGCAGGTACTCAGAAGGTACTCAGTAAGTGCTCAGTAGGTACTCAGTAGGGACTCAGTAGGTGCTCAGCAGGTACTCAGAAGGTACTCAGTAAGTGCTCAGTAGGTACTCAGTAGGCACTCAGTAGGTGCTCAGCAGGTACTCAGAAGGTACTCAGTAAGTGCTCAGTAGGTACTCAGTAGGCACTCAGGGAGGGGCTCAGCAGGTACTCAGAAGGTACTCAGTAAGTGCTCAGTAGGTACTCAGTAGGCACTCAGTAGGTGCTCAGCAGGTACTCAGAAGGTACTCAGTAAGTGCTCAGTAGGTACTCAGTAGGCACTCAGTAGGTGCTCAGCAGGTACTCAGAAGGTACTCAGTAAGTGCTCAGTAGGTACTCAGTAGGCACTCAGTAGGTGCTCAGCAGGTACTCAGAAGGTACTCAGTAAGTGCTCAGTAGGTACTCAGTAGGCACTCAGTAGGTGCTCAGCAGGTACTCAGTAGGTGCTCAGCAGGTGTTCAGTAGGTACTCAGAAGGTACTCAGTAGGGACTCAGTAGGTACTCAGAAGGTACTCAGTAGGTACTCAGAAGGTACTCAGTAGGTACTCAGAAGGTACTCAGTAGGGACTCAGTAGGTACTCAGAAGGTACTCAGTAGGGACTCAGTAGGTGCTCAGCAGGTACTCAGAAGGTACTCAGTAGGTACTCAGAAGGTACTCAGTAGGGACTCAGAAGGTACTCAGTAGGGACTCAGAAGGTACTCAGTAGGTACTCAGAAGGTACTCAGTAGGTACTCAGAAGGTACTCAGTAGGGACTCAGTAGGTACTCAGAAGGTACTCAGTAGGTACTCAGAAGGTAATCAGTAGGGGAAAGTAGGTACTCTGGAAGGTACTCAGTAGGGAACTCAGTAGGGATCAGCAGGTAATCAGAATTTACTCAGTAAGTGCCTCAGAATAGGTACTCAGTAGGCACTCAGTAGGTGTTCAGTAGGTACTCAGAAGGTACTCAGTAAGTGCTCAGTAGGTACTCAGTAGGTGCTCTGCTCAGTAGGTGCTCAGCAGGTACTCAGTAGGTGCTCGCTCAATAGGGGGTGCTCATTTCAGGGTACTCAGAAGGTACTCAGTAGGGACTCAGTAGGTACTCAGAAGGTACTCAGTAGGGACTCAGTAGGTTCTCAGCAGGTACTCAGAAGGTACTCAGTAGGGACTCAGGTGCTCAGCAGGTACTCAGGAGGTACTCAGTAGGGACTCAGTAGGTGCTCAGCAGGTACTCAGAAGATACTCAGTAGGGACTCAGTAGGTGCTCAGCAGGAACTCAGAAGGTACTCAGTAGGGACTCAGTAGGTGCTCAGCACGTACTCAGAATGGGTGATACTCAGTAGGACTCAGTAGGTGCTCAGAGATACTCAGAATGGTACTCTGTAGGGGACTCAGTAGGTGCTCAGCAGGTACTCGGAGGTAATCAGTAGGGACACAGTAGGTTGCTCAGCAGGTACTCGAAGGTACTCAGTAGGGACTCTAGTAGAGTGCTCAGCAGGTACTCAGAAGGTACTCAGTAGGGGACTCAGTAGGTGCTCAGCAGGTACTCAGAAGGCTACTCAGTAGTAGGGACTCAGTAGGTGTCAGCAGGTACTAGAATGGTACTCAGTAGGGACTCAGTAGGTGCTCAGCAGGTACTCAGGAGGTTACTCAGTAGGGACTCAGTAGGTGTCTCAGCAGGTACTCAGGAGGAGACTCAGTAGGGGATCAGTAGAATGTTGCTCAGCAGGTACTCAGAAGGTACTCAGTAGGGACTCAGTAGTGTGCTCAGCAGGTACTTCAGGAGGTACTCTGTAGGGACTCGGTAGGTGCTCAGCAGGTACTAGAAGGGGTACTCAGTAGGGACTCAGTAGTGTGTCAGCAGGTACTCAGAAGATAGTACTCAGTAGGGACTCAGTAGGTGCTCAGCAGGTACTCAGAAGGTACTCAGTAGGGGACTCAGTAGGTGCTCAGCAGGGTACTCAGAAAGGTTATCAGTAGGGACCGTGCAGTAGGTCTCAGCAGGTACTCAGAAGGTATCAGTAGGGACTCAGAGTAGGTGCTCAGCAGGTACTCAGGAGGTACTCAGTAGGGACTCCAGTAGCGTGCTCAGCAGGACTCAGGAGGTGCTCATGCAGGGTACCCAGTAGGTGCTCTGGCTCAGTAGTGCTCAGCCAGGTACTCAGTAGGGACTCAGTAGGTGCTCAGCAGGTACTCAGAAGGTACTCAGTAGGGACTCAGTAGGTGCTCAGCAGGTACTCAGAAGGTACTCAGGTAGGGATCTCAGTAGGTGCTCAGCAGGTACTCAGAAGGTACTCGTAAGGGCTCAGTAGGTGCTCAGAAGGTACTCAGAGGTACTCAGTAGGGACTCAGTAGTGCTCAGAGGTACTCAGAAGGTATCAGTAGGTTACTCAGTAGGTGCTCAGCAGGTACTCAGAAGTACTCAGTAGGGACCTAGTAGTGCTCAGCAGGTACTAAGAGGTAACTCAGTAGGGACCTCAGCAGGTGCTCAGCAGGTACTCAGAAGGTATCAGTAGGGAACTCAGATAGGTGCTCACAGGTATCAGAAGGTACTCAGTAGGGACTCAGTAGCGTGCTCAGCAGGTACTCAGAAGGTACTCAGTAGGGACTCAGTAGGTGCTCAGCATGTACTCAGAAGGTACTCAGTAGGGACTCAGTAGGTGCTCAGCAGGTACTCAGAAGGTACTCAGTTAAGGACTCAGTAGGTGCTAAGCAGGTAACGAGAAAGGTACTCAGTAGGGACTTCAGAGGTTGGTCGGCAGGTACTAGAAGGCTATTCCAGTACGGTACTCAGTAGATGCTCAGCAGGTACTCAGTAAGGTGCTCAGTAGCGGACTCAGTAGATGCTCAGCAGGTACTCAGAAGGTCTCAGTAGGGACTCAGTAGGTGCTCAGCAGGTATTCAGAAGGTACTCAGATTGGGACTCAGTAGGTGCTCAGCAGGTACTCACGAAGGTACTCAGTAGGGATCAGTAGGTGCTCAGCAGGTACTCAGAAGGTACTCAGTAGGGATCAGTTAGTGTGCTCTGCAGGTACTCAGAAGGTACTCAGTAGGGACTATAGGTGCTCAGCACGGTAATCAGAGGGTATCAGTAGGGATCAGTAGGTGCTCAGCAGGTACTCTGAAGGTACTCCAGTAAGGACTCAGTAGGTGCTCAGCAGGTACTCAGAAGGTACTCAGTAGGGACTCAGTAGGTGCTCAGAGGTACTCAGAAGGTACTCAGTAGGGAACTCAGTAGGTGTGTTCAGCAGGTACTCAGAAGGGTCTCAGTAGGGACTCAGTAGTGTGCCTTCAGCAGGTACTCACAAAAAGGTCTCAGTAGGGACTCAGTAGGTGCTCAGCAGTACTATCATGAAGGTACTCAGTAGGGACTCAGTAGGTGCTCAGAGGTACTCCAGAAGGTACTCAGTAGTAGGGAATCAAGTAGGTGCTAGCAGGTACTTCGGAAAGGTACTCAGTAGGGACTCGTAGTGTGCTCAGCAGGTACTCAAGAAGGTATCTCAGTAGGGACTCAGTAGGTGCTCAGCAGGTATCAGAAGGTTCTCCAGAGGGACTAGTAGGTGCTCAGCAGGTATCTGAAGGTACTCAGTAGGTACTCATAAGAGATAAGATTTCGTTTAGTATTTTTAAGCTATATGTTATTTGATGTTTAATTATTGTGGGTTCAATATGTTGTCCACTAGAATTTATTTTTAAGCAGTAATATTTGGTATAAAAAGTTAATTTGTGGATTGTGGGGGTTTTATTTTCTAGTTTAATATTTATTGTAGTTATTATTGTTGAGTTGAAATAAGATTTTATAGAGGCGAGTTAAACTGATTTTTTACTTTTGTTGAAGAACTTTGTATTGAAAACTCTGATGGTAAATTATTATGTAAACAAACTTTATAACCCATACCCGGCGGGCTTTTTTAAACCCCCGCCTCAGGAGAGTCTCACAACTCCAGACCGTCGTGTTAGCCACTAGACAGCTAGGCTTAAACCGCGGTCAGAGAGTCTCACAAACTCAGACCCGTCGTGTTAGCCACTGACCAGCTAGCCTTAAAACCCGCGGTTCAGAGAGTCTCAACTCCAGACCGTTCGTGTTACCACTAGCCCAGCTAGCTAAACGACGGTCAGAGAGACTCACAACTCCAGTCGTCGTGGTTAGCCACTAGACCAGCTAGCTTAAACCCGACGGTCAGAGGACTCACAACTCCAGACTTCGTGATAGCCACTAGACCAGCTAGCTTAAACCCGCGGTCTCAGAGAGGACTCACAAACTCCAGGACCGTGTGTTAGCCCACTAGACCAGCCTAGCTTAAACCCTGCGGTCAGAGAGTCTCACAACTCCAGACCGTCGTGTAGCCACTAGACCAGCTTAGCTTTAACCGCGGTAGAGGGATCATAACTTCCAGACCCCCCCCCCCACCCCCCAGTCGTTTTTAGCCACTAGACCAGCTAGCTTAAACCGCGGTCAGGGAGATCAGAAACTCCAGACCGTCGTGTTAGCCACTAGACCAGCTGTTAAACCCGCGGTCTTCAGAGAGATCACAATCTCCATACCGTCGTGTTTGCCACTAGACAGCTAGGGTTTTAAACCCGCGGTCCCAGACAGAGAGTCTCACAACTACAGACGTCGTGATTAGCCCACTAGACCAGCTAGCTTAAAACCCGCGTCAGAGAGACTCACAAACTCCAAGACGTCGTGTTAGCCACTTGACCCAGCTAGCTTAAACCCGCGGGTCCAGTCAGAGAGACTCACAACTCCAGAACGTCGTTGTTAGACACTAGGACCAGCTAGCTTAAACCGCGGTCAGGAGAGTCACAACTCCAGACGTCGTGTTAGCCACTAGACCGCTAGCTTAAAACCCGCGGTCAGAGATTCTCAGACTCCAGACCGTCGTGTTAGCCACTAGACCAGCTAGCTTAAACCCGCGGTCAGAGAGTCTCAGAACTCCAGACCGTCGTGTTAGCCACTAGACCAGCTAGCTTAAACCCGCGGTTCAGAGAGTTCTCACAATCCAGACCGTCGTGTTAGCCACTAGACAGCTAGCTTAAACCCGCGGTCAGAGAGTCTCACAACTCTAGACAGTCGTGATAGTGTGGTGTGTGCACTTGTTGAGTGTGGTGTGTGCACTTGTTGAGTGTGGTGTGTGTACTTGTTGAGTGTGGTGTGTGCACTTGTTGAGTGTGGTTTGTGTGCACTTGTTGAGGGTGGTGTGTTGCACTTGTTGTGTGTGGTTTGTGTGCACTTGTTGAGGTGGGTGTGTGTACTTGTTTTGAGGTGTGGTGTGTGCACTTGTTGAGTGTGGTTGTGTGCAACTTGTTGAGTGTGGTGCTGTGTCTTGTTGAGTGTGCGTGTGTGCACTTGTTGGTGTGGTGTGTGCACTTGTTGAGTGTGGTGTGTGGCACTTGTTGAGTGTGGTGTGTGCACTTGTTGAGTGTGGTGTGTGTACTTGTTGAGGTGGTGTTGATGCACTTGTTGAGTGTGGTGTGTGCACTTGTTGAGTGTGGTGTGTGCACTTGTTGAGTGATTGTGGTGTGTGTGTACTTGTTGAGTGTGGTGTGTGTACTTGTTGAGTGTGGTGTGTGTGTACGTGTTGAGTGTGGTGTGTGTCCTTGGTTGAGTGTGGTGTGTGTATACTTGTTGAGTGTGGGTGTGTACTAGTTGAGTGTGGGTGTGCACTGTTGAGTGTGGTGTGTGCACTTGTTGAGTGTGGTGTGTGTACTTGTTGAGTGTGGTGTGTGTACTTGTTGAGTGGGAGTTGTGTTGTACTTGTTGAGTTGTTCTGGGTGTGTTACTTGTTGAGGTGTGGTGTGTGTACTTGTTGGTGTCGGTGTGTGTTGTGTACTTGTGAGTGTGTGTGTGAGACTTGTTGAGTGTGGTTGTGTGTACTTGTTGAGTGTGGTGTGTGCACTTGTTGAGTGTGTACTTGTTGAGTGTGGTGTGTGTACTTGTTGAGTGTGGTGTGTGTACTTGTTGAGTGTGGTGTGTGCACTTGTTGAGTGTGGTGTGTGTACTTGTTGAGTGGGTGGTGGGTGCCCCCCCCCCCCACTAGTTGAGTGTGGTGTGTTGCAACTTGTTGAGTGTGGTGTGTGCACTTGTTGAGTGTGGTGTGTGCACTTGTTGAGTGTGGTGGTTTGGTGTACTTGGTTGAGTGGGGTGTGTGTACTTGTTGAGTGTGGTGTGTGTACTTGTTGATAGTGTGGTGTGTGTACTTGTTGAGTGTGGTGTGTGCCACTTGTTCGAGTGTGGTTAGTGTGTTGTTACTTGTTGAGTGTGGTGTGTGTACTTGTGAGTGGGTGTGTGTATTGTTGGTTGTGGTGTGTGTACTTGTTGAGTGGGTGTGTGTACTTGTTGAGTGTGGTGTGTGCACTTGTTGAGTGATCGAGGGGTCGAGGGGGGCGGGGGAGAGGTGGTGGAGGTGCGGGGTGTGGAGGGGCGGGCGGTGGTAGGCGGGAGGGGATTGGTGGGCTGGGGGAGGGGGCGGGGAGAATGCGGGTGGGCGGGGGTTGTTAGAGGCGGGGAGGGCGAGGGGCGGGGGAGAGGTGGTGGAGGAGAGGAGCGGGGGGTGGAGGGGCGGGATGTGGTAGGCGGAGGGGATTGGTGGGGTGGGGGAGGGAGGGGGACATGCGGGGTGGCGGGTGGTGTTAGGGGCGGGGGCCCGAGGGGCGGAGGGGAGATGTGTTGGAGGAGCGGTGGGGGTGGAGGGGCTGGTGGTGGTAGGGCTTGAGGGGATTGGTGGCACTTGGAGGAAGGGGCGGGGAATGCGAGGGTGGCGGGGTGTTAGGGGCGGGGGGCGAGGGGCGGGGGAGAGGTGAGTGTAGGAGGGGGGCTGGAGGGGCGGGAGGTGGTAGGCGGAGATGATTGGTGGGCTGGGGAGGGGGCGGGGGAATGCGGGGTGCGGGGTGTTAGGGGCGGGGGGCGAGGTGCGGGGGGGGAGGTGGTGGAGGAGCGGGGGGTCGAAGGGGTTCGGGCGGTGGTAGGCGTCGAGGGGATTTGGTGGGCTGGGGGGAGGGGGCGGGATAATGCTGTGTGGCGGGGAGTGTTAGGGGGCGGGGGGCGAGGGTGCGCGGGAGAGGTGGAGGGCGGGAGCGGGGGGGTGGAGGGGCGGAGCGGGCGGTGGTAGGCGGAGGGGATTGGTTGGGCTTTGGGAGGGGGCGTGGAATGCGGGGGTGGCGGGGTGTTAGGGGGCGGGGGGGGCGAGGGGCGGGGGAGGGGGGATGTTACGTAATTTATTACTATGATAAATGTACTTATGTGTACCTGTTGGCTGAATGAACTTATTTATTTTTTATTTATGAAAGATTATGGCCCTTGTTACCATACAATCTGAAAAATATTTGGGATTACGTCAAAATCGCAACAATAGAGCTTCTAGAGCAATCAATTCTTTGTTTGTTGTTAGGTAAAACACATATGCAACAGTTAGGTATCACAAGGGTATCTGGTACAGACCACAATCAACTTCGACAACCTCTACTAGTGTGAGAACGGCTGGATTTGAGAGGACCTGACCTCCAGCATTGAGTTCTTACGTTTCTAGTGACCTACGTCTCACCTGTATGGCACTATATAAGGCTCCAATCCTGTCATTTTCCATTGGGGTCTTTTAATCTTGTCCCCCAGGATGCGACCCACACAGTCGACTAACACCCAGGTACCTATTTGCTGCTAGGTGAACAGGACATCAGGTGTAAGGAACAGTTGTCGAAATGTGTCCACCCGCCGGGAATCGAAACCCGGGCCCTCCGACGTGTGAAGGCGGGAGCTCTAGCCACAGGCCACCGGGCCACCTATATATTATTTTTTTGGTGTGACCTTTTTATGTTTCTTGTTATTATTAACACATCCCCGGGTGTTAGTGGACTGGTTGTGGGTGGCATTCTGGGTGTTAGTGGACTGGTGTGGTTGCATTCCTGGGTGTTAGTGGACTGGTGTGGGTCACATTCCTGGGGTTAGTGGACTGGTGTGGGTGGCATCCTAAGTGTTAGTGGACTGGTATGTGGGTGGCATCCCTGGGTGTTAGTGGACTGGTTGTGGGTTCGCATCCTGGGTGTAGTGCGACTGGTGTGGGTACATCCTGGGTGTTAGTGGGACTGGTGTGGGTGGCATCCTGGGGTGTAGTGGACTGGTGTGTGTGGGGGGCATCCGGGTGTTAGTGGACTGGTGTGGTCGCATCCTGGGTGTTAGTGGACTGGTGTGGGTCGCATACTGGGTGTTAGTGGAACTGGTGTGGGTTGGCATCATGCGGTGGTTAGTGGACTGTGGTGAGTGCATCCGGAGTGTTAGTGGACTGTGTGTGGGGGGAATCATGGGTGTTAGTGGACTGGTGTTGTGGGTGGCATCATGGGTGTTAGTGGAACTGGTGGTGGGTGGCATCCTGGGTGTCAGTGGGACTGGTGTGTTGGGTGGCATCCTGGGTGTTAGTGGACTGGGAAGTGGGTGGCATTCCTGGGTGTGTAGTGGACTGGTGTGGGTTGCATCCTGGGGGTAAGATTGAGGACCACAATGGAAATAAGACAGACATCCTCGATGACCCACTGACTTTCTTGGATTATCCTGAGTTGCTTAACCCTCGGGGTTAAAAATTGAAGGAAATCTTACTAATACTAGAAGCGTATGCCCCCCCCACTATAAAAAACGTAGGTAGGTAACCAAAAAAGTCGGTCGGACAGAGTAACTTCCATTGTATGTCAAAGGGCCCTATAAATTCTGAACACCTACCTGAAAATTCTAAAACTGCAGACACATTCCATTCACCTTCAAAACTACTATCAGAAAACATCTTATCTCCCTGATACACCCCGTCAACTAACTACACAAAATTCACCATATAACCACCTGGTGGTTCACACACACTCACTCACCCATTTGCTCTGGTGGTCTGGTTGGCTACGGCTCTCGTTTCCCACGGCGAGGGTCTGGGTTCGATTCCCAGCCAGAGTAGAAACATTGGGGACCGCGTGTTTTGTTTCCACCTGTTGTCTATGTTCCCATCAGTTAAAATGGGTACCTGGGTGTTATGTGGATGGTGGTGGGTCGCATCCTGGGACACCTGACCTAATTTGCCCGAACTGCAGAGCATAACAAGAGAGTTTTCTATTAGTAGGATGTCATGTTGTCAGCTAGGACTGTATACCATGCTACATGTCTTGTAGTAAATAATAGATATTATTATTATATTATTATTTAAACAGAAATTATAACGTCAATCTTACAATGAATCCTGTGGATACTCCAATTCTGAAACTATGTGTACTGTGCCAAAACAAAAACATTCACATTGCTACACTCACAAAACTAGTATTTAGTCCACTTAGCCATAATTCCAACTACTCATAATTGGGGCCCTTTTATTATTAACACAAATAATACCCCCAACCGCCATCCCTTCACTAAATAACAGCACTATCTTCACTATATCAACACGACTATCACTAAATAAAATCACTATAACTATATAAAAAGCTTTATCACTATTCTATAGGTACCTAACATTCATGTGGAGTATAATAGATTTTTTTGTTTGTTTAAAACTTGTATCTCCCTAGCCTAGTTGTTAGCACATCGCTCTGAGAGTGATAAGATCAAGCGTTGTGGGTTCGAACCCCACTAGTACATAGTAGTACCTAGTTAGTGTATCCACCTCCATGAGTTCACCAGCAAGATGGCAAGTCAAGAGAAGAGTGAGGATGTGGAATTCCTTGGTGTTTATCACCTCTCATGGAGACTACCAAGCCATTGTCGGGATATGATATCCAGGACCATAGTTCGTGGAGACTCTCGCACTTTCGGTACAAGTATGTGAAGTCTGTAGAGCGACGGGTTACTTCGCGGGGCCTCCCAAATACCAAAAGGTTCACGGTCGTATTGTACTGCTGTCTCATGACCTCACTGCATCTCTCTGTACGTTCTTCTCAATCTTAGAGTATTAAATCTACCAATAATGGTGGTAGTGAATTACCGCCCGCAGAGTTGGTGAAGAAATACTACAAGAATAAACCGTTACTGTTACGAAATTGAAAAGACTACAAGAGTAGAACCAGGGTAGGCGGTACCTGCGCTACCATGCACTGGCCTTCATGGACCTAAACTGTCAGTTCCCGTCTCAGGAGGCAAAGACATTGGCGCTGGTTCTACATAGAACCTGCTGTATTCTCCAGGATGCTAAAAGCAATCAATATGTGACTCAATGCTCCGACTGAATTAGACAATTGATATTGATACTTCCACCGACAATTTCCAAAAAAGTGTACTGGATCCGTGATTAAAAAGTCATCTGGCTGATATAAGGAAGATGGATACGCGGCCTGTTAAAACGTCTAACTGGAAATAGAGACGCCCTCAGACCACACGGAAAAATGATATAAAAGATCTGAATTATCAGATAAAAGGACCATAAAGTTAAATAAATAAATGATGTGTGTATGTGTGTGTGTGCGTGTGTGTGTGTTTTGAGTCCTCCAAGAACTGAAGGGGACGAGGTTATAATTAGGATAAATTCAATTAGTAGTCAGGATTTCAATTATTTTTTTTTTTTATTTTTATGTTAGAAATGTAATCAGGAGTCTTTTATTATTATTTCCATGGAGTTTTTTCCTTGGGGAAAAAAACTATAGAAAACAATAAATATAGTGAGTTTTGGTATGCCAACACTGCAGTATCTTTTTGAGTGACTGTGGGTTTCGAACCCCAATCAAGGTATTTTTTTGATAGAGTGGGTTCGAACCCCACTCAAGGTATTTTTTTTTGTGTGGATATTCGAACCCCATCAAGGTATTTTTTTATGTGTGGGTTCGGAAAACCCCCACTCATGTATTTTTTTATGAGTGGTTCGAACCCCACTCAAGGTATTTTTTTACTGTGTGATCGAACCCCAATCAAGGTATTTTTTTATGTGTGGGTTCGAACCCCACTCAAGGTTCTTTTTTATGAGTGGGTCTCGAATCCCCCACTCAAGGTATTTTTTTATGTGTGGATTCGAACCCACTCAAGGTATTTTTTATGAGTGGGTTCGACCCCACTCCAGGTATTTTTTTTATGTGTGGGTTCGAACCCCACTCAGTTTTTTTGTTATGAGTGGGTTCGAACCCCACTCAAGGTATTTTTTTTTGTTGTGGGTTCGAACCCACTCAAGGTATTTTTTTATGTGTGGGTTCGAACCCCACTTCAAGGTATTTTTTTATGAGTGGTGTTCGAACCCCACTCAAGGTATTTTTTTAGTGTGGATTCGAACCCCCACTCAAGGTATTTTTTTTATGAGGTGGGTTCGAACCCCACTCAAGGTATTTTCTTTATGTGTGGTTCGAACCCCACGCAAGGTATTTTTTATGAGATGGGTTCAAACCCCACTAAAGGTATTTTTTTATGTGGACGTGGGTTCGAACCCCACTCAAAGGTATTTTTGTATGTGTGGGTTCGAACCCCACTCAAAGTATTTTTTTATGTGTGGGTTATACTATGTTTCGAACCCACTCAAGGTATTTTTTATGAGTGGGTTCGAACCCCACTCAAGGTATTTTTTATGTGTGGTTCGAACCCCATCAAGGTAATTGTTTTATGTGTGGGTTCGAGCCCCACTTCAAGGTATTTTTTTATGAGTGGGTTTCGAAAACCCACTCAAGGTATTTTTCTATGAATGGATTCGAACCCCATCAAGGTATTTTTTTATGAGTGGGTTCGAACCCCATCTCAACGGTATTTTTTTATGTGTGGGTTCGAACCCACTAAAGGTATTTTTTTATGAGTGGCGTTCGAAACCCCACTCAGGTATTTATTATGTGTGGGTTTGCACCCATCAAGGTATTGTTCCTCACACTTTTTATGAGTGGGTCGAACCCCACTCAAGGTATTTTTTTATGGTGGGTTCGAACCCCACTCAGGTATTTTTTATGTGTTGGGGTTTTGAACCCCACTCAGGTATTTTTTTTTATGTGTGGGTTCGAACCCACTCAGGTATTTTTTATGCGTGGTTCGAACCCACTCAAGGTTATTTTTTTATGTGTGGATTCGAACTCTACTCAAGTATTTTTTATGAGAGGAGTTCGACCCCACTCAAGTATTTTTTTGGGTGAGTTCGAACCCCATCAGTATTTTTTTATGGTGTGGGTTCGAACCCTACTCAAGGTATTTTTTTTATTGTGTGGATTCGAACCCCACTCAAGGATTTTTTTATGCCGTGGATTCGAACCCACTCAAGGTATTTTTTTATGAGTGGGTTCGAACCCCACTCAGGTATTTTTTTATCGTGTGGTTCGAACCCCACTCAAAGTATTTTTTTTATGTGTGGGTTTCTCGAACCCCCACTCAAGGTAATTTTTTATGTGTGGGTTCGAAACCCCACTCAGGTATTTTTTTATGTGTGGGTTCGAACCCAACTCAAGGTATTTTTTATGTTGTGGGTTAGAAACCCCACTCAATGTATTTTCTTAGTGTGGGTTCGAACCCCACTCAAGGTATTTTTTATGTGTGGATTCGAAACCCCACATCAGGTATTTTATTTATGTGTGATTCGAACCCCACTCAAGGTATTTTTTTATGAGTGGGTTCGAACCCCAATCAAGGTATTTTTTTATGTGTGGGTTCGAACCCCACTCAAGGTATTTTTTATATGTGTGGTTCGAACCCAACTCAAGGTATTTTTATGTGTGGATTCGAACCCCACTCAAGGTTATTTTTTATGTGTGGATTCGAACCCCACTCAAGGTATTTTTTTATGAGTGGGGTTTCGAACCCCCACTCAAGGGTTTTTTTTTAGTGTGGGTTCGAAACCCCCACTCAGGTATTTTTTATGTGTGGGTTCGAACCCCACTCAAAGGTATTTTTTTGTGTGGGTTTGAACCCCACTAAGGTATTTTTTTATGTGAGGTTCGAACCCCACTCAAGGTATTTTTTTTATGTGTGGGTTCGAACCCCACTCAAGTAGTTTTTTATGGATGGTTCAAACCCACTCAAGGTATTTTTTTATGTGTGGATTTGAACCCCACTCAAGGTATTTTTTTATGTGTGGATTCGAACCCCACTCAAGGTATTTTTTTATGTGTGGATCGAACCCCACTTCAAGGTTATTTTTTATGCGTGGGTTCGAACCACTCAAGGTATTTTTTTTTGTGTGGGTTCGAAACCCCACTCAAGGTATTTTTTTATGTGTGGGTTCGAACCCCACTCAAGGTATTTTTTTATGTGTAGGTTCGAACCCCACTCAAGGTATTTTTTATGAGTTTGTTCGAACCCCACTCAAGGTATTTTTTTATGTGTGGGTCGAACCCCCACTCAAGGTATTTTTTTATGTGTGGGTTCGAACCCCACTCAAGGGATTTTTTTGAGAGGGTTCGACCCCACTCAAGGTGTTTTTTTTATGTGTGGGTTCGAACCCCACTCAAAGGTTATTTTTTTTTGTGTGGGTTCAACCCCCACTCAGGTGTTTTTTTTTTGTGGGGGTTCGAACCCCACTCAAGGTATTTTTTTGTGTGGGTTCGACCCCACTCAAGTTATTTTTTATGTGTGGGTTTCGAACCCACACAAGGTATTTTTTTTATGTTTGGGTGCGGACCCCATCAAGGTATTTTTATCAGTGGGTTCGAACCCACTCAAGGTATTT
Organism: Cherax quadricarinatus; assembly: GCF_026875155.1. Taxonomy (NCBI): domain Eukaryota; kingdom Metazoa; phylum Arthropoda; class Malacostraca; order Decapoda; family Parastacidae; genus Cherax; species Cherax quadricarinatus. The sequence continues at coordinate 23,293,874 of NC_069491.1, read as the reverse complement.
TTTGTGTGTTTCGACCCCACTCAGGTATTTTTTGTGTGGGTTCGAAACCCCCACTAAGGTATTTTTTATGTGTGGGTTCGAACCCCACTCAAGGTATTTTTTTAAGAGTGGGTTCGAAACCCCACTCAAGGTATTTTTTTGTGTGGGTTCGAACCCTTACTTTCAAGGTATTTTTTTTTATGTGTGGGTTCGAACCACTCAAGGTTATTTTTTATGTGTGGGGATCGACACCCCACTCAAGGTATTTTTTTATTGGAGTGGGTTCGAACCCACTCAAGGTATTTTTTTATGAGTGGGGTTCGAACCCCACTCAAGGGTATTTTTTTATGAAGTGGGTTCGAAACCCCACTCAAGGTACTTTTTAATGAGAAAATGGGTTCGAACCCCACTCAAGGTATTTTTTATGAGTGGGTTCGAACCCCACTGAAAGTATTTGTTATGAGTGGGTTCGAAACCTCACTCAAGGTATTTTTTATGAGCTGGGTACGAAAAACCCCACTCAATGTATTTTTTATGAGTGGGTTCGAACCCCACTCAAGGTATTTTTTATGGTGGTTCGAACCCATCAATGTATTTTTTTATGAGTTGGTTATCGAAACCCTCTCAAGGTATTTTTTATGAGTGGGTTCGAACCCCACTCAAGGTATTTTTTAATGGAGGGGTTTGACCCCCCTCAAGGATTTTTTTTGGTGGGTTCGAACCCCCCTTTAGGTATTTTTTATGAGTGGGTTCGAACCCC
>NC_069491.1:23277303-23292635 GCF_026875155.1 Cherax quadricarinatus | reverse complement strand
TTATTTTTTTTCGTGGACCCTCGGGATTATTCGCTATTCGTGGACCCTTGGATAATTCGTTATGTCGAGGACCCTGGGATATATTCGCTTTTTCGTGGCCCCTCTGGATTATTCGTTATGTCGTAGACCTCGGGTTTTATCTGTTATGTCGTGGACCTCTGGATATATCTCGTTATGTCGGGGACCCTCAGGATATATCTCGTTATGCGTGGCCCCTAGATAAAATTGATTATGTCGTGGACCCTCGGGATATATCTCGTTATGTTGTGGTCCCTCAGGATATATCTCGTTATGTCGTGGACCCTGGATATATCTCATTATGTTGTGGTCCCTCAGGATATATCTCGTTATTTTTGTGGTCTGTGGCATGCAAAGAGTACGTAACCTTTTTCGGCGCATGTACACACCCTCATTTACAGGCTATCCCCCCCAGCCAGCGAACCAGGTTGCTAAGAGTTGATGATGGGGCCCCGTCGTTCAACTAGTGACCAGGTTCTAGCCAATAAGAAGATGGTTTTGGCAATCGCAGAGGTTATGTGGGTCCCGTTTCTCCTGTCTGCCCTTGTCATTCCCATTCTAGAGCTGGTTGAAGCACGGTCTGCTGTCTTGTGGCTTCTATTTCTGCCTTGCTTACCGTGGAGTGCACTATACTTATCTCTGTACATATTGTACATATTGCTGTTCTAAATTGGTGAAGGATAATATAAGTCTAAACTTTTTCTGCTGTGTTTATTTTCCCTCCCATTACCCCTGGGATAACAGGCCTTTTGGAATCTTGGGTTGTAATATGGGGGCCTGTACGGTTGAGCTTAGGGTGAAGCTCGTAGCAGGAACATTGTGCAGCTTCCTGTCTGGCATTGCTTTACAAATTTTGCGTGTCAGTTATGTTATGGTCAGCCTTGATATTTGTGTGATCTTTTCAACAGCCGCTACTAGCTTGTTCGGTGTGCTCGCTTCGCTACGGTCAATCATTTAGAACAGTGTTGCTGTCTGGCCTTGCTTTACAAATTATGCGTGTCATTTGTTACTAGCCTGTTCGGTGTGGAGAATTTTGCAGTCGGCTTTGCTTGTATGCTATTCTGCAATCGTACTGTGCATAGAAAAGCGTTTTTCTGCAAATTAACGTGTTACGTTGGGTATTCTGCAATCGTACTGTGCATAGCGAATAAACTTATGCCACCTAGACGAGTCAGACGTCTGGTGTCGGCATAAAACTTTGCATAACCTACCTAAATTGTCCCTACAGCGTTGTTGGCAAATTGCTCGTTCCATTGGCATTAAATACAAACGCACTCTCACTGCTGCGCAACTGCGCAGTTGTGAGAGTGTAATGGGAGGTGTGTATGTGGGGTGTAATGGGAGCAAAAAAACACAGCAGAAAAAAGTTTAAACTTATATTATCCTTCACCAATTTAGAACAGTAATATGTACACTATGTACAGAGATAAGTATAGTGTACTCCACGGTAAGCAACTGCGTTCACTGTTTTGCTGACAAACTTATAGAAGAAGAGATGGCCATCAGACTCCTCCCTCTACGGGAGCTAGGGAAAAGGGACCCCTATGTTCTCGCAGGAGGAATATGATACACCTACGGAGCAAAATGGTCAGTATAGTGCAGCTGGGTTGTCTCAAGGTAAATCAAGCGTCGTTGGCACTTGAGCTGGCAAAAATCAATCTTGAGCAAATAGAGAACAGAGAGCATTGCAAGGGAAGAATTTGATAGGGAAAGAGAAAGGAGGCAGTTTTCGCATTCTGTAAATGATTTTAGTTTCCCAAAAAGCAGTACAGCTTGTTCCCCGCTTCAATGAGGCCGAACCAGGCAATTTTTCAAAAGCTTCGAAAATCAGGCTCGAGCCTTGAGGTGGCCGGAACAGCATTGGGCATCGTTGGTTCATACAGCTTATTGGGTAAGGCACAGGAATTTACGTCAGTATTAATGACGCTGATTTTCTGATTATCAAGTAGTGAAGACAACACTTTTGGGGGAAAATATACATGTATCCAGCCAGATTTTAGAAAAAAAATTAAATAAGCAGGCAGCGACTTGGTCAACCCCTAGTGGACTTTGTGAGACAGCAAACCAAAGCTTTTACCAGTTTGTATAAAGAAGGGGTTGTCTTTACCTTTGAGGAGCTGGTACAGTTATTCTGATTGATAACCTGCTGGAGTCTGTGGGACCAGAGGTTCGAGTCTTTCTGCAGGATCGTGACTTAACCACTGCTTTGGGAGGCGCCAGGTTGGCTGATACCTTCAAAAACTAAACCGCTCCTTGTCCGGCGGTCCCGTCTCTCTTTTCAACACCCGGGCTGAGCAGAGATCGTCAGCCTTGGGGAGAATGAAGTGCCAGCCGGAGGGAAAAACGTCTACGTCAGCCAACTAAGTCACCTGGTGAGCCACGCTTCTAAACATATGGTCCACCAGCGGAGAGGCAAACTACTCAGGGGTGCATCTCGACAACAGTATCCAGAGAGACACCACCAGAACGACACCTTTGGGCAACGTCAACAGGGAGTAAAGGGCAACCCTGTCGTCTGCTTCCTCTGCAAAAAAATAGGTCACATCCGTCCCAACTGCCCCCATAAACCCCAACCCATTGGGAAAATCTCTAATATCCCTAGTAACATGCCCCCTAGAGAGTAGAAAAAGTATGGCCCTATTATTGCAAGAGTCTTATTTCCCTTCAGGAAAATCAGAAAAAAACTAAAGTAAAGACCTTTAGAGATACTGGAGCATATTGCTCACTTGTAAGAAAAGGAATATTCCCCCTTTCAGAGAATACTTCCTTGAATTCCTCTGTTTTATTGAAGCATTTGGAGGAGCTATATATTTGTTCCTTTGCATAAAATTTTATTTTACAGTGCAAATTTTACACTGGGTACTTGACTGTAGGTGTCTCAAAAGTATTTCCCATAAAGGATGCCATGTTAATACTATTTTGTTCTTTCGTGCCCTGAACCTATAATGATTAATTTTCTCCGGTGGGGCCCAAAACTCGGGCAACACCCCAAAAGGGGTTGTCTGGAGGGAATGTTGACCTATCCTTGGACGACTCCGATCTGGGAATAGCCACGTTGTTTTATGAGGCACACCGGCCGGAGCCTCGTAAATCAAGTGAACGGCCCCCGATCAAGCCTTCCTATTCCCAGGTTGCAGGATTGCCAGATGTCTCTGTTTCCATCCCCGAGGGACTGCCCTTTCCCGGGAGGAACAACGAAAGGACCCTTCTTTAAAATTCGCTTTTCGGGCCCGCCTGGGTAAATCCTCTTTGGGTCATCCGGTACAAGTATGAATTTTAAAAACAATTATTTGATCTGCACTGAGACTGGTAAGGAGATAGAGGGCCGGCAATTGATGACAGGTTAATGGTTCCAACCAAGTTTAGACCTCAAATATTAAATATAGCTCATAATACTTCATTAGGAGGTCACTTGGGAATTACAAAAACCTTGTATAGAATCACAAAAGAATTTTATTGGCCAAAATTAAAGAAAGATGTGAAGAATCATATTAGGTGTTCCCGAGAATGTCAGCAAGTTGGGAAACCTGGACATTCCATTAACCTGCACCTCCCCAACCTATCCCTGCTGATGGAAAAACCCTTTGCAGATTTAATTTAGTTTGTGTAGGTCCACTACCTAGGTCCAAGTCTGGAAATCAATTTTTATTTACGATTATGGATAAAGTAACTAGATACCCTGAAGCAAATCCCATGCGCAGATTAATACAAAAGCTATTCTAAAAGCTTTAAAAAAATTCATTTCTTGTTTTTTGGCATTCCTTAAACTATTCAAAGTGATCAAGGTACTAACTTCACTGCCAAAGTTTAGGGAAGTATTAACTAGGTTAGGGATAATCCACAACTTATCCACTGCCCATCATCCTCAGTCCCAAGGCGTTTTTTTTGGGAAAAATCCTTCAGACATTAAAAAACAATGATGAGAACTTTTTGCATGCACTTTCCTACAGACTGGGGTGAATCACTACCTTTGTTGCCGTTCTCAGTACGAGAGACGGTGCAGAGTCTACAGGGTATAGTCCTTTGAGCTGATCTTTTTGGGCACAATGTACGAGGTCCTCTTCGGGTGCTCAAAAAAGGATGGATGGAGAAGACGTTAGCTCAACACTCTACAATCCGTCTTCAAGGTTGCAGGTGGCACGTCAGTTAGCCAAGGCTAACCTAAAGACAGCTCAAAGTAAGATGAAACAGAAAGGTATGGCAGAAGTGCACAATTCCGCTCCTTCCATCCAGGAAAACAAAGGGGTTGGTGCAGGAACCTATACCTGGCCACACCTTGAAAGCTAGATTTACGGACCTATTTCAGATTGTAAGTAGATTATCTGATGTAAAATTATGTGGTAGCCCATTGATAAGACCTCAAAACTAAAACTTCAATTAATCTTAAAGTATTCCTACACAGATAAAGTCCAGTTAGACTCTGTCCTCTACCTCTGAGGACGACCTGACTCTTTGCACTCTATCTCTGAAATTAATATTAAACTTTCAAATTCTGTCCTCCTCAAGATCTGCCCTTTAAAGGAGGATTATCTGAAACGCAAGCAACAAATTTAACGAGCTTCTACAGTCATATCCTATATTTTTTTCGGATGTGCCGAAAAAATGTACGTTAGGTTTTTCATGATGTAGATGTGGAAACTCTAAAACCCAAATTAAACTCCCCCCTACAGAGCTAATCCTGAAAAGCAAAGGCTACTTCAGCAGGAAGTAGAATTTTTGTTAAAGCATGTTTTTGTGGAGGAGTCATTAGTCCATGGGCTTCAACCCTGCATCCTTGTTAAGAAGGCTGATGGAGGGTTTTTGTATGTGTACAGACTACCGTAAGGTGAACGAGGGTCACAATTACAGATGCTTACCCTCTTCCTCGTCTGGTGACGTAATTGACTTTGTGGGTAAGGTACTTTTTTTTGGGCCAAGTTAGATCTCCTTAAAGGCTACTATCAGGTTCCTTTGACAGATAAGGCGAAGGAAATCTTGCCTTCGTAAATTTCCCGGAGGTCATTATCAATACACAGTTACCCCCTTCGGAATGAAAAATTCCCCCTCTTCATTCCAGAAACTTATCCATCAGGCTATTGAAGGACTTGATGGCACGGCAGCGTACCTATATGATATTGTTGTGGTGTCTGATACTTGGGATCAACACCTACTTAGACTTAAGGCTCTTTTTTGAGACCTTTAAGAGTTCCCCTTTAACAGTTAATTTATCTAAATCTTCCTTTGGCCAGGCACTATCATTTTTAGACCATGAGTAGGTTGTGGTAAAGTTGCACCTAACTTTCTAAAGTTTTTGCTATTAAAGATTATCCAGTTCCTCATGATAGGAAATCTCTTCAAGTTTCTAGGCAGGGTAGGATTTTACAGAAGATTCTGTAAGAATTTCTCAGATATTGTTTGCCCCTCTTACCTCTCTTACCAGTCACAAAGTTCCCTTTAATTGGACTCAGACTTTTAACACTGCTTTTAATAAAGCAAATGGTTATTGTGTACTGCACCCATTCTCTTGTCTCCAGACTTCTCCCAAAACCCTTTTTCATTACAGGTTGATGCTTATGAGTCTGGGGTTGGGGCAGTAAATATTACAAATCGGGAACAAGGAGTTGCAGCCCGTGGGATACTTTTCAGCCAAGTTCCAGCCACATCAGAGGGCTTACTCTCCCATTGAAAATGAAGCCCTCGTGCTGGTACTGGCTTTGGAGCATTTCGATGTTTATGTGGGCCAGACATCGCAGGTGGTCACAGTCTACAGTGATCACAATCCCCTAGTTATCTCCAGGCATGAAGAACCACAACAAGGCTTATGCGCTGGACGTAGGCTGTAGCCCTATAATATTTCCATTAAAATTTTTGCCGGCAAAGAAAATATTGTTGGCAGACTCTTTATCTAGAGTCTAATATTTTTATTTATTTAGGTTAGGATGTTATTTGTGGTAACCCCTTTTCACGCTTTTTTTTTTATCCCTGGTGTGGGGTTTTTTTTAGTGAGGGGATGCAGGCTACCGTTTCCCCCTGTGTCTTGGACCTATGGGTAGCCTGTCTGACTGCTGTCTCACTCTAAGCTTAGGGTTTGGCTTTTGGTCACGAGAAAAGCTTTAGCTCTATCTAAGAGTTGGATGGTGGGAGGAAAGGCGGACCCATTATTTGTGCTGGCGGACGGTTACCACTGGGGGGGGCAGCCTAATCCCGAGCCTTTTCGGGGTGGGGGTGTGGCATGCAAAGAGTACGTAACCTTTTTTTCGGCGCTGTTTCACACCCTCATTTACAGGCCCATCTCCCCAACCAGCGAACCAGGTTGTAAGAGTTGATGATGGGGCCCGTCGTTCAACTAGTGACCAGGTTCTAGCCAATAAGATGGTTTTGGCAATCGCAGAGGTTATGTGGGTACCGCTCTCCTGTCTGCCCCTTTCATTCCCATTCTAGAGCGGTTGAAGCACTGTCTGCTATCTTGTGACTTCTATTTCTGCCTTGCTTACCGTGGAGTGCACTATAATTATCTCTGTACATAGTTTTACATATTTTCTGTTCTAAAAATTTGGGGAAGGATTTAAAATAAGTCTAACGTTTTCTGCTGTGTTTATTTTTTCTCCCATTACACCCGGGATAACAGGCCATTTGGAATCCTGGGTTGTAATATGGTCCCTCGGATATAAACTCGTTATGTCGTGGGGCCTCAGGATATATCTCGTTATGTTTGGTCCCTCAGGCTATACTCGTTAGTCGTTGACCCTCAGGATATATCTCGTTATACCGTGGACCCTCCTATCAAGCAATGGGGTCGAACTGCAATTCTCGGATCAAAATTGTATCACCAAGATTTTTTTTTTATTTTCTCAGAGTTGTAGTTAGTTGCCTAAATTTTTTCCTGCTCAGAGTGGCCTTTAGAGCATTATAGCTCCATTTCCTTGTATCAAGATTTTTAATGTGAAAAAAGGGCCCCATTTCCTCGGATCAAAACTGCGTCATTAAGATTTTTTTATATTTCTCTAGAATCGAGTAACTGAAATGTGGCGTTTGTTGTCCCCAGAGTTTAAACCATAGTTAACATTTTATTTTAGTTCTTATGTGTCATGTACATAAGGTAGCTCCTTAGGTCCCAAAGCTGATCCCTCAAGGTGATAAGCTACAGCTCTTGGTCTCATAGTTAAAGAAAGGTAAGCTCCTGGACCCAACGGGGTAAAATTACCAAGGATAACCTCCCTGACCCCGACCCATTATGTGACAAGCTACAGCTCTGGGTCCAGCATTTTAGAGGTGTGCACTATATAAATGGTTAAATAATATCTATAACATTCTAACAATTTTATTAATTTTTTCTTTATACATTAGTAAAAAACATTAGAAACAATATTAAGTATTTACAGTAATACATTAATACATTTTGATGAACAATGATGTAGAAACACTTATGTACTAATGTATGAAATGACATTTACACAAGTTCTTCAAGAATATGTAAGGAGGGTAACCAGCGTTTATTCATTACTCTCGCTGCTCTTGTTTTTTTCTATACATTATAACGCTGGCGTTTTGCATACTTTCGTCAGAGTCGAACGATGGTGACTACATACTGTTGATGGGGGGTGATGGTGTTACAGTACAATACTTTATGAAGTTAATGTTGAGAGCAAGTGATGGTGTTACAGCACAATACTTTATGAAGTTAATGTTGAGAGCAAGTGATGGTGTTACAGTACAATACTTTATGAAGTTAATGTTGAGAGCAAGTGATGGTGTTACAGCACAATATTTTATGATGGTAATGTTGAGAGCAAGTGATGGTGTTACAGCACAATATTTTATGATGGTAATGTTGAGAGCAAGTGATGATGAAGCGTCGATTCTACCTCTTATTATCCTGCTGGAATTCGCCTGAACTGTCTTCTCTGGAAATGAACATATAATATTCTTCACTGACCCATGTGCATTTGTTGCAATAACAACTTCTCTGACAGGTGTGACATGTGTGGGTGCTGGTCTTTACAGGCGTGGGTGCTGGTCTCTGTACAGGTGTGGGTGCTGGAATCTACAGGTGTAGGTGCTGGTCTCTACAGGCATGGGTGCTGGTCTCTGTACAGGTGTGGGTGCTGGTATCTACAGGTGTGGGTGCTGGTCTCCAGCTATGACATTGCTGGAGTCACTTTCGAAATCAAACATGAAAAGTCTCCAGGTTTCCATCCGTGGGCCCCACACACACACACACACACACACACACACACACACACACACACACACACCTACTTACCGACCTAGCCAAGCTAGGTAACAAGATTTGTTCCGGAGCTAAGGGGCATGCCCTACGAGGAGAAGGTAGAGGAAATCGACCTGACGGCACTGGAGGACAGGAAACATAGGGGTCATGTAATAACGACATATAGTAAACTGAGAAGAATCGACAAGGTGGACAGATACAGAATGTTCCAGAGATGGGACACAACAATAAGAGGCCACAACTGGAAGTTGTCAGGAAATGAAATAGTCTGGGAAGTGATGTAGTGGTGTGCTCATAGTCACGTGGGGTCATTGTCAGGTGGGGTCATTGTCAGGTGTGGGCATAATCAGTTGTGGCCATGGTCAGGTGTGGTACATGTTTCCAGGTCTCCATCCGTGGGCCCTCAGACGTCAACCATTCCACACTTACTATTTCCAGTTGTTTTGGTGCTTTCCCTAGTTCCACGTAATGAGGTGTGGTTATAGTTAAGTCATAGTTAGGAGGTCATAGGTGAGATCATAGTTAGGTGTTTTCATAGTCAGGTGTGGATCATGTTTCCAGGTCTCCATCCGCGAGCCCCCGGATGTCAACCCTTCCACATTTCCCATTCCCGGTTGTTTTGGTGTTTTTCCTAGTTCCGTGAGTCCAGAAGTCCATTTGTGTCCCCTCAGATGAACTCCGTTCCTCACTTTCCCAGGTGGGCGGTCTGGTGGTTGGGTAGGTGGTTGGGTGGGCGTTCGGGTGTGTTTGTGTATGTGTATTGTGTGTGTGTGTGTGTGTGTGTTGTGTATGTGTTAGCTCTACTTTTGAATATATACCTACGTGCCTCAACAGGTTAGAACAGGCATCCAACAGTGTGTTTCTTACCACACTCACAGTCTCACTGACCTTAAATATTGTTCCTACAGTCATAGAAGGTAGTTTATATTTTGAGGTGAAAGTTAGGTGATTTTCTTAGCCAAACACCAAGTACTGCTGCTTTCTATGTGACTGGGACAGCCGTGCAAGAGGTTCCAACTACATCAGGAGAGACTGGTCACCTAGTCAATCACTGGAGCCTGGGATGAAAAATGTTCAACATCCACCTCTCATTGAACCAAACAAAATTTTGCTACCACCACTACACATACAACTGGGGCTCATAAAAAAAATTGTAAAAACTATGGACAAGTCCGGTCAGGGATTCAAGTATTTATCATCAAAATTCCCCTCACTGAGCGACACTAAGATAAGAGAGGGAGTCTTCAATGGTCCTCAGATTCGAAAGCTTCTTACAGATGGTGACTTTGAAACAGACCTTGATGGGGAGGAGAAGGTTGCTTGGCATGCATTCAAGTTAGTGGCGATGGGATTTCTGTCAAATAGAAGGGAAGGCAACTATGAAGAATTGGTAGAAAACCTTATCAAGGCTTACAAGAACATGGAATATAACATGTCACTTAAAATCCACTTTTTGGACTCACATTAAGACTTTATTCTAGCGAACTGTGGGGCAGTTAGTGACGAGCATGGTGAAAGGTTTCACCAAGATATTTCAACCATGGAAAAATAGTACCAGGGAAAATGGGGCACAAGAATACTTGCAGACTATTGCTGAACATTGGCAAGAGACGATTCTTCAACCCACTACAAGCGTCAAGCAAAAAGGCAGAGAGTAGGTACAGATTAGAGTGTAAAACATACTGTCACATATTGTACGTTATAATAAAATAATCAAATATTACATGTCTCGTATCTGAGGGACCTCCTGGTTCCCCAGGCAGTAAGTAAGTTTATTCAGGTATACACAAATACAGTTACATAGAATTATCATACATAGCAGCATATGTGTAGAGAACCTAGGATAACCCAAAAAAGTCAGAGTGACTTATTTCCATTGGGGCAATTTAAAAATCGAGAAAAAGTACCTCCTACTTAATAATAAGGCTGTGGGTGGTGATGATTTGTGATGTATAGTTATGATCTATGATTTGCTGTGATGATATGTGATTCGCAATAGTGATTTGTGATTTAGAGTGATGATTGTGATTTTTTAGTGTTTTTTAATGATATTCATTTAAATTATATTATATATTTTAAAAGAATTCTGAATAATCTGGATAGAGAATACTATTATATAGTATTTTGTATATATCTTTAATGATAAATGTGAAGATATAAGGAAGAAACAACTGAGAGAATCTTGTTCTGGATACAGCAAAAAAAAAAAAATTCTTATGAATAATTAAATATTAGTCTCTCTCTCACTTCTCAATTTTTCATGTCTTCACTTCTCTCACATTCACTATATTGAGAAAAAATATTCACAATCACAACAACAAAAATCTTTGGGAAACAAAATAAGATCTTCAAACTTTGAGAGTCAACCTCTGGACAAAAGTGATTGCTAATGTTGCAACCTGGCCAGTACAACTCTGTATTAATGTCTTCAGTACTGCTGTTTTATGCATTATTGTCATCTTGCTCTACTCTTTCCATTGCCATTTCTTTACTTTGTCTCCTTGTGACAGTTCTGTACAGTTTTGTTGTTCTGTTGTTATTATGAGGTGTGGTCATAGACGGGTGTGGTCATAGTTAGGAGTGGTCATAGTTAGATGAGGTCATAGACAGGTGAGGTCACAGTTAGATGTTGTCATAGTCAGGTGTGGTTCATGTTTCCGTGGGCCCCTGCCACATTTGTTTTGGCGCTTTCCCTAGTTCCGTGTCTCCAGAAGTCCATCTGTGTCCCCTCAGTTGAACTCCCAGGTGTGGATCATAGTGAGGTCTGGTCATAGCGAGGTAAGATCATAGTGAGATGTGATCGTGTATGTGGTCATAGGTGAGGGGTGATCATGGCTAGGTGAGGTCATAGCGAGCTGTGCATTAGGTGAGGTTATAGAGAGGTGTGGTCATAGTCAGATGTGGTCATAGTTAGGTGTGGTCATAGTGAGGTGAGGTGTGGTCATAGATACAGGAGGTCACAGTTAGGTGAGGTCATAGACAGGTGTGGTCATAGTCAGGTGTGGTTTATGTTTCCAGGTCTCCATCCGTGGGCCCCCGGATATCAGCCCCTCCACATTTTCCACTCCCTGTTGTTTTGGTGCATTTCCTAGTTCCGTGTGTCCAGAAGTCCATCTGTGTCCCCTCACATGAACTCCCAGGTGTGGATCATGCTGAGGTGTGGTCATAGTGAGGTGTGGTCATGGTAAGGTCATAGTGAGGTAAGGTCATAGTGAGGGGTGGTCATAGTGAGGTGATGTCATGGTGAATTGCGGTCATAGTCAGGTGTTGTTTATGTTTCCAGGTCTTCATCAGTGGGCACCCGGCTATCAACCCTTCCACACTTCCCACTTCCGGTTGGTTTGGTGCTTTCCCTGGTTCCGTGTCTCCAGAAGTCCATCTGAGTCCCCTCAGATGAACTCCCAGGTGTGGATCATGCTGAGGTGTGGTCATAGTGAGGTGATGTCATGGTGAATTGTGGTCATAGTCAGGTGTGGTTTATGTTTCCAGGTCTTCATCCGTAGGCCCCCGGATGTCAACCCTTCCATACTTCCCACTTCCGGTTGTGTTGGTGCTTTCCCTTGTTCCGTGTGTCCAGAAGTCCATCTGTGTCCATTCAGATGAACTCCCTTCCTCACTTTCCCAGGTGAGCGGGTAGGTGGGAGGGGGGTGGGTGTTTGGGTGGGTTTGTGTTTGTGTATGTGTGTTGTGTGTGTGTGTGTTGTGTATGTGTTGGCCCCTCCCCAGTGACCTTGTTGGATGGTAACTTGGTCTTGTCTCGCTGGTCTACTGCCGAGACTGTCCAGGTGGGTGGAATTACAGGAGGGGACACACAGAAAACTGCGTCCTGTAATTACACCCACCAAGACAGCCTGGAACAGTAGTCAGCTAGACAACACCAAGCTGCCTCCTAACTCGGCCACCAAGGTGAGGTTACTTACTGATAATCTCGGACTTCTATTTAAGTTTCGTTATGTGTTCAAGTTAATTTTTGTTTTGCTTTCACTCACGCAGGTTTATAAGTGAATGTGCGAACGTTTTATCTTGTATAGATGTGTGTCCGTGTGATTCTATGTCTTCCCACTCAGAAATCTGCTACGAAAAATTATCAGCTTTCTTTATTGTTAAAATTCGACATTTTCCTTTATGCAAGACACTGAAACGTCCACAGGTAAATACGAAAGTACACAAGTACATTCACACACACACACACACACCTAAACACACACACACACACACACACACACACACACACACACACCACACACACACACACACACACACACACACACACACACACACACACACACACGTCCCATATATTTCTCTCGTCCTTGTCTAACATCTGATATTTATTGCACGGGAAATAAAACGAAAATAAAGATATTCTTTAGCGTAAATTTTAAATGACTCCTGTAGTTTCCTACAACATCTTTCACAACAGTGTCTCCCACAAAGGCATTTATGTTTAACAAAACAATTATGTTGACTCAAAATTCCGAAAAGTTCAATTTAACATTTCGCAGGAACCATCACTCTCTCATCCACACTAAAAAATCTCCTTATTGATAAAGTCGACCTTCACGATAGTCTAGATTATTGACAAAAAATGGATTTTAGCAGAGTCTCTGTACTGCTGTTTATACTCACTTGTATATTGCTCTGCTGGATTTTAATAACTCTGGCAACAAACGCGAAATCTTATATTTTATCTTTTCCATCACTCTGTCAGTCACAATTTTGACATACATTGTTTGGTATAATCAGCAGGTAATGGACAAAGACAGTTGTGAACTGTACCAGAAACAAAGACAGGGACAAAGACAGTTGTGAACTGTACCAGAAACAAAGACAGGGACAAAGACAGTTATGACCTGTACCAGAAACAAAGACAGGGACAAAGACAGTTGTGAACTGTACCAGAAACAAAGACAGGGACAAAGACAGTTGTGAACTGTACCAGAAACAAAGTCAGGGACAAAGGCTGTTCGTTATTTTTGTTTTGTTTTCACTTATTGTTTATATTTGTGTCCGTATGTGACTCTGTCTTCCCACCAAGAAATCTGCTACAAAAAAAGTTATCAGCTTCGTTTTTCGTTGCAGTTCGTCTTCTTATATATATGTAAGTCACTGAAACGTCTACAAGTAAACACACAAGTACACAAGTACAGACACACAGACACGAACAGACACAGACACACAGACACACACAGACATACACGTACACACAGACATACACGTACACACACACACACACACACACACACACACACACACACACACACACACACACACACTTATTCTCTGGTTCCACTCTACAATGTATATAAACACAATTTCCGCAGCACACGTACAATACATATTATCAACCACTATGTCACTGACATATATGCACTTATCTGTACTCTGTTACACAACTGCTAAAACTGTATTTAAATTATATTATAGATTTTAATAGAATTCTGAATAATCGAGATGGATTATGCTATTATATAGTATTTTGTAGAGATACTTAATAATAAATGTGAAGCTATAAGGAAGTAACAACTGAGAGAATCTTGTATAAAGTAGAAAAACATTCTTAATGAATTATGAAACAATTAGTATTTCTCACTTTTTAATTTTTCATGTCTTCACTTCTCAAGCCTTCGCTATATTGAGCAAAATATTCTTAAACATAACGAAAAAAAAGGATAGAAAATGAGATCTACAAACTGGGAGAGTCAACCTCTGGATAAAAGGGATTGTTGGTGTGGATGTTACAACTTGGCCAGTACAACTCTGTCTTAATGTCTTGAATACTGCTGTTTTATGTCGTATTATCTGGATAAAAGGGATTGTTGGTGTGGATGTTACAACTTGGCCAGTACAACTCTGTCTTAATGTCTTGAATACTGCTGTTTTATGTCGTATTATCTTGCTGTACTCTTGTGTGGTACTTGTGTTCAGTTATACCGTTTTACTGTATGATATTGTACTTTTCTTGTGTGTTACAGTATTGTTGTTATATATTATTATATATTCTTCTGTGTTACTGTACTGCATTGTTTTATGTTGTTCTTTTGTTATTATGAGTTACTTTTCTTGTGTTATTGTGCTGTTCTTCTGTATTAATACAGTGTTTTATGTGTTAGTATGCAGTTCTTGCATGTTACGCTAGTAATTTTATTCTGTGTTAGTCTAAGTTACTGTACTGTTCTTGTGTGTTGAGGTAGTGCTTTCCTGCATTACTTTACTGTTCCTGTTATGTTGACATGTTTACTGTGTTGTTGAGGTGAGGTAAAGGTCAGACATTATTATTTACATCAAGCACTTCAAACTTCCCCATTCCATCTTTTACAACAGTGTCTCCCACACTGATTATTCATGTCACTTCAACAATCATCTTGCATGACTCAACATTCCTAACACATTCACTTAACATCTCCCAGGATCACACACACACACACACACACACACACACACACACACACACACACACACACACACACACACACGAACATAAGAAAGACGGAACATTGCAGCAGGCCTACTGACCCATGCGAAGAAGGTCTATGTTACGCTCTGGCTTAGCCCAATGACCCATCTAGTCAGGTCACTTCCACTTAAGGAAGGAGCACGTAATCAGACCTAGTAGCACAAGCCAGTCATATATACATACATACACACACGTAAACACACAAACACACACACACACACACACACACACACACACACACACACACACACACACAGGCTGTACCAAAGTTAGAATTCAGTAGAATAATGAGATTAATTATTCAAGTTATTTTAGTGAGCAAACAAAAATTATGCAGTGGAAAAATAGAAGCTAAAATAAGGATGACCATTGTACATAAAATGTATTATCAAAATTGTTCATAAAAATGTATTAATGTATTCCTGATAAAGACGTGTATGTTGTATTTTATGTTTTTAGCTAATGTATAATCGAAAAATGAATAAAATTGTAAAAACGTTGTAGATTATTATTTACCCATTGTTTGATAATGTGCACATCTAAAATGCTAGACCAAGAGCTGTAGCTTGTCTCATAAGGGGTCAGGAGCTGTAAAACCTGTTACCCTTTCGAAAAGACCCAGAAGTTGTAATTATTGCACTTTGATGT
>NC_069491.1:23242662-23274303 GCF_026875155.1 Cherax quadricarinatus | reverse complement strand
GGCCTGAAAGGGGATCAGAGAATCCTGACAGGAGGGCAACAACGAGTCATGGTACGTGACGAGGTGTCAGAGTGGGCGCTTGTGACAAGCGGGGTTCCACAGGTCGTCCTAGGACCTGTGCTGTTCTTGGGTATATGTGAACGACATAACGGAAGGGATAAACTCAGAAGTGTCCTTGTTTGCAGATGATGTGAAGTTAATGAGAAGAATCAAATCGGATGAGGATCAGGCAGACCTACAAAGAACCTGGACAGGCTACAACCCTGGTCCAGCAACTGGCTCCTTGATTTAACCCTGCCAAATGCAAAGTCATGAAGATTGGGGAAGGGGCAAAGAAGACCGCAGACACAATATAGTTTAGATGGCCAAAGACTGCAAACCTCAGTCAAGGAAAAAGATCTGGGGGTGAGTATAACACCGAGCATATCTCCTGAGGCGCACATAAATCAGATAACTGCTGCAGCATACGGGCGCCTGGCAAACCTACGGATAGCGTTCCGATACCCAGTAAGGAGTCGTTCAAGACACTGTATACCATTTACGTCAGGTCCAAACTGGAGTATTCAGCACCAGTTTGGAATCCACAACTAGTCAAGCACGTCAAGAAATTAGAGAAAGTGCAAAGGTTTGCAACAAGACTAGTCCCAGAGCTACGGGATTGTCCTACGAAGAAAGGTTGAGGGAAATCGGCCTGACTACACTGGAGGCCAGGAGGGTCAGGGGAGACATGATAACGACATATAAAATACTGTGCGGAATAGACAAGGTGGACAAAGACAGGATGTTCCAGAGATGGGACACAGACACAAGAGGTCACAATTGGAAGTTGAAGACTCAGATGAATCGAAGGGATGTTAGGAAGTATTTCTTCAGTCATAGAGTAGTCAAGTCGTGGAATAGTCTAGAAAGTGAAGTAATGGAGGCGGGAACCATACATAGTTTTAAGGCGAGGTATGATAAAGCTCATGGAGCAGGGAGAGAGAGGACCTAGTAGCAATCAGTGAAGAGGCGGGACCAGGAGCTATGACTCGACCCCTGCAACCACAAATAGGTGAGTATACACACACACACACACACACACACCACACACCACACACACACCACTCACGCAAACACACACACACATACACACACAACCCACACACCACACACACACACACACACACACACCACACACCACAATACAAAACACACACACACACACAAAAACACACCACACCACACACACACACACCACACACACACACACACACACACACACCCCACACACACCCCACACACTAAACACACACACACGCACACACCCCACACACTAAACACCACCCCACCAACACACACACACACACACACACACACACACACACACACACCACACACACACAACACACACACACCCACACACAGACCACACCCCACACACTAAACACACACACACACACACCACCTACACACTAAACACCACACACACTCACACACCATACCCCACTACTAAACACACACACCACACCCCACCACTAAACCACACACACCGCACCCTACACACTAAACACACACACACACACCGCACCCCACACACTAAAACACACACACACACACAACACACACACACCCACTCACTAAACACACACACACACACACCACACACACCCACACACTAAACACACACACACACCACCTCACACACTAAACACACACACACACACCCCACCCCACACACTAAACACACACACACACCCCACACACCACACCCTCACTACACCACACACACACAACACCACACCCACACACTAAACACACACACACACACCCCCACACACTAAACACACACACACACACACCCCCACACCCCAACACCACACACACACACACACACACACACACACACCACACACACACACACACACACCACACACACACACACACCACACCCCCACACTAAACACACACACACACCACACCTCACACACTAAACACACACACACACACCCACCCCACACACTAAACACACACACACCACACACCACACCCCTCACTACACACACACACACACGCACCACACCCCACACACTAAACACACACACAAAACCACACCCCACACACTAAACACACACACACACACCCCACCCCCCACACACCACAACACACACACACACACACACCACACACACACACACACACACACACACACACCCCAACCCCACACTCTAAACACACACACACACACACACCACACCCCACACACTAAACACACACACACACACTCCACACTCTAAACATACACACACACACACCGCACACCACACACACAACACAGACACACACACACCACACCCCACACACTAAACACACACACACCACTCCACACTCTAAACATACACACACACACACCGCACACCACACACACAACACAGACACACACACACCACACCCCACACACTAAACACACACACACACACACCACACCTCACACACTAAACACACACAAAACCACACACACACACACACACACCCACACACACACACACACACACACACACACACACACACACACCACACACAAACACCACAAACCACACACACAACACACCACACACACCACACACACAACACACCACACACACCACACACAACACACACAGACACACACACACACACACACCATACACGCACCACACACACCACACATACACCACACATACACCACACATACACACCACACCGCACACACTAAACACACACGCACACGCACACACAGACACACACAGAGCAATGCCAGGCGATGAAAGTTAAGAGTAATCTGGAACTTTCTCGTTCAAGAGAACTTAATATTGGAAAGATCACATTTGGAGAACATTTTTTATTTGAGACAAAGTTTGTTTGTCTGTGATCTGCTGTGATTTTTAGAAGTTCTGCAGACAGTGAAATGTTTCAATAAAATCTTTTTACGCCTAGTTTCGTTTCTTCAGCACACACACAAATGCATTTAAGTTGAGCCTAAGTTCCATCCAGGATGCCAACTGTACCCTGAATCAGAGATAAACTTTAACACTTAAACCTCTCAATTTTTGGTAATAAGACGTTTGAGCCACGCTGGTAAGACATGTGGGCGTTAATGCAGCCTTCCAGAACCTTGGATTCCCTGGAAGCCTCCTCACCTTACTGACGAGTCGTTATCGGTTAATATAGTGTGTGGGAGGCAGGAATATATAAGACAGTAAATCGGAGTGTGTGTTACTCCAGCACTCTTCATTCGAAGGACTCATTCCCGCTTCTGCCTGTTCATGTCACAACAATAATCACCTCTTCGACACCACCAACACCATGAAAAGGTAAAGTACTTCTCAAGGTGCCTCCGAGGAGCTGGATGTCACGAATGTGTTAAGTGATTCCAGGATGTAAGGTTATGCTGAACTGATGGGACTCTTAGCTAAGCTTCTGCATCGCAGTATACATAATCTTAACAGTTCTTAGATTTATTCCAGCAGTTCACAGTTTTATTCTAGCAGACCAGAATCTACTTACAGCAGCTATTTTCCACATTCCATTAGGAGAAAATATTTTTAAAATAGCTCAGGTT
Organism: Cherax quadricarinatus; assembly: GCF_026875155.1. Lineage (NCBI taxonomy): Eukaryota > Metazoa > Arthropoda > Malacostraca > Decapoda > Parastacidae > Cherax > Cherax quadricarinatus. The sequence continues at coordinate 23,270,726 of NC_069491.1, read as the reverse complement.
CACTTTCATAAGTTCAGAAGTTCTTTCCAGCCTTTCAGAATCTCCTTCATCCAGTTAAGTCCTCTTTCAAAAGTTAAAACTGTGTTTTTATTGTAACTCATATGTTCAAACACAGGGAACATCCACTTGGATGGAACTTCCTCTAACAGTGACATATTCATAAGCTCATTTTATACAGACACTTTTCTTCAGCAGGCTCTTTATTTCCAGTATTCTAAGTTCATTCCATGAGCTCAGTGACTATTCTTGAAGCATAATCTATACGTGAGGAAGCTCAGTTTCCTTCTTCCACCTTTACAGCCGCCTTCCAGATTTTACGGTTTGTTCCAACAGATCATTTTCTTAGTAGTTGACCAGATACTAGTTTACAATATTCTCCCCTTCAAACTATTCCCAGCCTCCTTAAAGAAAATCTAATTCAGTAACACATTTGATCCAGGAGTTACCCACCTGATACCCACCGAGGCAGGGTGACACGAAAAAAGAAAAACTTTCATCATTCACTCCATTACTGTCTTGCCAGAGGGGTACTTTACATTACAGTTATAAAACTGCAACATTAACATCCTTCTTCAGAGTGCGGCACTGTACTTCCCATCTCCAGGACTCTAGTCTGGCCTGCCGGTTTCCCTGAATCCCTTCATAAATGTTACCTTGCTTACACGCCAACAGCACATCAAGTCCTAAAAACCATTTGTCTCCATTTGCTCCTAACACGCTCATGCACGCTTGCTGGAAGTCCAAGCCCTTCTCACACAAAATCTCCTTTACCCCCCATCCTCCAACTTTTCCTAGGCCGACCCCTACCCCGCCACCCCTCCACTACAGATTTATACACTCCCAAAGTCATTTTACTTCGTTCCATCCTCTCTGCATGTCTAAACCATCTCAGTAACCCCCCCTTCCCCTCAGCCCTCTGAATAATTGTTTTGATAATCCCACACCTCCTCCTAATCTCCACACTATGGATTCTCTGCATTATATTCACGCCACACATTGCCCTCAGACATGACATCTCCACTGCCTCCAGCCTTCTCCTTGTTGCAACATTCACAACCCATGCCTCATAAAAGAGTGTTGGTATAACTGTACTCTCATACATTCCCCTCTTCGCTTTCTTTGTCTCCACAGACTCCTCAGTGCGCCACTCACATTTTTCCCTTTGTAAGTTCTATGATTCACCTCATCCTTCATAGACCCATCTGCTGACACGCCCGCTCTTAAATATCTGAACACATTCACCTCGTCCATACTCTCTCCCTTCAATCTGATATTCAGTCTCCCATTACCTAATTTTTTATCCTCCTTTTTTTATCCTCTTTCCTATATTCAATTTCATTTTCTTTCTTTTACATACCCTACCAAACTCATCAACCAACCTCTGCAACTTCTCTTCAGAATCTCCCAAGAGCACAGTGTCATCAGCAAAGAGCAACTATGACAACTCCCACTTTATGCGTGATTCTTTATCTTTTAACTCCACGCCTCTTGCCAAGACCCTCGCATTTAATTCTCTTACAACCGCATCTATAAATATATTAAACAACCACGGTGACATCACACATCCTTGTCTAAGGCCTACTTTTACTGGGAAATAATCTCCCTCTTTCCTACATACTCTAACTTGAGCCTCACTATCCTCGTAAAAAACTCTTCACTGCTTTCAGTAACCTACCTCCTACACCATACACCTGCAACATCTGCCACATTGCCCCCCTATCCACCCTGTCATACGCCTTTTCCAATTCCATAAATTTCAGAAAACACTTAATTTTAAATGAGTTCTTGCTAATTGACCAGTTTTACATATTCGGCACGACATATATATATATATATATATATATATATATATATATATATATATATATATATATATATATATATATATATATATATATATATATAATATATATATATATATATATATATATATATATATATATATATATATATATATATAATATATATATATACAGTGTGTGTGTGTGTGTGTGTGTGTGTGTGTCAACAGAAAGATGGAGATTGGGACTGACAGGTTCACTGCTTCATCACTAAGCTACAGAACTTCTAATTGGGAAGATTCGGAAACCAAATTTATATTGAAGTCTCTGTCAGTGGCACCAACTGTGACACAAATTGACTCTTTTTCCGTTGCTTTCCTGAACGAAGTAACATCATATCCATATTTTATATCCACTCTTCATATCCAAAGTCAGGCTTTAGAACCTGTTCGGACAGTCTGGGAACTCTCCACCTGTATCGCCCTCAGTCACAGAAGAAATCGTCTCGTCTGCCTTCCAGGTCAACCTCTTAAAACAATTTCTGAGCACAGTCTCTCTTAGTCTGACGAAGAAGCATCTGGAAAGCCATTCGGCTTTTCTCATTGGACTCTGGAGCATCATTTTCTAGTGGCTCGGACAATTGAGGATATAACACAAATGGGCAGTAGTTCTCAGTCTCCTGAAGTTTAGGTACCTTAGTCCTTCCAAAATTCACATAACACTCTTGTGCATCACTGATTGTTCGTTCAGTCACATCAGGATATAACACAGAAGAGGACGATATTCCTAATTCCTGAAGTTAGTCAAAATCGGTCACAGAAAAGGTAAGAGTATATAATATTTCAGCGTAATGGAGATGATTCTAGAATCCTACCAGTAGTCATTTCCCTATGAAGTAGTGACCTACTGGCTCTATCAACTGAGGACGTAACATTGCAGATGAACGTACCACATCCTTCATGTTTACTGAATTGTTAATGCCACATTTCCTAAAGTTTCTCTCAATGGAGATACCTTGTTGCCAGTGATGAACTTTTATTCTAAGGAATTGGGCCTACCTTCGCCATGCTTTGGATGAATCAGACTGCCATTCCCATGGAGATATAATTCCCTTTCAAAATTAGCGCTTCCAGCTATGTTATATTTTCTCCGATCAGATCATTTTAACGTTACCAACAGACACATCACTGAACAGTGGACGGTGACATCCATTAAATGCAATCTGCATTACACATTCATAAAACTGCTTCGAGAAAAATCATATCAATATCAGGTTCTGAAGATTTCCTTCTCGTTGTGAATACGACTTAAGCGGCTTAGCTGATATGCTGTAGATAAAAACTGACTCCGAGTTTCCCTTCAGCAACTTGCAGCCGTCTTTCCAGAAAGTCTTTCATACAACTCTGCCATTACATTCCCTGTGTCTTAGGTCTCTTTTATTGGCCTCTTGCATATCGACTTTCTTCTCAACGTAAGTTAACTTCAGCCATCTTCCTGACCACAACCTTACATGTGTTAGGTTCATTGGTGTTTTAATTCTGATCTTTTTCCATAAGGAAATTTCAGCCCTGTTGGTGCAGATTATGAAAATCTCACTGTTAACAGAGACTTTTCCTGATTAAGTCTAATTCTATTTCTTTTTATTCCCATTTCAGTCTTCTACATATTCTGTGTTCTTATAACATTGACAAGACACTTGACAGCACTTACATCGTTTAACTGACTGTAAATATTATTGACTAATATTTTTCATTATCTTTACTTAACGACACGAATCTATTATGTTCATTTACAGAAGTTTCCTTTTTCTATCATACTTCCCGGAGTCACTGTATCTCTGGTCTATATCTCTGGTCTTATCAATGATTTACATTTCTTACAGATTGACTTTCTGATTACTGAAGCAGCACACCTCCTAGATGGATGCTTCCTAACTGGGACAGATTGACGTTCTGTACAGCATTAGTTGCGTGAATTCATTCCGGTGTGAATGATTTTTAGCTTATAACTTTGGATGCCAGTTAACAGTTAATTCGCTCATTAGATCTCTCCCTATTCAGTCGCAACAGCTCTGACTCTCTTCTTTACAGTCTCCCTACGGTCCTCATTGGGGAGACAGTACATTCATTGTCATCTTCTTGATCTTTCTCAATGAGCTACTCTAATCGGGTCAAAATTAAACATTGCAGTGGACTCACGAAATCGGCCTGACGACACTGGACGACAGGAGGGTCAGGGAAAACATGATAACAATATACAAAGTACTGCGTGGAATAAACAAGGTGGACAGAAGACAGGATGTTCCAGAGATGGGACACAGAAACAAGGGGTCACAGTTGGAAGCTGAAGACTCACATGAGTCAAAGGGATGTTAGAAAGTATTTCTTCAGCCACAGAGTTGTTAGGAAGTGGAATAGTCTGGCAAGCGATGTATTGGAGGCAGGAACCATACATAGTTTTAAGACGAGGTATGATAAAGCTCATGGAGCAGGGAGAGGGAGGACCCAGTAGCGGTCAGTGAAGAGGCGGGGCCAGGAGCTGAATCTCAACCTCTGCAACCACAATTAGGTGAGTACAATTAGGTGAGTACACGATTGTTGGCCCAGTGGCTAACGCGACGGTCTTGGAGTTCTGAGACTCTCTGAACTCGGGTTCAAACCCCACCAGTGGTATGGTTTGATTGCAGTGGAATTATGGAAGATTCCTCAAAACTTTCACTTGCAGCTGCCGTTATGGGCGGCTTGCAAGTGAAGTTGAACACTATTCTGACACTCCAAGATGCCTTCATTGTCGTGTGCAACGATGATGAGGCCGAAAAGCTGCTCACCACCGCCTCCACCACCACTCGCACTGATCAAGATTTTACCGACATGTCCTCTCCGGCTTTAAGGGTGAAAAGGACTGTCTTTCTCAAGAAACTGGACAAGCTTCATGCTTCTCAACCTATTAATGACCTCAAGACCTCCATTGAAGACCAGAACTCCTGGGCCAAAGTGGAGGCGCATCACCAAAATCCCTACTGCTTCATCCATGCTAAAAATCATCTTTACTGATGTGAACATGGCTGCCCATGCTGTGGCTGAGGGTCTGGCCATCTATTATTACTACATAAGCCCCAACTATATTGAAGCAGAAAGGTACTACAATATCCAGCACTGCTGGAATTGCTACTCTTAGACGCACAACACTAAGGACTGCCCCGTTAAGGATAAAAAGTTCTGCACCACCTGTGGTTGTGAGGGTCACGATTTAAAGACTTGCTCCACCACCGCTCCTCCAACACCAACTTGCCTGAAATACAAGAGCGACCACAACACTCTTGCTGCAAAATGTCCTACACGTCGTGACATTGTGAAGAAAACTCAAGAAGCAGCACAGAAGTCCTCTTCCAGATCTCCCACTTACGCTGCTACCTCCAAATTACAGGCGGATACCACAAAAATCCTCCAGGCTACTGTGTCCCAACCAAAATATACTACTGCATGGTGTATGCCCACATGCGAAACAGGGCTCTCCCTTTACCTTTAACACTACCATCAGTGAGTTCAATTTCCCGGATTCCCTGCTTTCTTCAGCCATTCTCAAGACCACTTCAAATCTTGTCAGTGTTTCAACACCAGCAAGTCACTCCCAAGCAGCTCCGCCATCACCATCACCTTCTACAAGTGACGAGACTTCAAATCCCACCATTGCCTTCACTCATCACATAACCTACCCAATCAGCATCCTCACTTCCACCAGGAGCGTCTTCCCCCTTCTCAACTACTAAGGACCAGCCAGTGACCTCGCCCCAAACGCTCCAGCCACCATCCGAGAAGGAAAATGTTATACCATCTGCTGACCAGAGTATGGATACACAAGAGAAAGAAGACGCCACATCCTACCTCGCCTGGACTGGCATTACCTTCTATACAACTGCACATCACGATCAACAAATGCTTCTGACCAAACTGCACACACAACTTGCGAAAAAAACAGTAAAGTTTACCTGCTGCCCTGACACCACCTGCTCGTTACCAGGACTACTAAAAGCCTTACAACAAGCAATAGAAAACCCAGAACTAGAGGGGAAAAAAAGGACTGAACATCATACCTAGATGAAGATTCAACATTTTCACAAATGGATCCAGAACCGGCAACATGGAAGTTGTAAAGCATCGTCACAACTCGCCACTGGCCTCTTAACTGACCAATCACCATGAAGCAGCCACCCTTCTCCGTCTCCACCAGCCACCAATCATCAAGATAAGACCCACCCAACGCTCAAGATTCAGCCAGCGCAGTGTGTTCTAGTATGTTTCGTGCCTTCTACATCGTCAACATCTACTTAACAATGCTTTGCTGCTGGGTTTAGCCTTGGCTCTTCATCTACGACTCTAGGCATTCCTCTCACCGGCTATTCTGCATCTGTCCTCACTTCCCAGCTCACCCACTTGTGGGTCTTACCTGTAAGTCTCTTCGTTCGTTAGGTGATAGAGCGGATAGTCTAATTAACTATCACATAATCATAAAACCAATGAGAAACTACTGCTCGGACTAATAAAGCGACATCCAATCACCTCAGGCAACTTGTGTATACAGTCAGTGTAAAATTATATCTATGGAGTAAAATAAATGTATTCCATATCGAAGTAGAAAAAATTCCTTCGTAAGCCAAGAGTCGCTGGGAACAAGTTGCTATTAACCCCTTCTGTATAAATTACTAAATGTAACAAGAAGAAATTTATTTTTTTTCAGATCATCTGCCTCGGTGGGTGACAGCTGGTGTACTGAAATAAGAGGAAAAAATAAGTGATTTTTTTTAAATATACCTTTAATATTATATATAAATTCTGAATATTTTGTAACATCTTCAGAGTCACCGTCATATGTAACTCTCTTTTCTTCAGGTGGAGCGTCATGCTTCTAGTAATTTGGATGTTTCTAGCAATCATATTGCGTTCCAGCGCCCACGCCTCCTCAGTCCCGCCCCTAGTAGCTGCTCTCAGCCCATCAAGAGAGCCCCTGGTAGCTGCTCTCAGCCCACCAAGAGAGCCCCTGGTAGCTGCCCTCAGCCCACCAAGAGAGCCCCTGGTAGTTGCTCTCACACCACCAAGAGAGCCCCTGGTAGCTGCTCTCAGCCCACCAAGAGAGCCCCTGGTAGCTGCTCTCAGCCCACCAAGAGAGCCCCTGGTAGTTGCTCTCACACCACCAAGAGAGCCCCTGGTAGCTGCTCTCAGCCCACCAAGAGAGCCCCTGGTAGTTGCTCTCGGCCCACCAAGACATCTCATCACTTTATTAAGGACTGAAGAAGACTCCATGGATTCGTCTGCAAATAGAGTACAGCAATTTTTTCTCCCAGGAAGCCATGCTAGGATTGATGTTGATGATTTGTTCCGCATCATTCAGATGTTTTCAAAAAGAGGATACAACAGCAGAAACTACTTAAGGTAAGAGGAAAGTGAAATTTTTAGAGAGAAAAAAATATACAAAAGATAACTTTAAGGTTGATATGATATATTACAGTGTGTTTTTGAGGTGAAAGTGAAAGAAAAAAGTTGGGGGATAAAGTTGCAAGATAAATGTGATATAATGTTGATAGAGTAAACGTGGGGGTAAGATTAACGAGAAATTCGAGAGATGTTTGAGGAGAGAAAATAGGAGAAGGGGAGACAGGAGACGGTACGACAATGTATATTGAAGAAAGCTGATAATAAGAACTAGCTACAGTCTCGTTACCTTCCTCTAATTCTGTCTTTATTGGTGAAATTAATATAACATTGAAGGTGACTCTCGACCCTTTCACTACTCCTCCTGGATACTTCATCAGCTGCAGAAATGGGAGAAATTATTCCAATATATAATAAAAGATTCACAGATATTTAATGGAAAATGAATATCTTAGCTTTGATTCTTACAGCTAAAACAGTTGTTATCATAACTAATACTAATTTCACTAATATTAATATAATTATTGTGGTTTACAAACAGATGAACTTTCAACAATAGTTCCAGAACTATTGTTACGATTCCGTTATCTATACTGAGCGCCAGTGAACGCCAGTGAGCGCCAGTGAACGCCAGTGAGCGCCAGTGAACGCCAGTGAGCGCCAGTGAACGCCAGTGAGCGCCAGTGAACGCCAGTGAGCGCCAGCTCGACCTGCTGGCGAACTGAATTATGGGTAAATTCTTAGTGTAGCAGGATACCTGACTAGATGAGACCGACTGTCTCTTATTTCCATCCCACCCAGTCTCTTATCTTCCTTCTCCTCTCACATTCATTCTTGGAAACTGACAAATGCAGTGTAACGAGAACCCTTATCGACAAAGCATCACACAAGCAGTGAGCTTTAAGTCACAAACAGAGAACTCTTGATGAGCGTCGTGACGTGGTATGTCAGCTTGTGTGTGACTGAAGATGCTTGAATTTGAAAGACCTGAGTAACATGGGTCAGTAAGCCTATTGCATTTGCCCATTCTGTTATTATGTGGGATATCTATCTTGAAGCCTCACTAGAGGTTCAGCTGTGTTATAGAAGCCGTTTTGGTTGATATTGTTTGATGAGGTGATGAGTGAAGATTCCAGGATCCTCACATTGTGTCTTCTTCTGAGTGGTCGGTTCTTATAAATGATCAAGTGGTTGTTGTAGTTTCTGCGTGAAACACAGACCTTATTTAAGTCTTCCGTTTTGTTGACGTGTTCGTCTTCAGAAATGCATGAGTGAAGGTCTCTTGATATTTCGCCAACGTATATTTCGTAAAGTGTGTCTTTCTCATCTGATATCTCAGTGTATAAAAACCGTAAGTCATACACTCTGGATGTATATGCTTGTAGTAGGCTTAGCTAAATGTTAATGGAGTTTAAATTCTTGCGACTACACAAGGGTTGTGTAGCCTTTGCAAAAACTTGTCAAAAATGCTTTAATCCATAAAATATGGAATAAAGTAAACTCCCAGGGTGTATACTGTGAGTAAATAAGATTAAAAAAAATACGTTAATCTCTGAAACAGTGTTGAAAGTGATGGGTGTTTTCCTCCCGTCATAACGGGAGGAAAACATCATAACGTACGAGGCTTTACATGGATGGTGTGATAAAATATTAAGTACATATAATTTTAAAACATAAACGTAACGAAATATGTAATTTCAGAAATATGTAAGTTTGAATAAAGGTTTTTAAGGGTAAATGTATATACCGATGAGTGTTTGTTGTGATGAGTGCCTCATGGAGTGAGTTTTGTGATGAGTGCCTCATGGAGTGAGTGTTGTGATGAGTGCCTCATGGAGTGAGTGTTGTGATGAGTGCCTCATGGAGTGAGTGTTGTGATGAGTGCCTCATGGAGTGAGTGTTGTGATGAGTGCCTCATGGAGTGAGTGTTGTGATGAGTGCCTCATGGAGTGAGTGTTGTGATGAGTGCCTCATGGAGTGAGTGTTGTGATGAGTGCCTCATGGAGTGAGTGTTGTGATGAGTGCCTCATGGAGTGAGTGTTGTGATGAGTGCCTCATGGAGTGAGTTTTGTGATGAGTGCCTCATGGAGTGAGTGTTGTGATGAGTGCCTCATGGAGTGAGTTTTGTGATGAGTGCCTCATGGAGTGAGTGTTGTGATGAGTGCCTCATGGAATGAGTGTTGCGATGAGTGCCTCATGGAGTGAGTGTTGTGATGAGTGCCTCATGGAGTGAGTGTTGTGATGAGTGCCTCATGGAATGAGTGTTGCGATGAGTGCTCATGGAGTGAGTGTTGCGATGAGTGCCTCATGGAGTGAGTGTTGCGATGAGTGCCTCATGGAGTGAGTGTTGCGATGAGTGCCTCATGGAGTGAGTGTTGTGATGAGTGCCTCATGGAGTGAGTGCTGTGATGAGTGCCTCATGGAATGAGTGTTGCGATGAGTGCCTCATGGAGTGAGTGTTGTGATGAGTGCCTCATGGAGTGAGTGCTGTGATGAGTGCCTCATGGAGTGAGTGTTGTGATGAGTGCCTCATGGAGTGAGTGTTGTGATGAGTGCCTCATGGAGTGAGTGTTGTGATGGAATATACTATTGTTAATGTTATATTTTTTAATTATCATTATTAACATCATCATCATCACCATTATAGTCAAAAGAAAGCACTAAACCTGGATGGGTATTTTAATAATAATAAAAATTCACTTGGAGACAACATAAAAAGTGAAAGTTAAAGTTGGCATAATAAACCATAGTTATATAGGAATAATTACGCTTTTTAAAGAGTGCATCTTGAGATAATTTTAAGTGGAAACGTGTAAAGTAATGAGTGCATCATAAAGGGTGTTAAGGGCGGTTCCTGCTGGAATTCCCTACTAATGTTATCTTGGCACAGTTCCAGTCTCCTTCTGAGTTTTATTATTGAGGTGGAGCAGCTTGTCACGTCTACTGATCTATTCTAACCAGCTTGAGCTGCTTTCTAGGTCTATTTCCATTAACAGTTTTCTCAGTGAGGGCCAAATTATAAGGACAACTATGAAATTAAAATGGTTATAATTGGCCATAATTTTTAAAGGGGTGGACCGGTAAGCTAGCGGAAGGCCACGGTCAGATGACCAAAAGCTCCGACTGCGGGTCATCTGGCTACGACCCGCGTCAGGAAACACTTGTTCTGTTTCCTGACAAACCTTACCTGACCTATGAAATTAACTCTTGACAACAATGATTACCAATGAAGGCTAATTACATATTTATTATAAATGCGTAAACACAGAATTGTAACGAGTATTTCCACTGTAGTCATCCTGTCTTTCAGAGAAATAACCGATGTGTTAAAATATATTTATTATACTGACAACATCTGTCTCTTAGGTTCGGTCGATCTGTGGATCGGCAGCTCAGCTCTGTGTACTGCGATGTCTGCAATGAAGAACCAGAAACCCGTAAGAGCTCCACCCACCCCTCCATACCAGTACATTCCATAACTGAGCGAGATGTTTCTTCAGCCCACAACACATCTTCTGAATCTGGGGAAATAACTTTACAGCGCATGAAGAGACGTCTTCCAGGCAGGTATGTCACTAACATCTGACAGCCCTTCCGCCTGGACGAGACAGCCGCCCTCAAGAATGGATAATCAGCATAGCTTCGCCTGAAGTTTCACATGATGTAAACACTCCCAGGAATAACCAAGGATTCCCCCTCTATTCCAAAGACTTCTTAAGATTTGGAAAGCGGGTCAAAACTGCCGAAAACCCAGCATCATTATCCTCTGAGTACAGCGAGTCCATATTGATGCTGAGACCATTGAGGAAGCCACGGAGAAATTTCCTAAGATTTGGTTGTGCTGGAAGATGTAACATTAACTCCTAAGCCAAGACCTTCCCTTACCTATTAGTGATAAAAAATACTTCGTACCTATGTCTATTTGTTAACATCAGCATTATTTTTGGCAGTGTGTGGAGGTCTTGCACAACCCTAAGATGGACAATAACACTGGAAAGAACAACATTCCAGTTTCTTAAGATAAGCAACCATAAGTAAATCATTGTTAGTTAACAATACTAATCAATTTTTTATGAAGAAATGCCAGTATATTAAAAGCAATTTTTTTACTATATACAAAAACTTAAATATACAAAGAAAATCATATCTTAAATTAACTTTTAAAATAAAGTATACAGAATAATACGTTTTCTTTTATTTATGAATATGCCAAATATTTACATTGTTTTAAATGTTTTTTTTTACAGAAGCTGGATTACAATATGAAGAAAATTTATCTTATTTATTGTTTTGATGTTAATTTTAAACTGATGACAATATCTTAACCTGATTTATTGTCGACCAGGAAAAACTTGGTCAATAAATAAGCCAAGTGCCGTTATTTTTATTACATTTATTTACACTGACTTAAAACTCAATAAAGACAAAGAAATTTGTGTAATATATTGATTCATATCCAAAGTTAACTTTTTTTTTGAAATGGAACGATTCATTTGACATGTTTCACTGTATTTTTCACTGTATGTTTCACCATATGTTTCACCGTATGCTTCACCGTATGTTTCACTGTATGTTTCACTATGTTTCACTGTATGTTTCACTATGTTTCACTGTATGTTTCACTATGTTTCACTGTATGTTTCACTGTATTTTTCACCGTATGTTTCACCGTATGCTTCACCGTATGTTTCACTTTCACCGTATGTTTCACTATGTTTCACCGTATGTTTCACTGTATGTTTCACCGTATGTTTCACCGTATGCTTCACCGTATGTTTCACTTTCACCGTATGTTTCACTATGTTTCACCGTATGTTTCACTGTATGTTTCACCGTATGCTTCACCGTATGCTTCTCTTTCACCGTATGTTTCACCGTATGTTTCACCGTATGTTTCACTATGTTTCACTGTATGTTTCACCGTATGTTTCACCGTATGTTTCACTTTCACCGTATGTTTCACTGTATGTTTCACCGCATGTTTCACCGTATGTTTCACTATGTTTCACCGTATGTTTCACTCTTTCACTGTATGTTTCACCGTATGTTTCACTATGTTTCACCGTATGTTTCCCCAGTGTGTCACCTGCTGCTACCCCCAGTGTCACCTGCTCCTACCCCCCCAGTGTCACCTGCTGCTACCCCCCCAGTGTCACCTGCTGCTACCTCCCAGTGTCACCTGCTGCTACCCCCCAGTGTCACCTGCTGCTACCCCCCAGTGTCACCTGCTGCTACCTCCCAGTGTCACCTGCTGCTACCCCCCCAGTGTCACCTGCTGCTACCCCCCAGTGTCACCTGCTGCTACCCCCCCAGTGTCACCTGCTGCTACCCCCAGTGTGTTACCTGCTGCTACCCCCTCAGTGTCACCTGCTGCTACCCTCCAGTGTCACCTGATGCTACCCCAGTGTGTCACCTGCTGCTACCCCCCAGTGTCACATGCTGCTACCCCCCAGTGTCACCTGCTGCTACCCCCCAGTGTCACCTGCTGCTACCCCCCAGTGTGTCACCTGCTGCTACCTCCCCAGTGTCACTTGCTGCTACCCCACAGTGTCACCTGCTGCTACCCCCCAGTGTGTTACCAGCTGCTACCCCCCAGTGTATCACCTGCTGCTAGCTCTCCAGTGTGTCACCTGCTGCTACCTCCCCAGTGTGTCACCTGCTGCTGCCTCCCCAGTGTGTCACCTGCTGCTAGCTCTCCAGTTTGTCATCTGCTGCTACCTCCCCAGTGTGTCACCTGCTGCTTCCTCCCCAGTGTGTCACCTGCTGCTACCTTCCCGGTGTGTCACCTGCTGCTACCTTCCCGGTGTGTCACCTGCTGCTAGCTCCCCAGTGTGTCACCTGCTGCTACCTTCCCGGTGTGTCACCTGCTACTATCTCCTCAATGTGCCACCTGCTGCTGTCTCCCTAGTGTGTCACATGCCGCTACCTCCTCAGTGTCACCTGCTGATACCTCCACAGTGTGACATCTTCTGCTTCCTCCCAAGTGTGTCACCCTGCTGCTATTTCCTCAGTGTATCATCTGCTGTTACCTCCCCACTGTGTGATCTGCTACCTCCCCAATGTGTCACATGCTGCTACCTCCCCATTGTGTCACCTGCTGCTACCACCCCAATATGTCACCTGCTACCTCCAGTCTGTCACCTGCTGCTACCTCCCATTGTGTTACCTGCTGCTTCCACCTCAGTGTGTCACCTGATGCTACCTCCCATTGTGTCACCTCCTGCTACCTCCCCAGTGTGTCATCTGCTGTTACCTCCCCACTGTGTCACCTGCTGCTACCTCCCCAATGTGTCACCTGCTACCTCCAGTGTGTCACCTGCTGCAGCCTCCCCAGTGTGTCACCTGCTGCTACCTCCCCAATGTGTCCCCTGCTACCTCCAGCATGTCACCTGATGCAGCCTCCCACTGTGTCACCTGCTGCTGCCTACCGAATGTGTCACCTGCTGCTACCTCCCCAATGTGTCACCTGCTACCTCCAGTGTGTCACCTGCTGCAGCCTCCCCACTGTGTCACCTGCTGCTACCTCCCCAATGTGTCACCTTTTACCTCCAGTGTGTCACCTGCTGCAGCCTCCCCACTGTGTCACCTGCTGCTACCTCCCCAATGTGTCACCTGCTACATTCAGTGTGTCACCTGCTGCAGCCTCCCCACTGTCACCTGCTACTACCTCCCCAATGTGTCACCTGCTACCTCCAGTGTGTCACCTGCTGCTACCTCCGCAGTGTGTCACCTGTTGCTACCTCCCCAGCGTGTCACCTGCTGCTACCTCCAGTGTGTCACCTGCTGCTTCCTCCCCTGCGTGTCACTTGTTGCTACCTCCAGTGTTTCACCTGTTGCTACCTCCCCAGTGTGTCAATAGCTGCTACCTCCCCAGTGTGTCACCAGCTGCTACCTCCCCAGTGTGTCACCTGCTGCTACCTCCCCAGTGTGTCACTAGCTGCTACCTCCCCAGTGTGTCACCTGCTGATACCTTCACAGTGTGACATCTGTTGCTACCTCCCCAGTGTGTCAATAGCTGCTACCTCCCCAGTGTGTCACCAGCTGCTACCTCCCCAGTGTGTCACCTGCTGCTACCTCCCCAGTGTATTCACTGGCTGCTACCTCCCCAGTGTGTCGCCAGCTGCTACCTCCCCAGTGTGTCACCTGCTGCTACCTCCCCAGTGTGTCACCAGCTGCTACCTCCCCAGCGTGTCACTAGCTGCTACCTCCCCAGTGTGTCACCAGCTGCTACCTCCCCAGTGTGTCACCTGCTGCTACCTCCCCAGTGTGTCACTAGCTGCTAACTCCCCAGTGTGACATCTGTTGCTACCTCCCCAGTATGTCAATAGCTGCTACCTCCCCAGTGTGTCAATAGCTGCTACCTCCCCAGTGTGTCACCTGCTGCTACCTCCCCAGTGTTTCACCTGCTGCTACCTCCCCAGCGTGTCACCTGCTGCTACCTCCCCAGTGTGTCAATAGCTGCTACCTCCCCAGTGTTACCTCCCCAGTGTGTCACCTGCTGCTACCTTCCCGGTGTGTCACCTGCTGCTACCTCCCACGTGTGTCAATAGCTGCTACCTCCCCAGTGTTACCTCCCCAGTATGTCAATAGCTGCTACCTCCCCAGTGTGTCAATAGCTGCTACCTCCCCAGTGTGTCACCTGCTGCTACCTCCCCAGTGTTTCACCTGCTGCTACCTCCCCAGTGTTTCACCTGCTGCTACCTCCCCAGCGTGTCACCTGCTGCTACCTCCCCAGTGTGTCAATAGCTGCTACCTCCCCAGTGTTACCTCCCCAGTGTGTCACCTGCTGCTACCTTCCCGTGTGTGTCACCTGCTGCTACCTCCCCAGTGTGTCAATAGCTGCTACCTCCCCAGTGTTACCTCCCCAGTATGTCAATAGCTGCTACCTCCCCAGTGTGTCAATAGCTGCTACCTCCCCAGTGTGTCACCTGCTGCTACCTCCCCAGTGTTTCACCTGCTGCTACCTCCCCAGTGTTTCACCTGCTGCTACCTCCCCAGCGTGTCACCTGCTGCTACCTCCCCAGTGTGTCAATAGCTGCTACCTCCCCAGTGTTACCTCCCCAGTGTGTCACCTGCTGCTACCTTCCCGGTGTGTCACCTGCTGCTACCTCCCCAGTGTGTCACCTGCTGCTACCTCCCCAGTGTTACCTCCCCAGCGTGTCACCTGCTGCTACCTCCCCAGTGTGTCAATAGCTGCTACCTCCCCAGTGTTACCTCCCCAGTGTGTCACCTGCTGCTACCTTCCCGGTGTGTCACCTGCTGCTACCTCCCCAGTGTGTCAATAGCTGCTACTCCCAGTGTGTCACTGTTGCAACCCCTGAATGGATTGCAATGATTATTATGTATATATATAATTATTACCTTTTCATATAATTTTATATTGCTTATATTTGCGATAATAGCTAAATCGTAAATGTATTGCTTTATATTGTTATTTGACTTATGTTGTTAGGATGTAACATATTAAGTGCTCAGTTCAAGTCTTGATTGTCAAACTACTGTAATTATCGCTTGTAGCTCGTTAGACTGCCGGCTTCTGAGCTGCAGTTGTCCACGTAGCTGTCACGTGATCGAGGGGGGGTGTCCTCACCTCGCCTAAAGTATTCAGTCTGCTCTAGACTCTCTTGGTGGTTGGACAGTTTGTCTGTCTCATTATTCTTGTTAGTTCTGTAGAACTCTGTTCACAGAACCTTGTATAGACTTAGTGATTTTCGACGTTGCACTGAGGTTGTGTGTCTCATAGACACTCGAAACATCTCAGGTCCTGAGCTTTAGCTTCTCACCTAATTTGTACTGGTTTCTGTGTATTATCACAGTCGGTGATTTTCTTATGCTGAACTTAGATTCAGTAGTATGGGAGTTTTGTGACTTTTGTGGAGGATCTGCTGATGGTCCCTACTTAGTGTCGTTATATTATCTCCTTGATCCTGATTGTGTTGCAGTTGCTTGTTTTATTGCTATTGGGCTTAGCATTCTTTTTATTGTTCAAGCAGACTGTTCTGGTTGCCAGTCGGTCAAGAAGTTAGTTTATTTGAGGATTTTGTCAGTCACTTGTTTAAGTCTAGTCGAGTCGTGAGACATAGCGAACTACTTAGAGCACTTACACACATACACACAAACTTGTACATATTTGTAATATCTTATTAAATGTTGATGTACCTGACGGTACTTAAGAATTATAAATGTGATATGTGCTTTCAGCACAATAATATTTTACTTGAGAGAAGTGATGTTATTTTGATTATTGTGATTAATTTAATTTAATTTAATTTGATAATATACCTCTAGACTAAAAAATTTATTAAATTTTAATTTCTCTAGTTAGTAGCCTACCAGTTGTAATCCTGAAGCACTATTGAATTCTAATGTATAATTGGACAAGGATACTGACTACTTGTTACGAAAACCCAGTAACAGGCTGGATGCTAGAAGGGCAGTCCTTTCTAGTGTTCACTGGAGATCTCTAAGCTTTTAGAATCGCATTTTTTGTAACAAATGGGGGTCTGTCCGGGATGCTCTTGATCCAAGGTGTTGGATAAATTGTCCAGTTTGACATTCTAGTAACTCTATGATCAAAAACTTTGAGTACTTTCCTAATCTGAAGACTTTGAGTTTAGTCTTGTACAACATACCAGGGGGATGTATGTACCTGACTGAGTCTCTTGATCCAAGGAGATGGAAATACTGTTTATGAGTTCTAGCTCTAAGACAACCAACACTAAAATTCCTATTAGGATTATAATTTCCCATAATCACTCTCTCGTAGTACAACTATTTTTGTGATGTATGCCAAAGTGAAACAGTTAATTGATACTCTGACTTTGTCTGAGTTAAGTACATTAAAACTTCAGACGTGTTGGCAAGTAGCCAAATATCTCGGTGTGACGTATAACAGGAATTACACCGCTGAAACTGTCAGAGCGTTAATTAAAGATATATTGTTTCCTGCTCATACAGAGATGTCTGATTATGATTCAGATTCAGAAAGTCTAGTGTCACAATTAGAAAGTATAACTCTATTTGATGACGTAGAAGAAAGAGCAACTAAGGCAGAAGTGTCTGAGCCTAATGAACCTCCGCTCACACCTTCCCGCCTCACTGACACAATAGTAGAGAGTGTAGCTGGTTGGATGACTCAGCCTAATACTGGTACAGTGTATGCTACACCTGTATCTACTTATCCTAGACCAGATATAGACAATCTAGAGACGGCTGGACGAAGTGTCCGACCTAAGGACCGTCCAGACCACGTTAATTTCCCTATTCCTCCATTACCTACTGGTCCTATCTCTCAGGAACAGTTTGAGAGGTTGGAACGCCTCATTATGTTGCAGACTGCACAAATAGAGGCACAGAGGAAATTGAACGAAGAAGATTTCCAAAGAGAAAATGTTCGTCTGTTAAGACAACAGACTGATAGATCACAGGACACATTTAATGTGCAGAAAGCTGCATCCATGGTTCCTAAGTTTTTTGAAAGTGACTTAGACACCTATTTTGATGTGTTTGAGAACCAGGCACGTGCTATGAACTGGCCACGTAAGCACTGGGCAACATTGTTGCATACAGCGTTGACAGGAAGAGCTCAAACTTGTACTGCTACCTTACCATTTGCCAAGTACATTAGTTATGACGCTGTCAAGCAAACTATTCTAGAGACATATAACTTGTTACCTGTAAGTTATCAAAGAGTATTTCGTACGTTACAAAGACGACAAGATCAAACTTGTGTAGAATTTGCTCGTGAGAAAAAAGTTGCTTTTGAGAGATGGTCTAGAGCTGCCAAGTGTAACAACTACGACAGCCTTGTTCAGTTGTTACTACACGAAGAATTTAACAACTGTATGTCTCCCGACATACAAGAATATCTGATCGATCATACTACCTCGGATATTCTGGAAACTGCAGCATTAGCAGACAATTACGAGATTTCTCACAAACTTGTACGTACTAAAAAACAGAAAAACAAGGTAACTAAAGATTGTCCTAGAAGTTGGCAACCTAAATCAGCTGCTCATTGCCGGCCTGATGTACCTGCTACTGTAACTTCTCGTACCTTTACCAGGAAAACTCACAATCCTGAATCTGTCTCTGTGGCTAGACAGAAATCTGATATCGAGAAGAAGAAAGTTAAATGTAACTATTGTAACAGAAAAGGACATGCTAGAGAGTATTGCTATAAGTTAGAAAGAGATACGAGAGACAGTCGTGCGGCTGGCGCCCCCACTCAAGTCGTATCCTCTTCCGAGCAACAAAGGCACCAAAATCCTAGTAATACCTCTGATCCTACTGTTTTAGATAATGTTACTCAGGACAGATGACTAGCGTCAGAAAGTGTATCTGACGAAAAGATTCGTTCAGCGATGAGTCCTTACTTTTCGAGAGGTAAAATAGGATTTGACGAATCACATCTGAGATAATTACTTTCAGAGACACTGGCAGTTATCTCACGTTATTAAGAGAAGATGTACTGCCCATAACTGACGATACCTATTGCAAGATAGATAGATGTATTGTTAGAAGCCTATGGAGGGGCTGTTATAGAAGTGCCTCTGCACAAAGTTTATATTGAAACAAGCTATTATACTGGTTATATTTCAGTGGGTATATCCAGTGGTGTATTTCCCATCAGGTCAGTGGACTTGTTGATAGGGAACGATATCCTTCATGCTGGTATATGTAAAGAACCACTTGTGATTGATAATAACACTGATGATAATTTTTTTTTATTTTATTTAAAACATACAATACATTAAATAAATAAAAGTATACAGTATCAGATCATAAACAGACAAGATAAATTCTTCATTGTCTAAACACACTTCAAGTTTTACATAAAAAAATCCCTCATCACCTGTACCGTTCATCCTTCAACACTTATGCTAAATACAAGATTATACAATGTTATGCTTGACATCAATAACAAAAAATTTCAATATGCAGTAATATGTCAAATATTTACACTTCACGCAGCTGATAGATGTATAATGCATTATTATTTTAAAACAAAATAAAACTGTGCAAGTAATACAAAATAAAGACAATCTTCTTACCCCTTCCCATCTGCTATTTTTTTTTTTATTTATTTTATTTAAAAAGTACATCACAGCACATAAGAAAAAAAAAAAAACAGGCCTTATCCGTCAACAAATGTAAAACTTTCCATGGCCATATAATACCACATACAAATATAAATAATTATACATGTAACAAATATTATCTAATGAAAACACAAACGGCAACCAAATTAAGGAGAGAAATGATACAAACTTCCGTACTAACATCAAAAGTTAAACCAGATATTCTGTACTATGACTTAACGTCATAAGGTAATAACTCAAAAGAGCACAGTATGTTACATACCGTAACCCTGCAAACTAAACCTCCCCTTCCCCAGACAGAACCCCCCCCTTCCCCAGACAGAACCCCCCTATCTGAAAAGTACAACATAAAATTAAAACCCACAAGAGTGCACAAAAATTAAGTTAACCCTAACACATCTATAATGCTGTCCAAAAGTATAAATCTTCCAACACGTAAGAATATGAAGTATTAAATTTACAATGATACATTGTTCCAAAATTTAAAAATGGAAAAAGGTTTTTAACTGCCTCACGACTTCAAAACAAACTGCAAGTGCAATAAGTACATTATGTAAATATGGAACAGTTTGATTTCTAATATTGGTTATAAAGAATTTCCTGTAGTCAAATACATTAACAAGATCCGTCCACATCATAAACAGCAATCATTGTACTGAGATCCTAGCCTTACAGAAAGAAAAATCGTTAACCTCCCATACATAATTTTTTTTTTTATATAATTTAAAAATATACAATACATTAAATAATCATAGGATTACCTATCATTACATTCATAGTAAGTATAATTACAATTGTCAATATATACGCTTAGAACGGTTATAAATATTCGTCATCCCCTATTCATTATGTACCTATCCAAAGGTAACACAAGAATATACAAATTCTTCGTTACCTTAATTAAAACCCTCTTATATACATTATAAACAAAGAGAAACTATTCTTTCAATAATATGCCTTAGTTTTTGATTTTATGTCAATAAAACCTTTGTAAAGACATAAATACAAAACAAGTACAATATAACAAAATATCCAAAAACGAACGATATGTAATAAAACTGGTAGTCAATTTTTTTGGAAACTGAAAAGATACAAAAAATATTCAGTACATTTAAACAAAGGGTTCCACTTAATAGCATGAGATAATTCTGAATTTGCCAAACAAGTAACATTATGCAACATACCACACCACATTCTTATCACATATACACCACAATGAGCAGGATTTGTACACATAATACAAAATTGTTACCCTCATATCTGGTCACATTCCAAAACTATATCCCAGGAGACCCCAAGCAGAACGTTACCAGGTATCATCCACATGCTGATACAAGGAAAGTATAAAATGAAAAAACTATATATATAGTTCACAAGGTGCTTTTAAAATTAAACCTGTCATGCAATTTCCCATGAGTTTGCTTCACAAGAGACCCACTCTCTTAACCACGTCAATTTAAGAACAAAAATTTAGTTTCCAAGCAATAGTATATATATTTGTTTGTTATATAAAACTTTCATCCAAATACGATTACCTATCATTTATACATTAACGGACCCATTACCAATCGATTGCCACCTTCACTCCACATATTCAAGAAGCCAGCCTCGTGTACCCTTTAAGGTATAACTCCCATAAACCCGCCCTTGAATCTGCAATATCCCTTTAAAAAAAAGGGAAAACCATCTTTTCCCTATGTCTTTATTTTCTCTCCCTGTTTACCATAAAAATTCGCTACCAGTGCTCTGTTCTCTCCCTCCCCAGATAAATGCCTATATACCCATGCTATATACAAATCCGTCATTTAAATATCCGATTGCATTCTGTACCGGTGTTTCGACCCCCCCCCCCCCACTTCTAAACTTAAAGCTCTTAAGACACTAAACCCACCCCACCCACCATTCTTAACCCTTCCCAAAACCCAAAACCCTTACGTGTTCCAATCTCTTACAGAAATAAAACTGCATGAAAGGACCGTATCAGGATCCCCCACACACACAACACAGCCCCCCCTCCTGCACGCGCCTATTCGCTAAAACTTCCCGGACGGCAGTATATTATGTAAAAATTTAAACATTATCTCCCTGACCTTGGCTCGTAACCGTAAAATGCTTTTAACGACCCATATGTCCTTCCATGCATACATTGGATATATTCCCTCCCCCTTTAGCCACTACCCCCCTGCCCTCTACCAGTGCCAATTTGCCGATCTTGATCTTGCGTGGATCTTTTACATAAATTAACATCCTCAACATGTCCTCACATCTCTTTACATCCGTGCCGGTCAACCAACGTACCATGTCCCGTCTTATCCAGGTCAAACCCGGGGCCAGCCATTCTACCCTCTCTCAAGTAGCTATGCTTGAACTACATGCCTAACATTCTATTTGCAGATTCATTAGCCCCAGGCCACCCCGGCCAACCGGAAGCGACACCACATCCCTCGTTAACCAATCACAACCTGAACCCCAAATATATCTATATACACGCGTTAACATACGCTTTTCATTCATATGGATGTAACGGTTTAAATACATGCCACAACTTACTGAACAAAATCACATTCACCACAATTGCGCGCTGATGTATAGAAAGCCTCCTTCCCTCAAACCTTTTTAAACGACCTAAAACCCTCTCTGCAGCCTCACTTGAATTCACCTTCCTCGCGTCTGTATGTTATCCCTATGCACAATCCCACACACCTTAATTTGATTTACTAAAGGCCAGCCTTCCCCCTGGCCTAATATCACACCCGCACAATCCCCCCCCCCCATAAGCATTGATTTTTTCCTTATTAACGTCATTCCGGTTGCTTTCCCGAAACTTTCCACCAATTTCCCCTCAAATTTTCCTAAAACCTTGGCTCCACGAAATAAAACCGTAGTGTCGTCCCCGTAACCTATAATTCCTGATTGTACCCCCACCCCACCTTGCTTGTCATCCTGTCGTACAATCCCCCTCAGGCTCTAAAAAACGGGTCCTGAATCAACGCAAAAAGAATTTGTGATATAGGACACCCTGCCGTTAATCCCCTATGCATCCTAACAACTTTTCCCAACCTACCGTTTACCTGCACCCTAAACGTAAGCTGCTCGTACAAAACCTGTGCCCCGCTAACCCAAATTTCCTTTCCGAAACCTTGCCACTGCATAAAACTTCCATAATGCATCTCTCTCCCCGCAATCGTATGCAGCGTGCCAATCTAAAGCTTATATTCCCCCCCTTATTACCCCTCCGCTTTCCTCAATGAACCTGCGAATAATTCCTTGTCCCACACACATAGATTTGTCCTGCACACCATATTGTCCCTCGTCCAGAACTCTCTCCAAAACCCGTTTTATCCTATTTCCTAATAATTTCGCAAATATTTATAGTCGCCACACATTAATGAAATTGGGGCCCTATAATTATGTATATAATTCCCAGATTTTTTTTTCGGGACTAGAACAACCACCCCTGTTCTTTGTTGCTGTCCCATAATGCCCCTATTTTTCATTTGGGATTAAAAAATATCACCAAAAAAATGCGAATACAATCCCAATTGTCCTTGTAAAAATCACAAGGGATTCGTCAATCCCCGGCGACTTCCCTTACACTCATACCCCCCACAGCTAAAACCCAATCTCTTCTTTACTTATAGGTCCATTCAAAGCCAACCTGTCCATGTACTCTAGATTACAACGTTCATTTTTCACCATTTCTCCCCGCGCCCCCTTAGAAATCCAGCATTTTTTGTATTGCAATTCATACCATGCGTCTACAAAGGTATTCATAGCCCTCCCTTGACTGAAGGACCCGGGCCCCCTACTAAAGTTTCCCAATTGACTCCTGAACCTCTAATCCCATTAATTTTTGCGCCTTACGGCGTCTGCCCTGCTCTCGCAAGCAAACGCCGAAGGACGGTCACCCCATAAAACCTCATCAATTTTCCCCTGGGTATCCGCGCCGCATCAAAAATACGGGTTGTGAATGTTCTAATTAAGCGTTTTAAATTTTCAATTTCAACCACCGGATACACTCCTCCACCCTTTGTTAAACATGCGTGCAGTTGATTTTCAAGATAGTTCAAGAGCCCATACTGCATTCTCTTTTCTTCTTTTCCTTGCTGCTGATAAAAATTCCTCACCTTCACCTTACCGACAGATCCACCATTCGATTATATCAATTCCCTCCTGCCGTTCAGCCCACCATCCTCTCCAAACAACTCACAAAAATCTTCCCTCACACCTCTTTTGTGCATTTAAACCCACATTCAACTTCCAAAAAAACCTCTGTAAAAGCCCTCGGTTTAAACCTACCCAGTCAACATCCCCCCATAACACCTCTGTGATCGGAAAAGCTCACTTTAGCACACGTTTTCACTCCTGACGCTGACACCTCTAGAAACGTATATGCGATTCAAATCTTACCGCATACTCCCTTCTAACGAAGTATGCATGACCCCACCCACCTCATCCCCCCCCCCATCCGTAAAATTAACACTCCGCAAAAGGTCCCTAAATATCCTGAAAAAAAAACTCTCCCTCTCCGGTTTTGACATCCTTGCGACGATCAATGCAATTCCAATCACCCCCATAATCGTGACGACTGGCAGTGATCTTAAAAGGTACACCAACACGTCCCCTAAAAAAACGCATTTTTTACACGCATGTCACCTTCCGCCGGTCCGTACAAACCCCAGGAAGGCCACCCGTTTCCCCCCCCCACACCCCATCAACCCTAACAATCCTCCCCTCCTCTTTCCCCCCTCATATTGTTTGCAAAGAAAACGGGCTAGCCTCTTTAACTAACACTGCTACACCACCTTTCAGTTATTAGAACAGCCCACGTACAAAATATATTCAGGAATCAGCAAATTACCTAAAGATTTATAACTGTGTTCTTGTAAGAATACAACATCGGGTACATAATTTTTTAACAAAACCTCCAAATACTTACGTTTTTCAACAGACCGTAACCCATTTATATTTAAAGTAAGACACTTGAACGTTTCATTGGAGGTTTACCCTTGGATACCTTGACAATCTTGGTTCCCTTGCGTATATCTCCACTTCTTCCCCCCCCCTGTGTCGTTCTCCTTGACATGCTGAACACATGTAGATTTGCCCTTGTCTCTACGGGTCACATCGCAACATGCTTTGTTCCCCGACCGTTGTCCTGGTGTCAAAACATCTTGAGAGTCAGATATCACCGCCACTCTCTTACGAGAACTGCGGCCAGTATCCATCTCATCTTCAGAACTGTTGTTTCTATGAACTTCCACGACCACAACCTGATGTTCAGCAATATGCCCGGCGGATGCCCCGTCCTTCTCCTTCACACTTACATCCTCTAAACCACCGTGAAGCCCCTCAGATGTGGAAGCATCCATTAAAACATTCAGAACTTCTTGAATAGATTGCTCCACGTCATCCTGAGTATGAACGAGGTCTTCCTCTGTCGTCGCCGATACCACGCCCACGTCCTCCACTGCACCAGGGAGGTTAGACATATCGGCGATTCTTCAACGTAATGAGGTGTGGTTATAGTTAAGTCATAGTTAGGAGGTCATAGGTGAGATCATAGTTAGGTGTTTTCATAGTCAGGTGTGGATCATGTTTCCAGGTCTCCATCGCGAGCCCCCGGATGTCAACCCTTCCACATTTCCCATTTCCCGGTTGTCTTGGTGTTTTTCCCTAGTTCCGTGAGTCCAGAAGTCCATTTGTGTCCCCTCAGATGAACTCCGTTCCTCACTTTCCCAGGTGGGCGGTCTGGTGGTTGGGTAGGTGGTTGGGTGGGCGTTCGGGTGTTTTTTGTGTATGTGTATTGTGTGTGTGTGTGTGTGTGTGTTGTGTATGTGTTAGCTCTACCTGGAACCTACGTGCCTCAACAGGTTAGAACAGGCTTCCAACAGTGTGTTTCTTACCACACTCACAGTCTCACTGACCTTAAATATTGTTCCTACAGTCATAGAAGGTAGTTTATATTTTGAGGTGAAAGTTAGGTGATTTTCTTAGCCAAACACCAAGTACTGCTGCTTTCTATGTGACTGGGACAGCCGTGCAAGAGGTTCCAACTACATCAGGAGAGACTGGTCACCTAGTCAATCACTGGAGCCTGGGATGAAAAATTTTCAACATCCACCTCTCATTGAACCAAACAAAATTTTGCTACCACCACTACACATACAACTGGGGCTCATAAAAAAAATTGTAAAAACTATGGACAAATCCGGTCAGGGATTCAAGTATTTATCATCAAAATTCCCCTCACTGAGCGACACTAAGATAAGAGAGGGAGTCTTCAATGGTCCTCAGATTCGAAAGCTTCTTACAGATGGTGACTTTGAAACAGACCTTGTTGGGGAGGAGAAGGTTGCTTGGCATGCATTCAAGTTAGTGGCGATGGGATTTCTGTCAAACAAAAGGGAAGGCAACTATGAAGAATTGGTAGAAAACCTCATCAAGGCTTACAAGAACATGGAATATAACATGTCACTTAAAATCCACTTTTTGGACTCACATTAAGACTTTATTCTAGCGAACTGTGGGGCAGTTAGTGACGAACATGGTGAAAGGTTTCACCAAGATATTTCAACCATGGAAAAATAGTACCAGGGCAAATGGGGCACAAGAATGCTTGCAGACTATTGCTGAACATTGGCAAGAGACGATTCTTCAACCCACTATAAGCGTCAAGCAAAAAGGCAGAGAGTAGGTACAGATTAGAGTGTAAAACATACTGTCACATATTGTACGTTATAATAAAATAATCAAATATTACATGTCTCGTATCTGAGGGACCTCCTGGTTCCCCAGGCAGTAAGTAAGTTTATTCAGGTATACACAAATACAGTTACATAGAATTATCATACATAGCAGCATATGTGTAGAGAACCTAGGATAACCCAAAAAAGTCAGTGACTTATTTCCATTGGGGCAAAAAAGTACCTCCTACTTAATAATAAGGCTGTGGGTGGTGATGATTTGTGATGTATAGTTATGATCTATGATTTGCTGTGATGATATGTGATTCGCAATAGTGATTTGTGATTTAGAGTGATGATTGTGATTTTTCAGTGTTTTTTAATGATATGCATTTAAATTATATTATATATTTTAAAAGAATTCTGAATAATCTGGATAGAGAATGCTATTATATAGTATTTTGTATATATCTTTAATGATAAATGTGAAGATATAAGGAAGAAACAACTGAGAGAATCTTGTTCTGGATACAGCAAAAAAAAAAAAAAAATCTTATGAATAATTAAATATTAGTCTCTCTCTCACTTCTCAATTTTTCATGTCTTCACTTCTCTCACATTCACTATATTGAGAAAAAATATTCACAATCACAACAACAAAAAATCTAGGGAAACAAAATAAGATCTTCAAACTTTGAGAGTCAACCTCTGGACAAAAGTGATTGCTAATGTTGCAACCTGGCCAGTACAACTCTGTATTAATGTCTTCAGTACTACTGTTTTATGCATTATTGTCATCTTGCTCTACTCTTTCCATTGCCATTTCTTTACTTTGTCTCCTTGTGACAGTTCTGTACTGTTTTGTGTTGTTCTGTTGTTATTATGAGGTGTGGTCATAGACGGGTGTGGTCATAGTTAGGAGTGGTCATAGTTAGATGAGGTCATAGACAGGTGAGGTCATAGTTAGATGTTGTCATAGTCAGGTGTGGTTCATGTTTCCGTGGGCCCCTGCCACATTTGTTTTGGCGCTTTCCCTAGTTCCGTGTCTCCAGAAGTCCATCTGTGTCCCCTCAGTTGAACTCCCAGGTGTGGATCATAGTGAGGTCTGGTCATAGCGAGGTAAGATCATAGTGAGATGTGATCGTGTATGTGGTCATAGGTGAGGGGTGGTCATGGCTAGGTGAGGTCATAGCGAGCTGTGCATTAGGTGAGGCTATAGAGAGGTGTGGTCATAGTCAGATGTGGTCATAGTTAGGTGTGGTCATAGATACAGGAGGTCACAGTTAGGTGAGGTCATAGACAGGTGTGGTCATAGTCAGGTGTGGTTTATGTTTCCAGGTCTCCATCCGTGGGCCCCCGGATATCAGCCCCTCCACATTTCCCACTCCCGGTTGTTTTGGTGCTTTTCCTAGTTCCGTGTGTCCAGAAGTCCATCTGTGTCCCCTCACATGAACTCCCAGGTGTGGATCATGCTGAGGTGTAGTCATTAGTGAGGTGTGGTCATGGTAAGGTCATAGTGAGGTAAGGTCATAGTGAGGGGTGGTCATAGTGAGGTGATGTCATGGTGAATCGCGGTCATAGTAAGGTGTTGGTTTATGTTTCCAGGTCTTCATCAGTGGCACCCGGTATCAACCCTTCCACACTTCCCACTTCCGGTTGGTTTGGTGCTTTCCCTGTTCCGTGTCTCCAGAAGTCCATCTGAGTCCCCTCGATGAACTCCCAGGTGTGGATCATGCTGAGGTGTGTCATAGTGAGGTGATGTCATGGTGAATTGTGGTCATAGTCAGGTGTGGTTTATGTTTCCAGGTCTTCATCCGTGGGCCCCCGGATGTCAACCCTTCAATACTTCCCACTTCCGGTTGTGTTGGTGCTTTCCCTTGTTCCGTGTGTCCAGAAGTCCATCTGTGTCCACTCAGATGAACTCCCTTCCTCACTTTCCCAGGTGAGCGGGTAGGTGGGAGGGGGTGGGTGTTTGGGTGGGTTTGTGTTTGTGTATGTGTGTTGTGTGTGTGTGTGTTGTGTATGTGTTGGCCCCTCCCCAGTGACCTGTTGGATGGTAACTGGTCT
>NC_069491.1:23217662-23232662 GCF_026875155.1 Cherax quadricarinatus | reverse complement strand
CAACCAACCTTCAAACCCAGCAACAACCCATGCCACATCAATGCTCCCCACCCCCATCATTATAAACTCCACCCCCCTACAGCAAACCACCAATAGTTTTCCTTATCAGGTCTCCCGCTTACCCAACCCCAATGAACCCCCCATCCACAGTCTTAGAATAAGAAGTGAAGGTAAGGTATACAAATGCAAGATGGAATAACAATAGTGTTAGGAGTGCATGAAATAATCAAGGAGACATCCTCAGACATAATAGTACCTCACAGAAAACAAAACTCATCAGAATCATAAACAGATGCAATCTTTCCACCCGGATATCAAGTCCTAAGAAAGACAGAGGGAGAAGGGGGGAGGAGGAGTTGCACTGTTCATTAAAAACTAGTGGGTTTTGAGAAAAATGGAAAGGAATGGAGGCATGGCGTACGGGACTACTTAATAAGAAAAAATCCAGTCTGAGGCCATGAAGGTGATAATTGCAGTAATGTACAACTGCTCACATAAACTGCAGGAAGGAAATAAAGAATACGATGAGAGCAACAAGAGCAATCGGTCGACACACTGCCAGGTGGCCAAAGAGCACACCTGGGGGGAGCAAAGTTACTAGTTTATGGTGATTTTCAATCACAAGGAGATTGCACTGATAGAAAACCTGAGCCCAAAAGGGTCCCCCGCAACATGGAGAGCCAAAGATGATGGATA
Organism: Cherax quadricarinatus; assembly: GCF_026875155.1. NCBI lineage: Eukaryota > Metazoa > Arthropoda > Malacostraca > Decapoda > Parastacidae > Cherax > Cherax quadricarinatus. Next base: position 23,231,966 of record NC_069491.1, on the reverse strand, counting down.
TGGTACTGGAAAACGTCCATGCACACCAACATTTAGAGACACTACCAAAGAGAGAGAGAGAGAGAGAGAGGTGAGGATGAATCCAGTAAGACTAGGATCTTGGTAATCACCTATATAGATCGGTCATTGAGGATATCATGTATGAAAGTCCCCAGGAGCTATGATCATGTTGTTCTGTGGTTTGACTACATAGTTGCTTCAAGTGGAGAGAGTAGCAGAATAGAGCTGGAAAAAACAAACTACAAAAGGAGGGGACTACTCCAGGCATGAGGAACTATCCTGCAAGACAATTCAGTTGGAGAGAGAACTGACAGGAAACAGAACTAGAAATAGGACTATGTGGCCACAAAATGCAAGGAGGCAGAGGATAGGTTTGTTCCCAAGAGGAAACAGAAATAAATGTAAGAACAATCAGTTCCTTAGTTCACCCAAAGGTGTAGGGAGGCAAAACTTAGGTGTACTAAAGAATGAAAGTACAGAAGACAAAAACTCAGGAAAATAAAGAATTAGCCGAAGATGCCAGAAACGAATATGCACAGATAAAGAAGGGAGGCTCAGCGACAATATGAAAATGACAAAGCTCGAAAGTCAGAGTCTGACCGAAGCAGTTGTATAGCCACATCAGGTGGAGGAAATCAACAGTCAAGGACCAGGAGATCAGACTGAGGAAGGTTGATTGAGTTCCCAGAAACGACCAGAGGTATGTGAGGAGCTCAACACAAGACTTTAAAGAAAATTTTACAGTGAAAACCGTAGGACTCCTGGAAATCAGAACATGGAGGTACAAACCAACAAGTGCTGGATGAGGTACACGAAAAAGAGGAGAGGTGAAGAAGCTATGTGAACATGACGCCTCAAAGGCGTGGGACCAGACAACATCTCTTCCATGGTCCTTAAAGAGGGAGCAGAGAATGCTGTGTGTCCATTAGCAAAGAACTTCAACACATCCATTGAAATCTGGGCAACTCCCTGAGTATGTCAGATGGTCAAATGATAGTCCCAGTTTTTGAAAAAAGTGACCGACATAGGCCATTAAACTACAGACCTGTGTCACTAACGTGTATAGTATGTAAAGTAAACCATGGAGAAGAACAACAGGAGGAGAGTGGTGAGCACCTAGAAAGAAACAAGCACGGTTTCAGGTAAGGAAATTCCGTTTCACAAACCTATAGAGTTTTTATGACAAGGTGACAGAAGCCAGACAAGAGATAGAGGGTGGATAGCCGCTTTCTGGATCTGCAAGAAGGCTTTCGACACATTCCTTCACAGAGGTTACTTGCTAAAGCTAAGGATCAGGCAAACCTAACAGGAAAGACACTGAATGATTCAGAGAATACCTGACAGGGAGGCAACAATGAGTCATGGTAAGTGACGATGTGTCAAGTGGGGCGCCTGTGACAAGCAGAGTTCCACAGGGCCAGTCCATAGGACCTGTGCTGCTTTGTATATGTGAATGACATAAAGGAGGGAAGACACAGAAGTGTCCTTGTTTGAGATGATGTGAAGTAAATGAGGAGATCAAAACGGTCGGGGAGGATCAAGTTCAGATTACCAAGAGACTTGGAGGCTAACAGCCTGGTCCAGCAATCTGGCTCCTAGAGTATAACCCTTGTGAGGAAAAGTTCAATAGATAGGAGTAAGAGGGATTAATAGTAACAATAGTTTCACTGTTGCGGCCGGCTACCTTGTTAAGGTAGGGTAAGTCAAGCTACCGCTATTCCCGCCTATTTTTTCCTTTACCCCCACCCCCGAAAGTGATAGTTTGACAGCCTGCAGCTTTGTTAGGTAGGGTCAGTCTAGCTCCTGCTATCCCATCCCCTCCTTCTTTTACCCCCCCCCCCGACAGGTGACGAGTGGGCTCCGGTACAAACAGTAATCAACTAGACTCACAGCTTCCCAGCACACTGTAAGTACATGCTGCCCTTGTCATCTAGGGATATATGGTTGAAAAGCTCACTTTTTGACCCAATAATAAACTTAGTCCTTTCATCTTGCTCTAGGTTGAACTTTTGTAATAACACATCATTAAGGAATTGTACTTATCATGGAGAGTGATATTCTTAAGCATGGGTATCCTTTCCTACTTTCCAGCTGGATGACAGAGAGGGGTCACCTGCCATTCAACGAGCCAGAACTGATGGAGATGGACTAACGTCCCTGCTGCGACTTTTCCCCTTTTTGGATATAATTACCTGTGCACCTGTATAACTAGCAGACGTAACCCCTCATCATTGCGGATGGTAAAGAACCCTGCTTTCCTGTCAACGGGATTTCATACTCACGGCTAAACTGGTGAAGAACGAACCGGTGGGGTTGTAACCAACACCTGCACCCCCTCCCCAATCATCAGCAACGGCTACCATTCAACAACACAGTGTCACCACACCAGACACCCAAGTTATAAATTACGGATAATCATTATTATAATATTTCATTTTTCATTTTCCTTTAAATTAAGGATTAATATTTCATATTTTAAGTGTTTTAATATTTTATATTTTCTATATATAAAGTGTTTATGTTGTCCTGATATTATTTCTTTTTCTATTCTCTAATTTCCTGAGGAGAACCAGTCCATGGTAATACTGTCTGAGGGCTCGATCCCTACTTCATTTAAACAAACATGTAATAATTAAAACGAAGGGTTCTATGCCGCACCCTGCAAACAGTAAGTAAATGGGGTCCACTTGACGCATGGGGGGCCAATCTTCTCACCAACAAATCAAGAGCGCCCTAAGACAGTTCCTTGAAATAATAAGAGCTCAATAGAAACAAATTTGTCACTGGAGAAATCTCGGGTCCCTAATCAAATCCTCCAAAGTTTCATTCAAGCTCACAACAAAAATAGATGGCAGAATTAACTATATTTCCTGCCTAGGTGACTTGACTTGACAGTAAATTGAGAGAACACTCACAAAGATCTTTTAAATACACAGTACTGTAGTCCCTAGTCCAGAGAGAAGAATACTCCAGGCTTGGTGTACCGTCTGGGGGTATGCGGCGATTGAAAGTTCCATGGTTAAAATACGAGATGGAGTTGAATCTTATGTCTATCAGTATGAGTACTGTATCACTGCAAGAGTCAGACCACTTGTGAATAGTGGCTTACTCAGATGCCCTGTACAACTTACAGACAGTATTAACAAGGGCTGTCTCCTCCTCAGGAAAATTATGAATAGAAAAAGAAGAATAACAACACCATAAACACTTTATATATAGAAAATATAAAATATAAACACTTAAATATGAAATATTAATCCTACATTACAGAAAATGAAAAATATAAATAACTAGAATTAAACGCTAATTTCAAACATGGGTGTCCCGGTGTTAGTACTACTGTGTTGTTGAAATTGGTAGCTATTGCGATGCTAGGGGAGGGGGTCGCAGGTGTTGGTTACAACCCACCCGGTTCGTTCTTCACAGTAATAGCCGTGATATGAATCCCGATGACCAGAAAGCAGGTTCTTTACCACTGCAATGATGAGGGGTTCGTCCTGCTGCCAATTTCATACAGGTGCACAGGTAATCTAAACCCAAAAAGGGGAAGTCTCAGGACGTTAGTCCATCTCCAACAGTTCTGCTCGTGGAATGGCAGGGGTGACCCTCTCTGTCCATCCAAGCTGGAAAGATAGACCAGGTTACCCACTGATTAAGAAATCAACTTTCCATGATTAGTACAATACCAAAATGATGTGTGATTATTACAACAGTCAACCAGAGCAAGACTGAAAGGACTAATTTATTATTGGTCAAAAGTGAAGCATTCAACCAATAAATCACCCTAGAAACAAGGCAGGCAAGTACTTACAGTATGGCTGGGAGCTGTGAGTCTAGTGATTACTGTTTTGTACCGAGCCCCACACGTCACCTTTCGGGGGGGGGGAAGAAGGAGGGGAAGGGAAAGCAGAGCTAGACTGACCCTACCTTAACAAGCAGCCGGCAAAAGTTCCCCCCAACTATCACTTTCGGGATGGGGGAAAAAAGGCGGGAATAGCGGAAGCTTGACTTACGCCCTATCCTTAACAAGTAGCCCCCGGCAAAGAAACAAATTGTTACTATATATCCCCTCGCTACTCCTATCCTATTGAACTTTTTCCCCTCACAACCCTGGGCCAAATGCCAAAGTCATGAAGATTGGGGATGGGAAAAAAGACCGCAACGCAGTATAGTCATGGTGGCCAAAGACAGCAAACCTCACTCAGGAAAAAGATCTGGGGTGAGCAATAATCACCGAGGGCATCTCCTGATGCCACTATCATCTGAAACTGCTGACAGCGATACGGGCCGTCTGGCAAACCTAAGGACAAAGCGTTCCGATAGCCAGTTTGGAATCCACACCTGTTCAGGCACGTCAAGAAATTAGAGAAAGTGCAAAGGTTTGCAACAAGACTAGACCCGAGCTAAGGGAATGTCCTACGAAGAAAGGTTAACCCTTTGAGGGTTTTCGTCGTACTAGTACGTCTTACGCTAGGGTTTTTGACGTACTAGTACTCATAAAATTCTTGCGACCGTCAAATCAAGTGGGAGAAAGCTTGTAGGCCTTCATATGAAAGAATGGGTCTATGTGGTCAGTGTCACAGTCTATAAAGAAATCCAGCAGCACACGTGCAATAATGAGAAAAAAAAACTTTTTCCCATATTTTTTTAATAAATCTAGCGACTTGCAGTGTATATTCGCATGAGTATTTATTGTTGTATTCTAGTTTTCTAGGTCACAATTTAAAATGGAAGAACATAATACTGAAAATGAGATCGAATTTAATGGTTTTAGCAATGAAAGGGGCCTTGAAATATGAGCTCAAAGTAAGCCAAGAAATGTTCGATTTTACCAAACTTTCAAAAGTAAACAAATCGTCCTAGCGTAGCAATACACGTCAACTGTGAGTCTAATATCTTCACACAAGTGCACCAATAAAATTTATACCATTTTTTAACTAATGCATTCGCTGCATAACAGTAAATCTTATATTTTTTGTGAGAATAAAAATTCCAAAGTGGAAAGCAAAAAGAAAATAAGAAGGGGGCCTTGAGAACGAAACTAATGACAAGAGAAAAGTCATTTTAGTCCAGGAATGTCTTTCATGTTTATTCTGGACGCCTATTCCGAAATTTGGCATCTTTTGAAATTAGTGTGAAATTGGCAAAATTGCTAAATCTGACCACTGTACTGGATAGCTGAATTTATAAATGGGTGGTTTCTTGCACCCATTCGATAGACAAAATGGAGTTCAAGCGAAAATTCCATGTTATTTGTCGACTAAAAAAAGTTAACAGTGAAAATTGGCCGAAAATTGGGCTCACAAAACAAGTGGGCAAAACGCCGATCCGTAAACAACGCCGAGACCCGCAACGTTGCGAGAGTCATAATTCCGTAAGTTTTTCTATCAAATTTCAAACTTTTGGTGTCGTTATGATCGGGAAAAGTTTCTCTATCTTGTTCATACGAGAAAATAATTTTTTTTTATTTTAAATTTGGGCCGACCCGAGAACGAGTTTCGAAGAGGGTTCCTGTTCGACACCCTCAAAGGGTTATGGAAATCGGCCTGACGAAACTGGAGGAACAGAGGGTCTGGGAAACATGATAACGACATATAAAATACTGCGGTCGGGAAAATAGACAAGGTGAACAAAGTCTGATGTTTTCAGAGATGGGACACAGACACAAGAGGTCACAATTGGAATTTGAAGACTCACATAATCAAATGAATGTTAGGAAGTATTTCTCATCATAGAGTATGCAGGCAGTGAACAGCCAAGAACAGTGACGTACAGGAGGCGGGAACCATACATAGATTTAAGACGAGTTTGATAAAGCTCAATGGAGTCAGGAGAGAAGGACCTAGTAGCAGACAGTGAAAGAGCGGGGCCAGGAGCTAGACGCAAACCACCCTGCAACCAAAAATAGTGAGTATATATATATATGATATATATATATATATTTATATATATAAATATATATATATATATATAAGATATATATATAAATATATAAATATATATAAGTCGTTGCCGAATAGGCAGAACTGAACATTTTCGATCTTGGCTTAAAAAGCAACGCTCATCTTGAGCCATATATACAATGAAAAATTGATTATGCATTCATTTCGCCCAAAATCAATCTGAACCTGAACGAGAAACAATATATTTCATTGTGTTGTTTTTAGTACTAAATTATTGTAAACGTCTTTAAAAAATATTTAGTTGGGTTTAGGCTAAAATAAAATTGCTCTTCTTAGAATAGGATTAGTAAGTTTTCTAAGATTCTTTGGTGCAAAAACTAAAATTTTTTACATTACCTTTAAAGAAAAATATATATCTTATAAACTGTATAAGAGAGAATTTCAGAAGGACATAATTTTAAATGAGTTTCTTGCTAACGACCAGTTTTTTCATATTCGGCAACGAACATATATTATATATATATATATATATAAATATATATATATATATATATATATATATAATTATATATATATATATATATATATATATATAGATATAGTTTTTATTATATACATATATATATTATATATATATATATATATATATATATATATATATCTATATATATATATATTATATATATATATATAAAATATATATATATATAATATAATCTAACACACCCACACACGCACCCATATGACCACAAGCACCAAACATATTATATATATATATAACCTGACACACATAGACATACACATAAATAAATCCTGACACACACACAGGATGTGGGAGATGATGATAGGAACTATCGCATCACCAAATTGAACATCAAACTAGATGGTAAAATATACACAAATAACCGCACATAAAGAGAGAGAAGCTTACGATGTCGTAAGCTTCTCTCTCTTATGTGCGGGTTATTGTGGAAAAAAAAAAAAAAAAAAAAAAAAAAAAAAAAAAAAAATATCGTTCAGTCACGGTATTGTGCCTTTTTTTTGTTATTTATGGTAAAATATATTTTGAGATGTGTCTATCTACTGTGACTAAAGTGATTCCTAACCTTTAGGCAAAGTAAATTTAAAACTACAATAGGTATATAAAATCGAAAACTGTTTTGATTAAAACATGACTTATGTCAACAAGATCGAGATTTCCATAATCTGACCAAGACCTTCTATGGCTCACCAGCTCATCTTTTAAAAACTTATAATTACAAAACTATCATATACGACTGCTACTATTATCATTGCTTCTAAGTATTGTCCTTATTACTTATATTATCTTAGTACTACTGTGTTTTCTTTACTTACTTACTGTACTACAATCATTATTACTACTACTACTAGTGCCATTCCTACTCTACTACTTTATAATTACTACTACTACTAAATACGATATCATTACTACTACTACTATTATTCATTACTACTACTATTATCATTACTCTATACAACTACTATTTAATTACTACTATACTTTTCATGACAATTATTATTATCATTACTACTACTATTATCATTACTCTACTATTATCATTACTACTACTATTATCATTACTACTACTATTATCATTACTACTTCTATGATCATTACTACTATATTATCATATACTACTACTATTATCATTTACTACTACTATTATCATGAAACTTATCATTACTACTTCTACTATTATCATTACTACTACTTATCATGAAAATTTTATCATTACTACTTTACTATTATCATTACTACTACATTACATACTACTATATATTATATCATTACTACTACTACTATATCATCAATACTATACTACTACTACTATTACTATTACTACTACTATTATCATTATTACTACTATACTTATTACATTATTACTACTTCTATTATCATTACTACTACTACTACTATCATTACTACTACTACTACTATCATTACTACTACTATACAGATATTACTACTAACTATCTATTAATATTACTACTACTATTATAAATTATTACTATTACTATAATACATTACTACATACATACTATCATTATTATTATTATTATTATTAATTATTATTATTATCATTATTATTATTATTATTATTATTATTATTATTATTATTATTATTATTATTATTATTATTATTATTATTATTGTTAAGAGAGAGAACATGTAGTGAACACTTTGATCTGGAACACAACACTCACTATACATTCACTATAAGAACTTAAGTTGTTCACATCAGTACTAGTCACATGTGAGTTCTGCTTACATAATGTGGATGGTTGGTAGTGGATGGTTGGTAGTGGATGGTTGTAGTGGATGGTTGGTAGTGGAGTTGATAGTGGATGGTTTAAGTTTAGTGGATGGTTGTAGTGGATGGTTGATTAGTGGATATGTTGGTAGTGGATGGTTGTTAGTGGATGGTTGGTAGTGGATGGTTGGTATGGACTGGTTGATAGTTGGAATGTTGGTAGTGGATGGTTGATAGTGGATGGTTGATAGTGGATGGTTGGTAGTGGACGGTTGTAGTGGATGGTTGATAATGGATGGTTGGTAGTGGATGGTTGGTAGTGGATGGTTGGTAGTGGATGGTTGGGTAGTGGATGGTTGGATAGTGGATGGTTGGTAGTGGATGGTTGATAGTGGATGGTTGGTAGTGGATGGTTGTAGTGGATGGTTGGTAGTGGATGGTTGGTAGTGGATGGTTGGTAGTGGATGGTTGGTAGTGGATGGTTGGCAGTGGATGGTTGGTAGTGGATGGTTGTAGTGGATGGTTGGTAGTGGATGGTTGATAGTGGATGGTTGATAGTGGATGGTTGGTAGTGGACGGTTGTAGTGGATGGTTGATATGGATGGTTGGTAGTGGATGGTTGGTAGTGGATGGTTGGTAGTGGATGGTTGGTAGTGGATGGTTGATAGTGGATGGTTGGTAGTGGGATGGTTGGTAGTGGATGGTTGGTAGTGGATGGTTGGTAGTGGATGGTTGTAGTGGATGGTTGGTAGTGGACGGTTGGTAGTGCTGGTTGTAGTGGATGGTTGATAATAGATGGTTGGTAGTGGATGGTTGGTAGTGGACGGTTGTAGTGGATGGTTGATAATGGATGGTTGGTAGTGGATGGTTGGTAGTGGATGGTTGGTAGTGGATGGTTGGGGTGGGTAGTGGATGGTTGATAGTGGATGGTTGTAGTGGATGGTTGGTAGTGGATGGTTGGTAGTGGATGGTTGGTAGTGGATGGTTGGTAGTGGATGGTTGGTAGTGGATGGTTGATAGTGGATGGTTGATAGTGGATGGTTGATAGTGGATGGTTGGTAGTGGATGGTTGGTAGTGGATGGTTGATAGTGGATGGTTGATAGTGGATGGTTGTAGTGGATGGTTGGTAGTGGATGGTTGGTAGTGGATGGTTGGTAGTGGATGGTTGGTAGTGGATGGTTGGTAGTGGACGGTTGGTAGTGGATGGTTGTAGTGGATGGTTGATATAGATGGTTGGTAGTGGATGGTTGGTAGTGGATGGTTGGTAGTGGATGGTTGCTAGTGGATGGTTGGATAGTGGATGGTTTGTAGTGGATGGTTGGTAGTGGATGGTTGGTAGTGGATGGTTGGTAGTGGATGGTTGGTAGTGGATGGTTGTTAGTTGATGGTTGGTAATGGATGGTTGGTAGTGGATGGTTGTAGTGGATGGTTGATAGTGGATGGTTGGTAGTGGAGTGGTTGGTAGTGGATGGTTGGTAGTGGAATGGTTTGGTAGTGATGGTTGGTAGTGGATGGTTGGTAGTGGATGGTTGTTAGTTGATGGTTGGTAATGGATGGTTGGTAGTGGATGGTTGTAGTGGATGGTTGATAGTGGATGGTTGGTAGTGGATGGTTGGTAGTGGATGGTTGGTAGTGGATGGTTGGTGAGTGGATGGTTGGTAGTGGATGGTTGGTTAGTGGATGGTTGTAGTGGATGGTTGGTAGTGGATGGTTGTAGTGGATGGTTGATAGTGGATGGTTGGTAGTGGATGGTTGTAGTGGATGGTTGGTAGTGGATGGTTGGTAGTGGATGGTTGTAGGATGGTTGGTAGTGGGAGGTTGTAGTGGATGGTGTGATTAGTGGATGGTTGGTAGTAGATGGTTGGTAGTGGATGGTTGGTAGTGGATGGTTGGTAGTGGATGCTTGGTAGTGGATGGTTGGTAGTGGATGGTTGGTTGTGGATGGTTGTAGTGGATGGTTGATAGTGGATGGTTGGTAGTGGACGGTTGGTAGGGATGGTGGTAGTGGATGGGTGTAGTGGATGGGTTGGTAGTGGATGGTTGGTAGTAGATGGTTGTAGTGGATGGTTGGTAGTGGATGGTTGTAGTGGATGGTTGATAGCGGATGGTTGGTAGTGGATGGTTGTAGTGGATGGTTGGTAGTGGTTGGTTGGTAGTAGATGGTGGTAGTGGATGATTGGTAGTGGATGATTGGTAGTGGATGGTTGGTAGTGATGGTTGGTAGTGGATGCTTGGTAGTGGATGGTTTGGTAGTGGAATGGTTGGTTGTGGATGGTTGGTAGTGGATGCTTGGTAGTGGATGCTTGGTAGTGGATGCTTGGTAGTGGATGCTTGGTAGTGGATGGTTGGTTGTGGATGGTTGTAGTGGATGGTGGTAGAGGATGGTTGGTAGTGGTGGTTGGTAGTAGATGGTTGGTAGTGGATGGTTGGTAGTGGATGGTTGGTAGTGGATGGTTGGTAGCGGATGGTTGGCAGTGGATGGTTGATAGTGGATGGTTGGTAGTGGATGGTTGGTAGTGGATGGTGGTAGTGGATGGCTGGTAGTGGTATGGTTGTAGTGGATGGTTGGTAGTGGATGGTTGTATGGATGGTTGTAGTGGATGGTTGGTAGTGGATGGTTGTAGTGGATGGTTGTAGTGGATGGTTTGGTAGTGGATGGTTGTAGTGGATGGTTGATTGTGGTTGGATGGTAGTGGATGGTTGGTAGTGGTGCTTGGTAGTAGATGGTTGGTAGTGGATGATTGGTAGTGGATGGTTGGTAGTGGATGCTTGGTAGTGGATGCTTGGTAGTGGATGGTTGGTAGTGGATGGTTGGTTGTGGATGGTTGGTAGTGGATGCTTGTAGTGGATGGATGGTTGTGGAGGGTTTTGTAGTGGATGGTTGGTAGAGGATGGTTGGTAGTGGTTGGTTGTTAGTAGATGGTTGGTAGTGGATGGTTCGTAGTGGATGTTGGTAGTGGATGGTTGGTAGTGGATGGTTGATAGTGGATGGTTGGTAGTGGATGGTTGGTATTGGATGGTTGGTAGTGGATGGCTGGTAGTGGATGGTTGGTAGTGGATGGTTGGTAGTGGATGCTTGGTAGTGGATGGTTGGTAGTGGATGCTTGGTAGTGGATGCTTGGTTGTGGATGCTTGGTAGTGGATGGTTGGTTGTGGATGCTTGGTAGTGGATGCTTGGTTGTGGAGCTTGTAGTGGATGCTTGGTAGTGGATGCTTGTAGTGGATGCTTGGTAGTGATGCTTGGTAGTGGATGCTTGGTAGTTGATGCTTGGTAGTGGATGCTTGGTAGTTGATGCTTGGTAGTGGATGCTTGGTAGTGGATGCTTGGTAGTGGATGCTTGGTAGTGGATGCTTGGTAGTTGATGCTTGGTAGTGGATGCTTGGTAGTTGATGCTTGGTAGTGGATGCTTGGTTGTGGATGCTTGGTAGTGGATGCTTGGTAGTGGATGCTTGGTAGTGGATGCTTGGTAGTGGATGCTTGGTAGTGGATGCTTGGTAGTTGATGCTTGGTAGTGGATGCTTGGTAGTGGATGCTTGGTAGTGGATGCTTGGTAGTGGATGTTTGGTAGTGGATGCTTGGTAGTGGATGGTTGGTAGTGAGTTAGTGCAAGAGATGGTTGATGATAAGTTGTGATGATTAATGGTTGAAGATGAGTTGAAATTTTGAGAGTTAATGGTGATTTATAGTAATGAATAGCTAATAATCTGCTTGTTTCTGTCTTTGTCACAATGTACATACACAAGAATAAATTATGATAGAAAAAGTTTTGTGATGAATTGTGTTGGTCAGCTCAGGTGTGTTGCTTAAGTTGTTGTCTTCTTCCATTGTGTTGTGTCTTGAGTTTGATGTGACCTACAACCTTATATCCCATACCAGGTCATCCTTGTATCACATACCAGGTCATCCTTGTATCACATACCAGGTCATCCTTGTATCACATACCAGTTCATTCTTACATCCCATACCAGGTCATCCTTATATCCCATACCAGGTCATTCTTGTATCACATACCAGGTCATCCTTGTATCACATACCAGGTCATCCTTGTATCACATACCAGGTCATCCTTGTCACATACCGATTCATTCTTACATCCCATACTAGGCCATCCTTATATCCCATACCAGGTAATTCTTGTATCACATACCAGGCCATCCTTGTATCACATACCAGGTCATCCTTGTATCATACCAGGTCATCCTTATATCCCATACCAGGTCATCCTTATATACCATACCAGGTCATCCTTATATTCCATACCAGGTCATCCTTGTATCCCATACCAGGTCATCCTTGTATCACATACCAGATCATCCTTATATCCCATACGAGGTCATCCTTATATCCCATACCAGGTCATCCTTATATTCCATAATAGGTCCTTATATCCCATACCAGGTCATCCTTATTTCACATACAAGATCATCCTTATATCACATGCCAGGTCATCCTTATACCCCATACCAGGTCATCCTTATATCCCATACCAGGTCATCCTTATATCCCATACCAGGTCATCCTTATATTCCATAATAGGTCCTTATATCCCATACAAGGTCATCCTTATATCACATACAAGGTCATCCTTATATCACATGCCAGGTCATCCTTATACCCCATACCAGGTCATCCTTATATCCCATACCAGGTCATCCTTATATCACAAACCAGGTCATCCTTATAGCGCATACCAGGTCATCCTCATATCCCATACCAGGTCATCCTTATATCCCATACCAGGTCATCCTTATATCCCATACCAGGTCATCCTTATATCCCATACCAGGCCATCTTTATATCCCATACCAGGTCATCCTTATATCCCATACCAGGTCATCCTTATATTCCAAACCAGGTCATCCTTTTATTCCATACCAGGGCATCCTTATATCCCATACCATGTCATCTTTATATCACATACCAGGTCATCCTTATCTCCCACACCAGGTCATCTTTATATCACATACCAGGCCATCCTTATATTACATACCAGGTCATCCTTTATATTACATACCAGGTCATCCTTATATCACATACCAGGTCATCCTTATATTACATACCAGGTCATCCTTATATTACATACCAGGTCATCCTTATATTACATACCAGGTCATCCTTATATTACATACCAGGTCATCCTTATATCACATACCAGGTCATCCTTATATTACATACCAGGTCATCCTTATATCACATACCAGGTCATCCTTATATTACTACCAGGTCATCCTTATATTATATACCAGTCATCCTTATATTACATACCAGGTCATCCTTATATCACATAGCAGGTCATCCTTATCTCCCACACCAGGTCATCCTTATATTACATAATAGGTCATCCTTATATTACATACCAGGTCATCCTTATATTACATACCAGGTCATCCTTATATTACATTCCAGGTCATCCTTATATTACATACCAGTCATCCTTATAACACATACTAGGTCATCCTTATATTACATACCAGGTCATCCTTATATTACATACCAGGTCATCCTTATATCACATACCAGGTCATCCTTATATTACATACCAGGTCATCCTTACATCACATACCAGGTCATCCTTATATTACATACCAGGTCATCCTTATATTATATACCAGGTCATCCTTATATTACATACCAGGTCATCCTTATATCACATACCAGGTCATCCTTATCTCCCACACCAGGTCATCCTTATATTACATACCAGGTCATCCTTATATCACATACCAGGTCATACTTACATTACATACCAGGGTCATCCTTATATTATATACCAGGTCATCCTTATATTACATACCAGGTCATCCTTATATCACATACCAGGTCATCCTTATCTCCCACACCAGGTCATCCTTATATTACATACCAGGTCATCCTTATATTACATACCAGGTCATCCTTATATTACATACCAGGTCATCCTTATATCACATACCAGGTCATCCTTATATTACATACCAGGTCATCCTTATATCACATACCAGGTCATCCTTATATCCCATACCAGGTCATCCTTATATTACATACCAGGTCATCCTTATATCACATACCAGGTCATCCTTATATCACATACCAGGTCATCCTTATATTACATACCAGGTCATCCTTATATCACATACCAGGTCATCC
>NC_069491.1:23190162-23212662 GCF_026875155.1 Cherax quadricarinatus | reverse complement strand
TCTGGACTTCTGAGTCTCTCTGACCGCGGGTTTAAGCTAGCTGGTCTAGTGGCTAACACGACGGTCTGGAGTTGTGAGACTCTCTGACCGCGGGTTTAAGCTAGCTGGTCTAGTGGCTAACACGACGGTCTGGAGTTCTGAGTCTCTCTAACCGCGGGTTTAAGCTAGCTGGTCTAGTGGCTAACACGACGGTCTGGAGTTGTGAGTCTCTCTGACCGCGGGTTTAAGCTAGCTGGTCTAGTGGCTAACACGACGGTCTGGAGTTGTGAGTCTCTCTGACCGCGGGTTTAAGCTAGCTGGTCTAGTGGCTAACACGACGGTCTGGAGTTGTGAGTCTCTCTGACCGCGGTTTTAAGCTAGCTGGTCTAGTGGCTAACACGACGGTCTGGAGTTGTGAGTCTCTCTGACCGCGGGTTTAAGCTAGCTGGTCTAGTGGCTAACACGACGGGCTGGAGTTTTGAGACTCTCTGACCGCGGGTTTAAGCTAGCTGGTCTAGTGGCTAACACGACGGTCTGGAGTTGTGAGTCTCTCTGACCGCGGGTTTAAGCTAGCTGATCTAGTGGCTAACACGACGGTCTGGAGTTGTGAGACTCTCTGACCGCGGGTTTAAGCTAGCTGGTCTAGTGGCTAACACGACGGTCTGGTGTTGTGAGACTCTCTGACCGCGGGTTTAAGCTAGCTGGTCTAGTGGCTAACACGACGGTCTGGAGTTGTGAGACTCTCTGACTGCGGGTTTAAGCTAGCTGGTCTAGTGGCTAACACGACGGTCTGGAGTTCTGAGTCTCTCTAACCGCGGGTTTAAGCTAGCTGGTCTAGTGGCTAACACGACGGTCTGGAGTTGTGAGACTCTCTGACCGCGGGTTTAAGCTAGCTGGTCTAGTGGCTAACACGACGGTCTGGTGTTGTGAGACTCTCTGACCGCGGGTTTAAGCTAGCTGGTCTAGTGGCTAACACGACGGTCTGGAGTTGTGAGACTCTCTGACCGCGGGTTTAAGCTAGCTGGTCTAGTGGCTAACACGACGGTCTGGAGTTCTGAGTCTCTCTAACCGCGGGTTTAAGCTAGCTGGTCTAGTGGCTAACACGACGGTCTGGAGTTGTGAGTCTCTCTGACCGCGGGTTTAAGCTAGCTGGTCTAGTGGCTAACACGACGGTCTGGAGTTGTGAGTCTCTCTGACCGCGGGTTTAAGCTAGCTGGTCTAGTGGCTAACACGACGGTCTGGAGTTGTGAGTCTCTCTGACCGCAGGTTTAAGCTAGCTGGTCTAGTGGCTAACACGACGGTCTGGAGTTCTAAGACTCTCTGACCGCGGGTTTAAGCTAGCTGGTCTAGTGGCTAACACGACGGTCTGGAGTTGTGAGTCTCTCTGACCGCGGGTTTAAGTTAGCTGATCTAGTGGCTAACACGACGGTCTGGAGTTGTGAGACTCTCTGACCGCGGGTTTAAGCTAGCTGGTCTAGTGGCTAACACGACGGTCTGGAGTTGTGAGACTCTCTGACCGCGGGTTTAAGCTAGCTGGTCTAGTGGCTAACACGACGGTCTGGAGTTCTGAGACTCTCTGACCGCGGGTTTAAGCTAGCTGGTCTAGTGGCTAACACGACGGTCTGGAGATGTGAGACTCTCTGACCGCGGGTTTAAGCTAGCTGGTCTAGTGGCTAACACAACGGTCTGGAGTTGTGAGACTCTCTGACCGCGGGTTTAAGCTAGCTGGTCTAGTGGCTAACACGACGGTCTGGAGTTGTGAGACTCTCTGACCGCGGGTTTAAGCTATCTGGTCTAGTGGCTAACACGACGGTCTGGAGTTGTGAGACTCTCTGACCGCGGGTTTAAGCTAGCTGGTCTAGTGGGTAACACGACGGTCTTGAGTGGGGTTCGAACCCACAGTCAGTAAAAAAAAAAAAAAAAAAAAAACGAGTGGGGTTCGAACCCACAGTCAGTAAAAAAAAAAAAAAAAAAAAAAAAAAACGAGTGGGGTTCAAACCCACAGTCAGTAAAAAAAAAAAAAAAAAAAAAAAAACGAGTGGGGTTCGAACCCACAGTCAGTAAAAAAAAAAAAAAAAAACGAGTGGGGTTCGATCCCACAGTCAGTAAAAAAAAAAAAAAAAAAAAAAAAAAAAAACGAGTGGGGTTCGAACCCACAGTCAGTAAAAAAAAAAAAAAAAACGAGTGGGGTTCGATCCCACAGTCAGTAAAAAAAAAAAAAAAAAAAAAAAAAAAAAAAAAAACGAGTGGGGTTCGAACCCACAGTCAGTAAAAAAAAAAAAAAAAAAACGAGTGGGGTTCGAACCCACAGTCAGTAAAAAAAAAAAAAACGAGTGGGGTTCGAACCCACAGTCAGAAAAAAAAAAAAAAAAAAAAAAACTAGTGGGGATCGAACCCACAGTCAGTAAAAAAAAAAAAAAAAACGAGTGGGGTTCGATCCCACAGTCAGTAAAAAAAAAAAAAAAAAAAAAAAAAAAACGAGTGGGGTTCGAACCCACAGTCAGTAAAAAAAAAAAAAAAAAAAAAAACGAGTGGGGTTCGATCCCACAGTCAGTAAAAAAAAAAAAAAAAAAAAAAAAAACGAGTGGGGTTCGAACCCACAGTCAGTAAAAAAAAAAAAAAACGAGTGGGGTTCGATCCCACAGTCATTAAAAAAAAAAAAAAAAAAAAAAAAAAAAAAAAAGAGTGGGGTTCGATCCCACAGTCAGTAAAAAAAAAAAAAAAAAAAAAAAAAAAAGAGTGGGGTTCGAACCCACAGTCAGTAAAAAAAAAAAAAAACGAGTGGGGTTCGATCCCACAGTCAGTAAAAAAAAAAAAAAAAAAAAAAAAAAAAAAAAAAACGAGTGGGGTTCGAACCCACAGTCAGTAAAAAAAAAAAAAAAGAGTGGGGTTCGATCCCACAGTCAGTAAAAAAAAAAAAAAAAAAAAAAAAAAACGAGTGGGGTTCGATCCCACAGTCAGTAAAAAAAAAAAAAAAAAAAAAAAAAAAAAAAACCGAGTGGGGTTCGAACCCACAGTCAGTAAAAAAAAAAAAAAAAAAAAACGAGTGGGGTTCGAACCCACAGTCAGTAAAAAAAAAAAAAAAAAAAAAAAAAAAAAACGAGTGGGGTTCGAACCCACAGTCAGTAAAAAAAAAAAAAAAACGGAGTGGGGTTTTTTTTTTCGAAAATCCCACAGTCAGTAAAAAAAAAAAAAACGAGTGGGGTTCGAACCCACAGTCAGTAAAAAAAAAAAAACGAGTGGGGTTCGATCCCACAGTCAGTAAAAAAAAAAAAAAAAAAAAAAAAAAAAAAAAAAAAAAAAAACAGTGGGGTTCGAACCCACACATAAAAAAATACCTTGAGTGGGGTTCGAACCCACACATAAAAAAATACCTTGAGTGGGATTCGAACCCACACATAAAAAAATACCTTGAGTGGGGTTCGAACCCACACATAAAAAAATACCTTGAGTGGGTTCGAACCACTAATTAAAAAATAAATACCTTGGAGTTGGGGTTCGAACCCACAATAAAAAATACCTTGAGGGATGGTTCGAACCCACTCATAAATATTACCTTGAGTGGGGCTTCGAAAACCACATAAAAAAATACCATGAGTGGGGTTCGAACCCACACATTAAAAAATACCTTGAGTGGGGTTCGAACCCAACATAAAAAATACCTTGAGTGTGGTTCGAACCCAACACATAAAAAAAATACCTTGTAGTGGGGTTTGAACCCACTATAAAAAAATACATTGAGTGGGGTTCGGAACCCACACATAAAAATACTTTTTGTGGGGTTCGAACCCACCATAAAAAAATACCTTGAGAAGGTGGGGTTCGAACCCACACATAAAATAAAAATCCCTTGGGGGGGGGTTCAAACCCAAACCATAAAAAAAAAAACTTGAGGGGGGTTCAAAACCACTCTTTAAAAAATCCCCTTGAGGGGGGTTCAAAACCCACCATAAAAAAATCCCTTGAGTGGGGTTCAAAACCCCCATAAAAAAATCCCTTTGGGGTTGGGGTTCGAACCCACCAAAAAAAAATACTTGAGGGGGGGTTCGAACCCCCCAATAAAAAAAACTTGAGGGGTTCAAACCCAATCATAAAAAAACCTTGAGTGGGGTTCGAACCAAGCCCATCAAAAAATACCTTGGGGGGGTTCCCAAACCCCAATCAAAAAAAGTCCCTTGAGGGGGGTTTCAAAACCCAAATCAAAAAAAAATACCTTGAGGGGGTTTCCCAACCCACTCATAAAAAAAAAACCTTGAGTGGGGTTCAAAACCCAAATCATAAAAATACCTTGAGTGGGGTTCAAACCCCAAACTCAAAAAAAAATACCTTGAGTGGGGTTCAAAACCCCAACTTTTAAAAAATCCCTTTGATTGGGGTTCAAACCCAAATCATAAAAAAAACCTTGAGGGGGGTTTCAAAACCCCCCTCAAAAAAAAACCCTTAAAGGGGGGTTTCGAACCCACTCAAAAAATTTTACCTTGAGTGGGGCCCCAAACCCCCATAAAAAATCCCTTTGAGGGGGGTTCAAACCCCACTAAATTAAAAAAATTCCTTGAGTGGGGTTGCCCCCAAACCATAAAAAAATACCTTGGTGGGGTTCAACCCCACCAAAAAAAATCCCTTGAGTGGGTTCAAAACCCACCAAAAAAATTCCCCTTGAGGGGGGGTTTCGAACCCCTCATAAAAAATACCTTGAGGGGGGGTTTCGAAAACACCAAAAAAAAAAACTTGGGGGGGTTTTCGAACCCACCAAAAAAAAAAACCTTGAGGGGGGTTCAAACCCCAAAAAAAAAAAAAATCCCTTTTGAGGGGGGTTCAAAAACCCACCAAAAAAAATTTAATTTGAGGGGGGTTCGAACCCACAAAAAAAAAAACCTTGGTGGGGTTGAACCCCCAAAAAAAAAACCTTGGTGGGGTTCGAACCCACCAAAAAAAATTTGAGTGGGGTTCGAACCCACTCATAAAAATCCCTTGGGGGGGTTCAAACCCCAACCATAAAAAAAAACCTTGGGGGGGGGTTCGAACCCACCAAAAAAAAAAACCTTGAGGGGGGTTTTAAAAACCCACCAAAAAAAAATACCTTGAGTTGGTTTTCAAACCCCACCAAAAAAAAATCCCTTTGGGAGGGGGGTTCGAACCCACCATAAAAAAAATACCTTGAGGGGGGGTTCAAAACCCACTCATAAAAAAATACCTTGAGGGGGGTTCGAACCAACTTTAAAAAATATTTTGAGTGGGTTCAAACCCAAAACCAAAAAAATCCCTTTGGGGGGGTTTCCAAACCCCAAAAAAAAAAAAATTTAATTTATGGGGTTTTCAAAACCCATTTATAAAAAATACCTTGATGGGGTTCAAACCCACTTAAAAAAATACCTTGAGTGGGGTTCGAACCCACCAAAAAAAAATCCCTTGAGTGGGGTTCAAAACCCACCCAAAAAAAAAATACCTTAAAGGGGGTTTGAACCCACCCCAAAAAAAAAATACCTTAGGGGGGTTCGAACCAACAAAAAAAATACCTTAGGGGGGTTTCCCCCCAAACCATAAAAAAATACATTGAGGGGGGTTCAAACCCACCATAAAAAAATCCTTTGAGGGGGGTTTTAAACCCCCACCAAAAAAAAAAACCTTGAGGGGGGTTTCAAACCCCACCTTTAAAAAAATCCCTTGAGGGGGTTTTCAAAACCCACCTTTAAAAAAACCCCCGGGGGAGTGGGGTTCAAAACCCCCCAAAATTAAAAAAAAATTCCCCCTGAGGGGGGTTCAAAACCCACCAAAAAAAATACCTTGGGGGGGTTTCAAACCCCCAAAAAAAAAATTACCTTGAGTGGGGTTGGGAACCCACTCAAAAAAAAATTCCCTTTGAGGGGGGTTTTCAAAACCCACCATAAAAAAAACCTTGGGGGTTTTGAACCCACCAAAAAAAAATCCCTTTGAGGGGGGTTTCGAACCAACATAAAAAAATCCCTTTTGGGGGGGGTTCAAACCCACCTTTAAAAAATCCCTTGAGGGGGGGTTCAAACCCACCATAAAAAAATACCTTGAGTGGGGTTCGAACCCCCCAAAAAAAAATCCCTTGAGTGGGGTTCAAAATCACACAAAAAAAAATCCCTTTGAGGGGGGGGTTTCAAACCCACACATAAAAAAAATTTTGATGGGGTTAAAAACCCAACATAAAAAATACCTTGATTTGGGGGTTCAAACCCCCAAACATAAAAAAATCCCTTTGAGGGGGTTCAAACCCACCAAAAAAAAATCCCTTTGAGTGGGGTTAAACCCCCCACACATAAAAAATACCTTGAGGGGGGTTCAAACCCCCACTCTTTAAAAAATACCTTGAGGGGGGTTTGGGAACCAAAACCCCATAAAAAATACCTTAAGGGGGGTTCGACCCCACACATAAAAAAAAATTTTGAGTGGGGTTCAAATTCAAAAAAAAAAATCCCTTTAGGGGGGTTCGAACCCACACATAAAAAAAATCCCTTGGGGGGGGGTTCGAACCCACCCCAAAAAAAATCCCGGGTTGGGGTTCAAACCCACTCAAAAAAAATTTTTCCTTGGTGGGGTTCAAAACCAAAACTTAAAAAATACCTTGAGGGGGTTTTCGAACCCCAATAAAAAAATACCTTGATGGGGTTCAAACCCAAACACAAAAAAAAAATCCCGAGAGGGGTTCAAACCCCAAACACAAAAAAAAATTTTTTGAGGGGGGTTCGAAAAATCAAAAAAAAAATACCTTGAGTGGGGTTCAAAAACCCAACCTCAAAAAATCCTTAGGGGGGTTCCCCCCAAATAAAAAAAAAAATCCCTTTGAGGGGGGTTTCCCAAACCCCCAACCAAAAAAAAAAATACCTTGAGTGGGGTTTTCGAACCCACTCAAAAAAAAATACCAAGGGGGGGTCGAACCCCCCTCATAAAAAATACCTTGAGGGGGGTTCGAACCCACTCTTTTAAAAAAAAAAACCTTGAGGGGGGGTTCGAACCCCACAAAAAAAAATTTTCCTTAAAGGGGGTTTTCCAAACCCCCAATAAAAAAAAAAATCCCTTGAGTGGGGTTCAAAACCCCACTCTTAAAAAAAACCTTAAAGGGGGGTTCAAAACCCACCAAAAAATACCTTGAGGGGGGTTCGAACCCCCCAAAAAAAAAAAATCCCTTTGAGGGGGTTCGAACCCACCCAAAAAAAAATCCCTTTTTGAGGGGGTTTAAAACCCCACCAAAAAAAAAAAACCTTGGGGGGGTTTCAAACCCACCAAAAAAAAATTCCCTTTGGGGGGGGTTTCAAAAACCCCCCTCAAAAAAAATACCTTGATTTGGGGGTTTTCGAACCACCAAAAAAAAATACCTTGAGTGGGGTTCGAAACCACCAAAAAAAAAATTTTAGGGGGGTTGGGAACCCACTAAAAAAAAATACCTTGAGTGGGGTTTGGGAACCCAAAAAAAAAAAAATTTCCTTGAGTGGGGTTCAAAACCCCCCATAAAAAAAAATTTGGGAGGGGGGTTCCCAAACCCCAACAAAAAAATTTCCTTTGAGGGGGGTTAAAACCCCAATAAAAAAAAAACCTTGAGGGGGGTTCGAACCCACTCTTTAAAAAAAAATTTGAGTGGGGTTCAAAACCCACTCAAAAAAAAATTCCCTTTTGAGGGGGTTGGGAAACCCAAATCATAAAAAAAACCTTGGGGGGGGGTTTCAAACCCACTCAAAAAAAAAACCCTTGAGGGGGGTTTTGACCCACTCATAAAAAATAACCTTGATTTTGGGGTTCGAACCCACTAAAAAAAATCCCTTGAGTGGGGTTCAAAACCCACTCAAAAAAAAATCCCCTTAAAGGGGGGTTCGCCCCCAATCAAAAAAAAATCCCTTTTGAGTGGGGTTCGAACCAATTTCCAAAAAAAAATTCCCCTTGATGGGTTCGAAAAAAACCATAAAAAATCCCTTTGAGTGGGGTTCGAACCCAATCATAAAAAAATACCTTAGGGGGTTCAAACCCATTTAAAAAAAAATTCCCTTTTAGGGGGGTTCAAACCCCAACTTATAAAAAAAAAAACCCTTGAGTGGGGTTCAAAACCCATCAAAAAAATACCTTGAGGGGGTTCAAAACCCACTCATAAAAAATAACCTTAGGGGGTTCGAACCCACTCTTAAAAAAAAAACCTTTGAGTGGGGTTCGAACCAAGTCAAAAAAAATTTCCCTTTTAAGTGGGTTCAAACCCACTCAAATACCTTGAGTGGGGTTCACGAACCAACTCATTAAAAAATACTTGGTGGGGTTCGAAACCCATCATAAAAAAATTACCTTGAGTGGGGTTCGAACCCTCTCATAAAAAAATACTTGAGTGGGTTCGAACCCACTCATAAAAAATACCTTGAGTGGGCGGTTCGAACCCACTCATAATAAAACTCAGAGGGGTTCGAACCCACTCATAAAAAATATACTTGAGTGGGGTTTCGATCCAAGTCATCAAAAAAATACCTTGAGTGGGGCGACGACCCACCTTAAAAAGATACCTTGAGGTTGGTGGTTCGAAACCCACCTCATAAAAGAGAAATACCTTGAGAGGGGGTTTCCAAACCCGCACTCATAAAAAATACCTTGAGTGGGTTCGAAACCCACTCATAAAAAAAATACCTGAGTGGGGTTCGATGTCCCACTCATAAAAAATACCTTGAGTGGGGTTCGAACCCACTCATAAAAATACCTTGAGTGATGTTCGACCCACTCATAAAAAAAAACCTTGAGTGGGGTTCGTACCCACTCATAAAAAATACTTGAGTGGGGTTCGAACCCCACACATAATAAAAATACCTTGAGTTGGGGTTCGAACCCACTCATAAAAAAATAACCTTGAGTGGGGTGTTCGAACCCACTCATAAAAAAATACCTTGAGTGGGATCGAACCCAGTCTCATAAAAAAATACCTTGAGTGGGGTTCGAAACCCACACATAAAAAAATACCTGGTGAGGTTCGAAACCCACCACATAAAAAAAAAATACCTTGAGTGGGTTCGAACCCACACAAAAAAATACCTTGAAGTGGGCGTTCGAACCCTCTCATAAAAAATACCTTGAGTTGGTGGTTCGAAACCCACAACATAAAAAATAATACCTTAAGTGGGGTTCGAACCCACACAAAAAATACCTTGAGTGGGTTCGACATGCACACAAAAAAAGTACCTTGAGTGGGGTTCGAACCCACTCATAGAAAAAAGTAATTTGAGTGGGGTCTCGAACCCACACATATAAAAAAATACCTTGTGATGGGGTTCGAAACACACATTAAAAAATACTTAGTGGGGTTCGAAGCCTAACAAAAAAATACCTTGAGTGGGGTTCGAACCCACTGTCATAAAAAAAATACCTTGAGTGGGTTCGAACCCACACATAAAAAAACACTTGAGTGGGGATTCGAACCCACACATAAAAAAAATACCTTGAGTGGGGTTCGAACCAAACTTATAAAGATACTTGAGTTAGTGTATCGAACCCACACATAAAAAATACCTTGAGTGGGGTTCGAAACCCACACATGAAAAAATACCTTGAGTGGGGTTCGATCCACTATAAAAAAATACCTTGAGTGGGGTTCGAACCCACACATAAAAATATTTTGAGAGGGGGTTCGAACCAAACAAAAAATACCTTGAGTGGGGTTCGAACCCACCATAAAAAATTACTTTGGAGTGGGGTTCGAAACCACTCACTCATAAAAAATACTCTTGTAGTGGGGTTTCGATCCTACACATAAAAAAATACCTTGAGTGCGGGGTTCGACCCACACATAAAAAAAATACCTTGAGTGGGGTTCGAACCCACACAATAAAAAAATACCTTGAGTGGGGGTTTTCAGAACACTCATAAAAAAATACCTTCAGTGGTGGTTTCGAATCCCACATAAAAAAATACCTGAGTGGGTTCGAATCTACCACATAAAAAAATACTCTTGAGTGGGGTTCGAATCTCCACACATAAAAAAATACCTTGAGTGGGGTTCCGAAACCCACACATAATAAAATACCTTGAGTGTGGGTTCGAACCCACACATTAAAAAATACCTGATTGGGGTTCGAGACCCACATATTAGAACAAAATACCTGGAGAGTGGGGTTTCGAAACCCGCACACATAAAAAAATACTTCTTGAGGCGTGGGGTTCGAACCCAACATAAAAAAAAAATACCTTGAGTGGGGTTCGAACCACACAAAAAATACCTTGAGAGGGGTTCGAAACTCCCACTCATAAAAAATTCCTTGAGTGGGGTTCCGAATCACACATAATTTGTATACCTAGAGTGGGGTTCGAATCACACGCAATAAAAAAAATACCTTTGTGAGTGGGGTTCGAACTCACACAAAAAAAAATTCCTTGAGTGGGGTTCGAACCCACACATTAGAAAAAATACCTTTTTCGGTGGGGTTCGAACCCACTCATAAAAAAAATACCTTGAGTGGGGTTGAATCACACAAAAACAATACTGAGTGGGGTTCGAATCACACTAAAAAGTACCTTGAGTGGGGTTCGAACCCACACATAAAATAATACCTTGAGTGGGGGTTCGACCCCACCCACATAAAAATGTTACCTTGAGTTTTTTCGGGGTTCGAACCCAACACATAAAAAAATACGTTTGAGTGGTTGTTCGACCCACACATAAAAAATACCTTGAGTGGGGTTCGAACCCACACATAAAAAAAAACCTGAGTGGGTGTTCGAACCCACCACATAAAAAAATACCTTGAGTGGGGTTCGATCCCACTCGCATAGAAAAATACCTTGAGTTGGGTTCGAATCCACCACATAAAAAAATATCTTGAGTTGGGGGTTCGAAATCCAAACATAAAAAATACTTGATGTGGGGTTCTGAACCACCATGAAAAATTATACCTTGAGTGGGGTTCGAACCCGCACACAAAAAAATACCTTGGTGGGGTATCGAACGCATCATAAAAATACCTGGAGTGGAGTTCGAAATCCACACTTAAAAAATACCTTGTGTGGGGTTCGAATCCACGCATAAAAAATGCTTGAGTGGGGTTTCGAAGCCCACACCATCAAAAAACACCTTGAGAGGGGTTCGAACCCACCATAAAATACCTTGAGTGGGGTTCGAACCATCATAAAAAAATACCTTGAGTGGGGTTCGTACCCACTCATAAAAAAAATACCCTTGGATGGGGTTCTAACCCACTCATAAAAAATACCTTGAGTGGGTTCGAACCCACTCGATAAAAAAATACCTTGAGTGGGGTTCGAACCCACACATAAAAAAATACCTTGAGTGGGGTTCGAACCCACTCACAAAAAAATACCTTAACTGGGGTTCGAACAAACTCATAAAAAAATACCTTGAGTGGGGTTCGAACCCACTCATAAAAAAATACCTTGAGTGGGTTCGAACCCACACATAAAAAAATACCTTGAATGGGGTTCGAACCCACTCATAAAAAATACCTTGGAGTGGGGTTCGGAACCCATCATGAATTAGAAAATACCTTGAGTGGTTCGAACCCACCCATAAAACAATACCTTGAGTGGGGTTCGAACCCCAAAATAATAATGAAAAATACTTGAGTGGGTTCGAACCCACCACAGTCATAAAAAAAAACCTTGAGTGGGTTCGAACCCATACATAAAAATATACCTTGTAGTGGGGTTCGAACCCACAATAAAAAAATACCTTGAGTGGGCGTTCGAACACTCATAAAAAAAATACTGAGTTGGGGTTCGAATCCACACATAAAAAGAAAATACCTTGGTGTGAGTTCGAACCCACTCATAAAAAATACCTTTAGTGGGGATCGAACACACTTATAAAAATTACCTTGAGTGGGGTTTCGAATCCCACTCATAAAAAAATACTTGAGAAGTGGGGTTCAACTACTCATAAAAATATACCTTGAGTGGGGTTCGAACCAAGTCATAAAAAAATACTTGAAGTGGGGTTCGAACCAAGTCATTAAAATAAAATACCTTGAGTGGGGTTCGAAACCCACTCATAAAAAAATACCTTGAGTGGGGTTCGAACCCACTCATAAAAATACCCTTGAGAGGGGTTCGAACCCACTCATAAATAAATACTTGAGTGGGGTCGAACCACTCATAAAAAAATACCTTGAGTGGGGTTCGAACCCACTCTTAAAAAAATACCTTGAGTGGGGTTCTGAATTCATCTCAAAAATACTTGAGTGGGGTTCGAACCACTTTAAAAAAATACCTGAGTGGGGTTCGAACCAAGTCATAACATAATACCTTGATGTGGGGTTTCGAACCAAGTCATAAAAAATACTTGAGTGCGGTTCGAACTCCACTCATAAAAATACCTTGGAGTGGGGGTTCGAACCCATCATTAAAAAAAAAAAAAAAAATACCTTCAGAGAGGTTCGAACCCACTCATAAGAAAATTACCTTGAGTGGGGTTCGAAACCAAGTCTAAAAAAATACTAAGTTGGGTTCGAACCCACACTTCATAAAAATACCTTGAGTGGGCTTCGAACCCACTCAAAAAAATGTTACCTTGAGAGGGGTTCGAACCACTCATAAAAAAAATACCTTGAGTGGGGTTCGAACCCACTCAATAAAAATACCTGAGTGGGGTTCGAACCCACTCATAGAAAAATACTTGAGTGTGTAGGGCTCGAACCCACTCATAACAAATACCTTAAGTGAGGTTCGAACCCACTCATAATAAATATTGAGTGGGGTTCGAACCCACTCATAAAAAAAATACCTTGAGTGGGGTTCGACCCACTCATAACAAATACCCGTGTGTTAGTTGGGGTTCGAACCCACTATAAAAAAATCCTGAGTGGGGTTCGATACCCACTCATAAAAAAATACTTGAGTGGGCGCTTCGAACCCACTCATAAATAAAATACCTTGAGTGGGGTTCGACCACTCATAAAAAATACCTTGAGAGGGGTTCGAACCACCTCATAAAAAAATACCTTGAGTGGGGTTCGAACCCATCTCATAAAAAAACCTTGAGTGGGTTCGGATACCCACTCTTAAGAAAATACCCATCTCCCTTTTTGGGGAGTGGGGTTCGAACCGCTCATAAAAAATACCTTGAGTGAGGTTCGAACCCACTCAAAAATACCTTGAGTGGGGTTCGAAACCCATCATAAAAAATACCTTGAGATGGGGTCCGAACCCACTCATAAAAAAACCTTGAGTGGGGTTCGAACCCATCATAAATAAATACTTTGAGAGGGGTTCGAACCGCCATCCTCTTAAAAAAAAATACCTTGAGTGGGGTTCGAACCCACCTCATAAAAAAAATACCTTGGAGTGGGGTTTCGAACCCACACATAAAAAAATACCTTGAGTGGGGTTCGTAACCCACACACGCATAAGAAAAAAATCTTGAGTGGGGTTCGAACCCACACAAAAAAATACTCTTGGTGGGGTTCGAACCACTCATAAAAATCCCTTGAGTGGGGTTACGAACCCACACATAAAAAAATACCTCTAAGTGGGGGTTCGATACCCACACAAAAAATACCTTGAGGGGGTTTGAACACACACAAAACATACCTTTGAAGTGGGGTTCGAAACCCACTCATAAAAAATACCTTGTGTGGAGGTTCGAACCCACATCATAAAAAATTACCTTGCAGTGGGTTCGAACCCACAACAAAAAAATACCTAGAGTGGGGTTCGAACCCACTACATAAAAAAATACCATGAGTGGGGTTCGTAACCCACACATAAAAAAACCACCTTAGTGGGGTTCGAACCCACACATAAAAAAAATACCTTGAGTGGGGTTCGAACCCACACATAAAAAATACCTTGAGTGCTGGGTGTCGAACCCACACAAAAAATACCTTGTGTGGGGTTCGAACCACTCATAAAAAAATACCTTGATTGCGGTTCGAAACCCACACTATAAAAAAAACACATTGAGTGGGGTTCGAACCCACACATAAAAAATACCTTGAGTGGGGTTCGAACCCACACATAAAAAAATACCTTGAGTGGGGTTCGAACCCACTCATAAAAAAATACCTTGAGTGGGGTTCGAATCCACACAAAAAAAATACCATGAGTGGGGTTCGAATCCACACATAAAAAAATACCTTGAGAGGGTTTTTTTCTTATTCTTTTCGAACCCAACATAAAAAAATACCTTGAGTGGGTTTGAACCCACACATGAATAAATACCTTGAGTGGGGTTCGAACCCACTCATATAAAAAATACCTTGAGTGGGGTTCGAACCAAATAAAAAAAAAAACCTTGAGTGGGGGTTTTTCGAACCCACATATCAAAAATACATTGAGTGGGTTCGAAAACCACACAATATAAGATTATACTTGAGTGGGTTCGAACCCACACAAAAAAAAAAAATACCTTGAGTGGGGGTGAGGTTCGATACCCTCACATGAAAAAATACCTTGGAAGTGGGGTTCGTAACCCCCACTATAAAAAAATACCTTGGAGGGGTTCGAAACCCACACAATAAAAAAATACTTTGAGTGGGGTTCGTAACAAACACAAAATAAAATACCTTGAGTGGGGGTTCGAACAACACATAAAAAAATTACTTGAGGATGGGTTCGAACCCACTCATAAAAAAAATACTTGAGTGGGGTTGAACCTACACATAAAAAAATACTTTTTTGAGGTGGGTTCGAATTCCCACACATAAAAAATACTCTTGATGGGGTCGAACCAACACATAAAAAATTACCTTGTGTGGGGTTCAGAACCCACTCAAAAAATACCTTCAGTGGGTTCGAATCACACATAAAAAAAATACCTTGAGTGGGGTTAGAATCCACACATAAAAAATACCTTTGAGTGGGGTTCGAATCCAACATAAAAAATACCTTGAGTGTGGGTTCGAACCCACACTAAAAAATACCTTGAGTGGGGTTCGAAAACCCACACATAAAAAAAATACCTTGAGTGGGTTTCGAAGCCAACACATTAAAAAATACTGGGAGTGGGGTTCGAACCCACACATAAAAAGAATACCTTAAGTGGGGTTTCGAACGCCCCCATAAAAAATACCTTTGAGTGCGGTTCGAACCCACACAAAAAATACTTGAGTGGGGTCTGCGAACCCACACATAAAAAAATAATTGAAGTTGGGAGTTTCGAATCCACACATAAAAATACCTTGAGTGGGGTTCGAACTCACACATAAAAAATACCTTGAGTGGGGTTCGAACCCAACCCCACACATAAAAAAATACGTTGAGTGGGGTTCTGAACCAACATGTAAGAAAAAATACCTTGAAGTGGGGTTCGAACTCACACATTAAAAAAATACTTGGAGTTGGTGTTCGAAACCCACACATAAAAAAAATACGTTGAGTGGGGTTCGAACCCACACATAAAAAATCCTCTGAGTGGGGTTCGAACCACACATTAAAAAATACCGTGGAGGGGTTCGTTATCCACAATAAAAAATACCTTGAGTGGGGTTTCGAATTCCACACATAAAAAAATACCTTGAGGTTGGGCGGGTTCCGCTAACTCACACATAAAAAAATACCTTGAGGTGGGGTTCCCGAACCCACACAAAAAAATACCTTGAGTTTGGGTTCGATCCACACATAAAAAAAATATACCTTGAGTTGGGGTTCGAAATCCCACATAAAAAATACCTTGAGTGGGGTTCGAACTCCACACATAAAAAAATACTGAGTGGGGTTCGAACCCACTCATAAAAAATACCTTGAGTGGGGTTCGAACCCACACATAAAACTGATTACCTTGGAGTGGGGTTCAACCCACACAAAAAAATACTTGATTGGGGTCGAACCCATCATAAAAAAATACTTGAGATGGGGTTCGAACCCACACATAAAAAAAACACCTTGAGTGGGTTCGAACCCACACATACAAAAAATACCTTGAGTGGGGTTCGAACCCACAACATAAAAAATACCTTGAGTGGGTTCGAACCCACACAAAAAATACCTTTGAGGGGGTTTCGACCCATCATAAAATATAAATACTTGAGAGGGGTTCGAACCACCCACACATAAAAAAACACTTGTGTGCGGGTTCGAACCCACACATAAAAAAATTACCCTTGAGTGGCGGTTCGAACCCACACATAAAAAAATACTGAGTGGGTTCGAAACCCATCATAAAAAAATACTAGAGTGGTGGTTCGAATCCACACAAAAAAATACTATGAGTGTGGGTTCGAAATCCACACATAAAAATACCTTGAGAGGGGTTCGAACCCACACATAAAAAATACCTTGAGTGGGGTTTGAATCCCACACATGATAAAATACCTTGAGTGGGGGTGTTCGAAACCCACTCATAAAAAAATACCTTGAGGAGTGGGGTTCGAACCCACACATAAAAAAACACCGTGTTGAGTGGGGTTCGTAACCACATATTAAAAATTCCTTGAGTGGGGTTCGAACCCACAATAATAAGATAACTTGAGTGGGGTTCGAACCAGACACATAAAAAATAACCTTGAGTGGGGTTCGAACCCACACAGGAATAAAATACCTTGAGTGGGGTTCGAACCCACTCATTGAAAAATTATACCTTGAGTGGGGTTCGAACCACACATGAAAAAATAACCTGTTGAGTGTGGTTCGAACCACTCATAAAAAAATACCTTGGATTGTGGGTTCGAACCCACACATAAAAAACATATCTTGAGTGGGGTTCGAACCCACACATAAAAAAAATACCTTTTGAGTGGGGTTCGAACCCACACAAAAAATACCTTGAGAGGGGGTTCGGAACACCTCACTCATAAAAAAATTACTTTGAGTGGGAGTTCGAATCCACACATAAAAAAATCCTTGAGTGGGTTCGAAATCCACACATAAAAATACCTTGAGTGGGGTGTTCGAAATACACATAAAAATACCTTGAGTGGGGTTCGAACCCCACATTAAAAAAATACTTGAGTGGGGTTTCGAACCATCATAAAAAATACCTTGAGTGGGGTTCGGAATCATACAAAAAAAAATCCTTGAGTGTGGGTTCGAATCCCACACATAAAAGTACCTGAGTGGGGTTTCGAACCCAAACACATAAAGAAAAATACCTTGAGTGGGGTTCGAACCCACACATAAAAAAAGTACCTTGAGTTGGGTTCGACCCCACACATAAAAAAAATACGTTGAGTGGGGTTCGATTGTCCCACCACATAAAAAAAATACCTTGAGTGGGGTTCGATCCACACATCAAAAAAAAATATCTTGAAGTGGGGTTCGAACCAACATAAAAAAATACCTTTGAGTGGGGTTCGATCCCACTCATAGAAAGAAATACTTGGTGGGGGTTCGAAATCCCACCACATAAAAAATATCTTGAGTTGAGGGTTCGAATCCACACATAAAAAATACCTTGAGTGGGGTTCGAACCCACACATAAAAAAAATACTAGTCGTTGGGGTTCGAACCCCACACAAAAAAATACCTTGAGTGGGGTTCGAACGCACTCATAAAAAATACCTTGAGTGGAGTTCGAATCCACACTTAAAAAATACCTTGAGTGGGGGTTTCGAATCCACGCATAAAAAATAAAAAAATACTGTGTGGGGTTTTCGAACCCACACATACAAAATTCCTGAGTGGGGTTTCGAACCCACACAAAAAAATACCTGAGTGGGGTTCGAACCCACTCATAAAAATAATACCTTGAGTTGGGTTCGAACCCAACCACAAAAAAAAACACCTTGATGGGTTTGCGCGACCCACACATAAAAAAAATACTATAGAAGTGGGGGTTCGAGAACCCACACATAAAGAGATAACCTTGAGTGGGGTTCGAACACTACACATAAAATAATAACTTGAGTGGGGTTTCGACACACACATGAAAAAATACCTTGAGTGGGGTTCGAACCCACTCATAAAAAAACCTTGAGTGGGGTTCGAACCCACCACATAAAAAACATACATAGAGTGGGGGTTTCAGAACCGCAACACAAAAGAAAATACCTTAGTGGGTTTGAACCCACACAAAAAAATTACTTGATTGGGGTTCGAACCCACTCATAAAAATACCTTGATTGGGGTTCGAACCTACACATAAAAAAATACCATTGAGTGGGGTTCGAACACCACACATAAAAAAATACCTTGAGTGTGGTTTCAGAACCCACACATAAAAAAAATAACCTTGAGGTGGGGATCGAACCCACTCATAAAAAAATACCTTCAGTGGGGTTCGAATCCCCACACATAAAAAAAATACTTGAGTGGGGTTTCGAAATCCACACATAAAAAAATACCTTGAGTGGGTTTCGAACCTACACATAAAAAAATACCTTGAGTGGGGTTTCGAACCCACATAATAAAAAATACCTTGAATGGGGTTTCGAACCCACTCATAAAAAAAATTACCTTGAGTGTGGTTCGAACCCACACATAAAAAAATACCTTGAGTGGGGTTTGAAACCCACTTCATAAAAAAATACCTTGAGTGGTGTTCGAACCCACAACATAAAAAAATATACCTTGAGTGGGGATTCCGAACCGCACACAAAAAAATACTTGATGGGGATCGAACCCACACATAAAAAAAATACCTTAGTGGGGTTCGAACCACTATAAAATACCTTGTGTGGGTTTCGTACCCCACACATAAAAAAATACCTTGAGTGAGTTCGAACCCCCTCATAAAAAATACCTTGAGTGGGGTTCGAAAACACACAAAAAAAATCCCTTGGGGTGGGTTCGAACCCACACATAAAAAATACCTTGAGTGGGGTTTCGAACCCACACATAAAAAATACCTTGGTTGGTTCGAACCACACATAAAAAAATACCTGAGTGGGTTTGCACCCAACTCATAAAAAAAAATACCTTGAGTGGGGTTCGAACCCACACATAAAAATACCTTTATGGGGTTCGAACCACTCATAAAACATACCTTGGAGTGGGGGTTCGAACCCACACATAAAAAAATACCTTGAGTGGGGTTCGAACCCACACATAAAAAAATACCTTGAGTGGGGTTCGAACCCACATATAAAAAATACCTTGAGTGGGATTCGAACCCACACATAAAAAAATACCTTGAGTTGGGTTCGAACCCACACATAAAAAAATACCTTGAGTGGGGTTCAAACCCACTCATAAAAAAATACCTTGAGTGGGGTTCGAACTCACACATAAAAAAATACCTTGAGTGGGGTTCGAACCCACACATAAAAAAATTAACCTTGAGTGGGGTTCGAACCCACACATAAAAAAATACGATGAGTGGGATTCGAACCCACACATAAAAAAATACCTTGAGTGGGGTTCGAACCAAGTCATAAAAAAATACCTTGAGTGGGGTTCGAACCAAGTCATAAAAAAATACCTTGAGTGGGGTTCGAACCAAGTCATAAAAAAGATACCTTGAGTGGGGTTCGAACCAAGTCATAAAAAAATACCTTGAGTGGGGTTCGAACCCACTCATAAAAAATTACCTTGAGTGGGTTCGAACCCACTCAAAAAAAATATCTTGATGGGTTCCACCGACTCATAAAAAAATATACCTTGAGTCGGGTTTGAACCCACCTATTAAAAAAATACCCTTGAGTGTGGGGTTCGAACCAAGTCATAAAAAATACCTTGAGTGGGGTTCGAACCCACCGTAAAAAACACCTTGAATGGGGTTTCGAACCCACTCAAAAAATACCCTTGAGTGGGGTTTCGAACCCACTCATAAAAAATACCTTGATGGGCTTCGGAACCCACTCATAAAAATACCTTGAGTGGGGTTAGAACCCACTCATAAAAAAAACTTGAGTGGGGTTCGAACCACACTCAATAAAAAATAAACCTTGAGTAGGGTTCGAACCCACTCATAAAAAATACCTTGAGTGGGGTCGAACCCACTCATAAAAAAATACCTGAAGTGGGGTTCCGAACCCACTCATAAAAAAAACCTTGAGTGGGGTTCGAACCCAACTCATAAAAAAATACCTTGAGTGGGGTTCGAACCCACACAAAAAAATACCTTGAGTGGGGTTCGAACCCACACATAAAAAATACCTTGAGTGGGGTTCGAACCCACAAAAAATACCTTGAGTGGGGTTCGAACCCACTCATAAAAAAACCTTGAGTGGGGTTCGAACCCACTCATAAAAAAAATTTGAGTGGGGTTCGAACCCACTCATAAAAAATACCTTGAGTGGGGTTCGAACCCACATATAAAAAATACCTTGAATGGGGTTCGAAACCCACACATAAAAAAAAGACCTTTGAGTGGGTTCGAACCCACTCATAAAAAATAAAAACCTTGGAGTAGGGTTCGAACCCCCTCATAAAAAACCTTAGTGGGGTTGAAACCCACTCATAAAAAATACCTTGATGGGGTTCGAACCACTCATAAAAAATATATTGGAGTGGGATCGAACCCACACATAAAAAAATACCTTGAGTTGGGTTCGAACCCACACAAAAAAATACCTTGAGTGGGGTTCGAACACACACAAAAAATACCTTGAGTGGGGTTCGAACCCACTCATTAAAAATACCTTGAGTGGGGTTCGAACCCACTCCCATAAAAAAATAACCTTGATGGTGTTCGAACCCACTCATAAAAAAATACCTTGAGTGGGGTTCGAACCAAGTCATAAAAAAATACCTTGAGTGGGGTTCGAACCAAGTCATAAAAAGATACTTTGAGTGGGGTTCGAACCAAGTTATGAAAAAATACCTTGAGTGGGGTTCGAACCCACTTATAAAAAATACCTTGAGTGGGGTTCGAACCCACTTATAAAAAATACCTTGAGTGGGGTTCGAACCCACTCAAATAAAATACCTAGTGGGGGTTTCCGTACCCACTCATAAAAAATACCTTCAGAGAGGTTCGAACCCACTCATAAAAAAATACCTTGAGTGGGGTTCGAACCAAGTCATAAAAAAATACCTTGAGTGGGGTTCGAACCCACTCATTAAAAAAACCTTCAGAGGGGTTCGAAACCCCTCATAAAAAATACCTTAGTGGTTCGAACCAAGTAGATAAAAAAATACTTGATGGGTCGAACCCACTCATAAAAAATACTTGAGTGGGGGTTCGAACCCACACATAAAAAATACCTTGAGAGGGGTTCCAACCCACTCATAAAAAATACCTTGAGTGGGGTTCGAACCCACTCATAAAAAATACCTTGAGTGGGGTTCGAACCCACTCATAAAAAATACCTTGAGTGGGGTTCGAACCCACTCATAAAAAAATACCTTGAGTGAGGTTCGAACCCACTCATAAAAAATACCTTGATTGGGGTTCGAACCCACTCATAAAAAATACCTTGAGTGGGGTTCGAACCCACTCATAAAAAATACCTTGAGTGGGGTTCGAACCCACAGTCAGTAAAAAAAAAAAAAAAAAAAAAAAGAGTGGGGTTCGAACCCAGAGTCAGTAAAAAAAAAAAAAAAAACGTGTGGGGTTCGAACCCACAGTCAGTAAAAAAAAAAAAAAAAAAAAAAAACTTGTGGGGATCGAACCCACAGTCAGTAAAAAAAAAAAAAAAAAAAACGAGTGGGGTTCGATCCCACAGTCAGTAAAAAAAAAAAAAAAAAAAAAAAAAAAACGGGTGGGGTTCGAACCCAGAGTCAGTAAAAAAAAAAAAAAAAAAAACGAGTGGGGTTCGATCCCACAGTCAGTAAAAAAAAAAAAAAAAAAAAAAAAAAACGAGTGGGGTTCGAACCCACAGTCAGTAAAAAAAAAAAAAACGAGTGGGGTTCGATCCCACAGTCATTAAAAAAAAAAAAAAAAAAAAAAAAAAAAAAAAACGAGTGGGGTTCGATCCCACAGTCAGTAAAAAAAAAAAAAAAAAAAAAAAAAAAACGAGTGGGGTTCGATCCCACAGTCAGTAAAAAAAAAAAAAAAAAAAAAAGAGTGGGGTTCGAACCCACAGTCAGTAAAAAAAAAAAAAAAAACGAGTGGGGTTCGATCCACCATCAGTAAAAAAAAAAAAAAAAAAAAAAACGAGTGGGGCTCGATCCCACAGTCAGTAAAAAAAAAAAAAAAAAAAACGAGTGGGGTTCGATCCCACAGTCAGTAAAAAAAAAAAAAAAAAAAAAAAAAAAAACGAGTGGGGTTCGAACCCACAGTCAGTAAAAAAAAAAAAAAAAAAACGAGTGGGGTTCGATCCCACAGTCAGTAAAAAAAAAAAAAAAAAAAAAACGAGTGGGGTTCGAACCCACAGTCAGTAAAAAAAAAAAAAAAAAAAAAAAACGAGTGGGGTTCGAACCCACAGTCAGTAAAAAAAAAAAAAACGAGTGGGGTTCGAACCCACAGTCAGTAAAAAAAAAAAAACGAGTGGGGTTCGAACCCACAGTCAGTAAAAAAAAAAAAAAAAAAAAAAAAAATAGTGGGGATCGAACCCACAGTCAGTAAAAAAAAAAAAAAAACGAGTGGGGTTCGATCCCACAGTCAGTAAAAAAAAAAAAAAAACGAGTGGGGTTCGAACCCACAGTCAGTAAAAAAAAAAAAAAAAAAAAAACGAGTGGGGTTCGATCCCACAGTCAGTAAAAAAAAAAAAAAAAAAAAAAAAAAAAAAAAAAAACGAGTGGGGTTCGAACCCACAGTCAGTAAAA
>NC_069491.1:23169849-23189662 GCF_026875155.1 Cherax quadricarinatus | reverse complement strand
AAAACTCCAAACCCCTTACTTCATCAACGCAGAGACTGAAGACTGTGATACGGCCGACCAGGAGCTAATCACTGTTCTCATCCAGGCAGCAGAGTGCGCAATTCCAAAGAAGTCCGCAGGACGCACTCACAAAAGAGACTGGTGGTTCTACAACGATGATGTGCGGGAGCGAACCATCGCATCAACTCTTTTAATACGCTATACAGGCGTAACCCTACGGCAGAGAACAGGATACTCTGAGAGCCATTGTGCAGCATGCCCGCAGAATCTCTCTCCAGAGTAAAAACTGAGAAATGGCTGGAGTGGTGCTCAACATTCGGGCATCACACCACCTTATCTGAGATATGGAAAAGCTCAACATAGCAACTGGCAAGAGCAAGCCGGGGCCACCAGCACACACGAACCCATCCCAGGAAGCTGAGAAACTAGTGGAGCTTTTCATTTCCAGGGGAGCCTCCACTCAGCTCCCACAGGACATCCAGAATATACAGATGGATCTTCTGCCACAGCGCCAGCTAACGATACGAGCTGCATGTGAGTCGGAAGATGTGACTGATGAAGACCTAACTGACTTGGAACTCCGAAGTGCCATTAAGAACACAGGTGACACTGCCCCAGGCATCGATGGTGTTACGTACTCCATGATTGCGAGGGCTGGGCAGAGTGGATGGAGGCCATACTAGACGTCATTAACAGGTCGTGGAGGGCCGGGGACACTCCAGCAGCTTGGAAGAAAGCTACCATCGTAACCAATTCCAAAGCCAAGGACCCAGGCAGTATGAGACCCATATCGCTGACAAGCTGCTTAGGTAAGACTGCTGAGAGAAATGGTGTTAAACCGAATCCTACGGAAACGTGGACCCTATCATCATCACATATTTGCCTTCACCAAAGGAGGGGGTTTACAGCAGAGTTCATAACCACTCTACTAAGCCAGATTGCTGATAGTAACAAAAAACCTAGTATCATCGTCTACCTCGACCTTGAAAAGGCATTTGAGCTAGCCACCCCCACAGCAATTCTAGCAATACTAGCTCGGAAAGGAATCAAAGGACGCCTCCTGGCCTAGATAGAGTCTTACGTTAGGGGCAGGCAGGCTTGTGTCAGGGACACTACTCTTCCTATAAAACCCTGGAAAACGGCACGCCACAAGGAGGTGTGCTCAATCCGACCCTGTTTAACATCCTTATGCAGGAACTTGTGAGCCTTCCCTTTCACAGTGGTACACAGCTCTTCAACTATGCTGATGATCTTGCACTCGTAGTGAATGGGAAAGGCAAATTACAGCGACAGGCTCATAGAGCTTTGGAACCTAATTATGCAGTCTTGCAAGGAACTAGGCCTCAAGATCTCGGCCGAGAATTCTCTTGCAATGATGTTCAAGAGACCGATCCTGTGAAAAGATTACGTATTCAGGATACAGAACTTGAGTGGACAGGCTCCTACCTGTACCCGGGAATCTTCATTGATAAAAAGCTGACCTTTCAGAAACAGGCCGGGTATGCCAGGTCACGTGCTTTACTCAGACTCAACGCCATGAGAGCCATTTACGAGGCACCGTGCAGGGGCAAGCGAAGATGTACTTCGCTTGTACTGTATACAAGCTATACGCTCGCTCATTGACTACGGTTTCACCGGGGTTAGCTCATCTTTTCCCGCAGAGTAGGCAAAGGTGGAGGTCGTACAAAACCGGGCGAAAAAAACTATGCTTGGGGCCCCCATCCGGACCAAACAGTAGTCTAAGATCTGGGCCCGGCTTCCTTTCCTTTGGTGACAAGAAAATTTCAAAAACCCTGCAAAGAAACCCACGATTCGCACCGGCAGCAAGGAAAGCCCATAAGGGACGGTTATTGAAACCCATGAAACATATCCACATTTCACGGACTATCCTGGATTCGTTCGTTTTGTGCTACGGGGCGGAAGCGCTGCCTATTAAACTCTCCTTGAAAGATTTGTGACCTTCCTGTTGGTGGGTACCACCACCACCTCCCGGGCGCCCAAATCCGCCGTGTTTGCATCAGCAGCCCCCATCCTGCAGTCAAGCACCTCAGCAAAATCTGTGTGACAAGCATGGCACTGGCAGGGGGGGAGGCACTTGCAGTGTATTTCAAGATTTGGGTTTGTCGCTCTGAAGGAAAGAGCACAGTGGACGTACCCCCAAAGGTCACACACAAGGCTGGCGGGGCTCCCGACCAAGCACGATCCTTCAAGTGAGCGGGGGCGATTCAGCAGGGTTGTCAATGCTCACGACATGTCTCCGACCGTTATACATGTTGATTCCACCTCTAAACAATGCCCCTTCCCCTCTCAAACCACAGGACAATGTTCACCTCATCATTCGATCCTGGCATAATGACAGCCTTAGAAGTTTATGGTAACAGTCGAATTAACTGGATCCCCCGCCATTCTGGCACCGGGGAAATGAGGCGGCAGATGTGCAGCCAAACACAACGACTATCCACATGTTGGGATTACTGTCCCCATCAGCCTATGACAGACCAAACTGGTGGCTGCCAGATCCATGAAACTTATGGGGGAGGTCATAGGTGATACTCCATCTCAACAGTGGTACCGAGCAGCGACTCAGGGAGAACCCCCTCCATATGATAGAAGCTGGTCCAGAGTGCAGTGTACCGCCATCCATCGGCTTCGTTTGGGCTTTCCCACAGCCAAGATGATGGTAGACAAGGCTGAAGATGTTGATAAATTAGACACATGTGCAACTCTTGGGTATCTTTATTGAGGAAACGTTTCGCCACACAGTGGCTTCATCAGTCCATACAAAGGAGAATCTTGAAGATCAGGAGGGAGAATGAGGTAATGAGTCCCTTAGTCTTGAGTCGATGTGGTCAGTCCATCAATCTTGAATAGAATATGGCATATGTGCGGAGAAGGAGCTTGTAAACCGTATACAGGAGAGGTGCAGCAGTTGTAGGTGGTGTCACATTTGTTCAATGTGGAAGTAGGTCGTGCCCAAGGGTTAGGCAAGCGAAGAATTCCCAAGTATTAAGATCCCAAGAAGTTGCAGTGTCTGACAGGGTTGTAAATGAATGGTTCAGAGATCCGACACATTGATAAATTAGACACATGTGCAGCTCTTGGGTATCTTTATTGAGGAAACGTTTCGCCACACAGTGGCTTCATCAGTCCATACAAAGGAGAATCTTGAAGATCAGGAGGAGAATGAGGTAATCAGACCCTCAATCTTGAGTCGAGGTGGTCAGTCCATCAATATTGGTTACGTAACGTTGTCCAAGTAACGTAACCAAGTGACGCTTGAAGGGATGATGTTGGCGAAGTGTTCGGACTCTAGGTGTTCCATGTATAAGTTGGCTAGGACGGCACTGATGGGGGACCCCATTCCCATGCCGTAGGTTTGCTTGTAGAGCCTGTTATTGAAAGAAAAACAGTTGAAATTAACACAGAGTTCAATCAAGTCAACAAAATCTCCGGGAAGTAGAGGAAGATTAAGGTCTTGATTGACTTTGCTTCGTAGAACCTCGATGGCTTTAGTGGTAGGTACTTTTGTGAAGAGGGAAGTCACGTCCAAACTACTTATTTTTTTTTTTTTGTTACGAATGGAGAGGTTTCAGATGCTGTTGAAAAGGACGCCTGAGTGTTTAAGATGAGAGGGGCTGATGGTCCGCAGAAGGCAGGAAAGATATTTGGCAAGAACTCTGGCTAGTTTGTGTGAAGCACTGCCTATACCTGACGTGTTTGGTCTGAGAGGAATATTGTGTTTATGGGTCTTGGGCAAACCATACATGTGTGCTGGTTTAGGGTTGCTGGGAAACAGGTATAGAAGTTTCTTCCCTTCTCTAGTGCGTTTGAGTATTTGTCTGGTTTTGTATAGAAAGTCTTTGGTGAGTGTCTCTCACTGTTGAGTGCTGAGGGGTTCGTATGTAGACTGATCACTCAAAAGGTCCATCATTTTAATGTTGTAGTCACTGGTGTTGAGTATGACGACTCCACCTCCTTAGTCGGCAGTGGTGACGATAATGTTGGGGTCGTTGGCGAGGTCCTTAAGGGTATGTATCATGTAGGATGTATCATGTAGGAAGATTAGAAGAAGAAGGTTCACATAAAGCTGCAGGGCATTCTCAATGCAGCTTTATGTGAACCTTCAAACAACACATAGATAATACTAATCTCACCAATGACTACAACAACAAACCCATCTCTGACATTGACACTCAACTTGCTCTCATCCAAGACACCATTACACAAGCAGCCAACATCGCAATACCAAAGAAAACCCACACCACTCGATATTCCTTCAAACCCTCAATCAGAAAAAGAAGACTAATTATCTGTTACCACAACCGCTTTCTCTACAACACACATAGATTTATCAAGTCCGATTAGATCTCACTTACCTCAGAAACAACATTCTACACAGTCTAGACCAAGACCACAACAATCACTGGTCACAGCTCATATTGCAAGCAGACAAACAGCGTATCAAAAACACCAAAGCATTCTGGAACTTTGTCAAAAAAATCAGAGGCACCACTCCCACCAACAAATTCAAACACATCACCCACAACAACACACGCATCTCAGACCTGCAGGCTGCTACTAACATCTTCAAACACATCTGGGAGAACATCTTCCACCCTCACGCACCCCACCCTAACGCTATTCAACACATTCAGAACATAGAACACTGGAACACTGCACACATACACGAAACAGCACCAGACGGCCACATCCATCTGGACTCTCTTGCCTCCTCCCAGGAACTTGACATTCCTTTCACCAACACAGACATTAAAACTCTCCTCAGACACCTTCCTCCCAAGGCCCCTGGTGCCTCTGGCCTAAACCATATTATCCTGAAACGCCTTCCTGACTCTATCATTACTGCCTACACAAACCTCCTCAATGCCTCCCTTGCCTCTGGATACTTCCCTTCCATCTTCAAAGCTGCTACTGCTATCCTCGTTCCTAAACCCAATAAAGACCACTCTGACCCTAGAAACTATCGCCCTATCAGCCTCCTCGAAACTTTAAAAAAAACTCTTTGAATTCTCTACTTTCTGATGGCCAGTTTGGCTTCAGAACACATAGATCCACACAGGATGCCATTAACATCATTCTCAACTACATCCACATAAACACAAAACAAAGAAACAGGACAGCCCTGGTTGCAAAAGACGTTGAAAAAGCCTTTGACACTGTATGGCACGAAGGGCTCAAGTACAAACTCTGCACTAACTTTAACCTGCCTGTCACTACTCGTAAACTCCTCTGCAACTTCCTAGACGGCCGTACCATGAGAATAAAATTCCAAGGCTGTTACTCTGGCTACTTCACACTAAATGCTGAAGTACCCCAGGGATCTGTCCTCTCCCCTACCCTCTACATTTTATACACTAACGACATTCCAACACCTGTATACCACAACTCCATCACACTAGCCTATGTCTACGACATTACACAACTTACCACTCATGCCAATATAGATACACTTACACACAAAACAAAATAAGGTCGACAGGATAGCCATCTGGGAACAAAAATGGAGGATCAATACCAATGTAGCTAAATCCAGCATTACGTATTTTAACTACAGGAAACGTGATCCTCCATTACCTGTCGAACTAAGAACAGCTGACACCCGCACTTACATCCCCATCACACAATCTGTCACTGTCCTTGGCGTTAATCTTGACTACCTTCTTCGCTTACACGGACACATTCACACAAGGCATGCAATAGCTAGTAAGGCCCTTGCGGGCCTCTACAAGCTGAAACATGCCTCTCAACGCACCAAACTACACATCTACAAATCCCTAATACATTGTGAAGGCTTACTCAGCCCTGTAACAA
Organism: Cherax quadricarinatus; assembly: GCF_026875155.1. NCBI lineage: Eukaryota > Metazoa > Arthropoda > Malacostraca > Decapoda > Parastacidae > Cherax > Cherax quadricarinatus. The sequence continues at coordinate 23,183,830 of NC_069491.1, read as the reverse complement.
CTTCAGTCAGTATTACTAAGCTGGCTCCTCCTCAAGAAAATTAATGAATAGAAAAAAAACAAAAACTGACAAACATAAATACTTTATTATTTAGAAAATATAAAACATAAAACACTTAAATATGAAATATTAATTCTACCTTAAAGAAAATGAAAATGAAAAATATAAATGATATCTGAATTCAATGCTAATTTTTATATATAAAACTTGGGTGTCTGGTGTTGGTGACACTGCGTTTTGTTGAAATCGTAGCCGTTGCCGCTGATGGGGGGGGGGGGGTCACAGGTGTTGATGACAACCCACCGGCTCGTTCTTCACAGATTTTTTAGCCGTCAATAATCCGTCCAGATGACAGGAAAGCAGGCTTTTTCCACTGACATGATGAGGGGTTATATCCTGCTACTTGCATACACAAACAGGTAAGTGGATCAGAAATTGGGACGCCTCAGAACGTTAGTCCGTCTCCTTCAATTTCTACTCGTTGATTAGCAGGTGACCCTCTCTGTTCTTTCAAGCTGTAAAGAGAGACAGATTACCCACTGCTTAAGAAATCACTCTCCATGATAAGTATAATACCTAAAAGATGTGGTGATTATTAAAACATTTTAACCTATCAAGACTGAAAGGACTAAGTTAATTATTGGTCAAAAGTGAAGCTTTCAACCAATAAGTCCACTAAAATATGATCAGGCGTTTACTTACAGCAGTGTTGGGAGTTGTGAGTCGAGTGATATACTGTTTGACCGGAGCCCACACGTCACCTTTCGGGGGGGGGGGAAGAAGGGAGGGGAAGGGATAGCGGGAGCTAGACTGACCCTACCTTAACAAGCAGCCGGCAATCAAACTATCACTTTCGGGGAGGGGGAAAAAGGGGGGGGGAAGCGGGAGCTGGACTTACCCTACCTTAACAAGTAGCAGGCAATGAAACTTTTGTTACTATATACTCCCTCGCTACTCCTATCTATTGAACTTTTCCCTCACACTCCTCCATACCAAGACTTATAGTCAAGGAGTATAAGAAAAATAGGCGAGGAAAAAGTTCTAACATGTGGAAGTCACATAAGGCAACAAATCTTCTACTGACTGTCACGACTTAACCAGTCAGAGAAATAATTGGATGAACCATTGATATACACAATATGGAACTTAAAAGCCTGGAGTGCCAATGTCCACCTCAAGAGGCGACTGTTAATTCCCTTAAAAGTTTCTAGGTATATCAAAGGTTTGTGGTCCATTTCTAAAATGAATTCTTTTCCCAGCAAATAAAATTTAAGTTTGGAGATACCCCACACAAGGGCCAAACATTCCTTTTCTATGGTGGAGTATCTCGTTTCTGCGGGAAGGAGTTTCCGGCTTAGGAAGCATACAGGGAAGGGAGTGTGAAGGCTTACTCAGCCCTGTAACAACTTGAGTCAGTATTACTCAGGCTGGCTCCTCCTCAGGAAAATGAGTGAATAGAAAAAGAAATAATAACAGACAAACAAACACTTTATTATATAGAAAATATGAAATTTAAAACACTTAAATATGAAATATTAATCCTACATTAAAGAAAATGAAAAATGAAAAATATAAATGATAACTGAATTCAACGCTAATTTAAATGTATATAAAAATGTGGGGTGTCTGGTGTTGGTGACACTGTTGTTGAAATCGTAGCCGTTGCTGATGATGGGGGGGGGGGTCGCAGGTGTTGGTGACCACCACTGGCTAGTTCTTCACAGTATACCAGTGAGTATTCTATCCCGAAGACAGGAAAGCAGGTTCTTTACTGCTGCAATGCTGTGGAGTTACGTCCTGCAATTTCATACAGGTGCACAGGTACTTCAATACAACCTGGAGAAGTCTCTGGACGTTAGTCCTTCTCCTGTTCTACTCGTTGATTGCCAGGTGACCCTCTCTGACATCCAAGCTGGAAAGATAGACAGGTTACCCACTGCTTAAATATTCACTCCCCATGGTAAGTCTGATACTTGAAAGATGTGGTGATTATTACAACAGTCAACATAGAGCAAGGCTGAAAAGAATAAGTTTATTATTGATCAAAAGTGAAGCTTTCAACCAATAAATCCACTAGAATACAAGGCAGGCATGTACTTACAGTAGAGTTGTGAGCTGTGAGTCTAGTGATTTACTGTTTAACCAGAGCCCCACACGTCACCTTTCGGGGGGGTGGGGGAAGAGGGAGGGGAAGGGATAGCGGGAGCTAGACTGACCCTACCTTAACAAGCAGCCGGCAGTCAAACTATCACTTTCAGGGAGGGGGAGAAAAGGCGGGAAAAACGGGAGCTTGACTTACCCTACCTTAACTAGTAGCCAGTAGACAAACTATCAATTTAGGGGTTGGGGGAGAAAAGGCGGGAATATCAGGAGCTAGACTGACCCTACCTTAACGAGTAGCCGGCAATGAAACTATTGTTAATATTTATATATATTCCCTCTCTACTCCTATCTATGAACTTTTCCCTCACAGGGAGTACCATCATGGTATTGTAGTAACACCGCACCTAAGCCAGTATTGGAGGCATCAGTTCTTAAACAAAATGTTTTATTAATATCAGGAATCTTAAGTATAGGGTCTTTCGAAAAGATACTTTTAATCTCATTAAACTTTTCCCGAGCTACGTCGGAAAGTTCAAGAGGTTCCTTCACAGACTTTTTAAGGAAGTCGAGAAAGATGCCTGTAAGATCAGTAAGGTTCGGGATAAACCGTGCATAAAAATTTACAGAACCAAGAAAGCTATGCATGAGCTTCTTGGTTTTGGAGAATTTAAATTCTAATAAAGCTTTGATCTTACTGGGGAGAGGCTGCAGAGAGTTATTAGAAGGCATCAGTCCAAGATATCTAATCTTGTTATACACAAGGAAGCATTTCTTCGGCTTGGCAGTGAGGCCATGTGAGCGTAACCTACGTAAAACTGATGTTAATGTTTGGATATGCTCGCCCCATATGGATGTCATTACGTAAATGTTATCAAAATAAACTGAAACATTTGGCATATTACCCAAGACCTTTCTCATCAGTCTCACGTAGGTAGCACAGGCAGTTCCCAAAAACGAAGGGCATAGTTCTATACTCCATCAGTCTTGGTGTGTGGAAAAGCGGTGTACTGCTTAGAAGAAGGATCAAAACATTACTTGATGATATGCCTGTGCAATATCAATCTCTGAAAAGAAGGAAGAGTCATAAAATTTGTGTAGATCGTTATCTATTAAGGGCATAGGTCGGGCACCACCGAGTGATAGCATTAAGGCCTCTGAAGTCAATAGCAAGTCTATATGAATTATCCTCCTTCTTAACCATGACTACTGGTGAGCAATATGCAGATACCGAAGGTTCAATGATTTTAGTTTTAAAATAATTTGTCTACCTCTCGGTCAAATGCATCCCTAAGGGTGAACTGGAACTGGGTTTAATTTTCGTTTGATAGGATTGTCCTTTATAAGTCATTTATGGACTACAGTGGAGGTAACACCTGGAATATCAGTAAAGACGTCTGAAAAGTTACTCACAAAATTGAAGTAGTTCTTTGTCTCATATGGTCATTAATGTTGGTTGCGCCCGAGTGGTCAAGAGTCACCAAGTCATGTAGTTCTTCATCATAGTCTAAGCTAGAGGTTTTCAATTACGCACACCTTACATTCTTCAGTTGTTTTATCAAGTTCGTGTGGAAAAAACAAAGTCAAAGTTATTAAGGCAGTTAACCGAATTTCTTCGGTAATATTTCTAAAGGATGTTGATATGATAAAGCTTGGGTTTTCCCCCTTGACTTCTATGAGGTAGTCAACTTTCCCACAAATTTTTAATACTTTATATGGACCTTTTCCATGCTACTAATAATTTATTTGACTTGATAGGCAAAAGTCCAGAACTTCATCTCCTACTTTAAAGCTTCTCCCGGGACTTTTGTAAACAAAATAGATTTTGTACTGGTCCATTGACAAGCTTAAGTTTTTCGAAAACTGTCAGAAGTCCCCTCAAGTTTGGATCTAGGTCAAGGAGAAACTGATAAGAAAACTGAACCTCAGCCTTTACGTCCTCTTTAAAGTCCATAAGTCATGAAGGATGGACAATGGGCCTCTGGCCTGTCTACCCTTAGAGAAGTTCAAAAGGTGAAAACCCCCAAAGAGTCACTGGGAACTTCTCTCATTGCAAACAAAGCACAGGGTAGGTAACGATGCCACTCCTTAGGTTTAAGGGAGCAAAGTTTCCTTAAAATGGACTTGAGAATCGAATGCTGGCGCTCAATCCTCCCATTACAGCGGGATGGATAGGGTTGTGGGAAGAGAGGCTTCACTCCAAGAAGTTGGTGTAGATGTTGCATTAAGTCAGATGTGAATTGTGTCCACGGTCAGACAAAATTTCTCTAGGGTTTGCCCACTCTGGAAGATGGACAAAAGGGCTTTAGCCCCCTCTGTAGTATTTTGGTCTTTAAGGGGAACGGCTTCAGGGAAACTCGAAGCATAATCAACTAATATTAATATATATCTATGTCCCCAGATGAAAGTGGAGAAAAAGGGACCAACGATGTCAGTAGCTACTCTTTCAAAAGGGTACCGTAAAAAACTGGCATTTTGACCATAGGTACTCGCCTAGTACCTCGGGAGGATGACAGTTCGAAAAACTTTACACGTTTCTACAGTAATTAGTGACATCTGAGGAAAATTTTTGGCCAAAAATAGGTTTCCTAATTTTATTTAAGGTTTTACGATGCGAGAAATGTCCGGCCAAACTGGCAGGTCATAAAGCCATTTTAAGAACAGTCTCTTTTGCATTGACTTGGAACAACTAAAATGGAATAGTCTATCTCATCTGAATTTAATTTGAATACTGACTTGTACAAGATTTCCTTTTATATATTAAAAATTTATATGAAAAGTTTTTCCTTTGGATACTTGATTTGTTTAGCGGCATTATGGCAATTCTGAAGAGAAGGGCAATTACGTTGTAAATTGACAAAGGAGTTCTTTGATATATCTAAAGGCTTAAAGTCAGGGAAAAATCAAAGGATGGATAGTAGGAGAAGCCTGGGCTTTGGTCTGAGCCCTAGTCAAGACATTTATGGTATCAGAGGTGATATCTTCACTTTCATCTAATAAGTGAACCGGTGATCCTACTATCTCGCTTTCGAGAGTAGCATCACGGGTTTTTACCCCACATGAATCTCGCGGGGACATTGTCTCATCTGAACTTTCGAGAGGCTTCTCTGACTCTACAGGAAGAGGATCTGAAAAGCTTATGTCCACCTTTGGTGATGAAAGGTCAACCTCAGAAGGAAGAATGGCACCTTTTACTTTATCTATTATTTACGGAGCAAGAAGTGATGGGAGCTAGTACGGACTTAGACCAACCTGTGAACCATTTAGACCTAATGTAACAATGGATGGTAGGAAAAGTGTCCGTATGGCCAAGTAGTCTGAAAGTATAGCAGAGGAATGAGTTTCTTTAAGATTAGGAAAGCTTATCAGAAATTACTATACATGTGCATCCAGTTGTTCGTAAAATGGTAGATACATTAAGCCCATTAACTGTTTACTAAAACAGAAGGGTGCTTGGTCATTACAGTCTTTAAAACATCTTCCAACTTTTGGACCTTCTTAGAAGGACGATTTGGAGTTTATGTCCCTTAACACCACAAATGACAAACAGAATAAAAGAAGTTATTTTACTTTCCACTGGGAGGTTTTGATTTCTTAAGGTCTGATGAACCCTTGCCCTTAGGGTTCGATCCTTTAGGTTTTTATAGGAGTTGTGAGCCTCAGCATACAGGTCAGCAGCCTCAGCAACTTCCTCAGCTTTAATCAGGTTACGTTCTCTGATGAATGTTCGTATCTGGTGAGGAAGAGCTGTCAGGAATGGTCAGCAACCATGAAGTCTCTAAGAGATTCATAACTGTGATCAACTCCTGAACTCTCTATCAAAAGTCGAACAAATGAAAAAGTGTTACTTGTAACTGTTTGGAAAATTTTGGGCCAGGCTGTAAGGTGGCATACCTGAAATCTTTCCTGTAAGAATTTGTTTTTTTTTTGATATGTTTTTAAGGATTCCCTTTCCCTTCAGTAGGTTATAATTACATATGATATCCTGCGACAAAGTTGCATAGTATTCAAAGCTGTACCATAAAATTAACTTTCCCTAACCTGGAAAACCCAAGGTGTCAGCAGGCCATCACAGAGGGTAGCGGTTATTTTTAAAACCTGATAATGTATGAAGTAATTTCTTCTCCCCCTCTGTGGACGGGAGGTAAATTAGGTGTTGGAATATGTGCACTAGCTGCATGATGTTCAATTACTCCTTCCTCTAATTGTTGTTGTGTAAGAGTTAACTTTTTATTCTCTAATTCAAAGGCGAGCTTTTTCGTGCTCGCGATCCTTTTCTCTCTCTTTTAAAACTTGAGTTCTCCAGCTTTTTCCTCACATTCTCTAGCTTTTTCCTCACGTTCTTTTAGCTTTTTCCCTAAACCCTTTCTCTATCCTTTGCTCTTTCCTCAAGTTCTCTTAATTCAATTTTGTTCTTCACATACTCTAGCTCTCTCCTCACGATCAAGTCTATCACACTCCTTTTTGTCTTCTCTCTCTCTTTCTAACTGTCTCTCTTGGTTTCCTCTCTCAATTCCTCTCTCTCCTTTTTCTCTTCTCTTTCGATTCTCTCTCTCTCCTTTTCTTCTTCTCTTTCCCTTTCTAACTGTTTTTCTTCTCTCTCAATTCTCTCTCTTTAAAGTCTTTCCTGGATCTTAGCACTAATGAAAGATTCAAAATTTTTTTCCCTGTTATTCCCTAACTTAACTTCCAGTGTTCATCCAAAACTGGTATTCCTCCATACTTGCAAGAATAACTTAAACTATCAGGGGAAATGAAACGGGTATTAAAAGAAAACGGAGGGTTCAATTCCTGCTCTGCTCCAACTGTAAAAAAAAACCAAAGGGGGCTCTATCCCTGCTTCAATTAAACAATATGTATTAATGAAAACGAAGGATTCTATGCCGGCTCCGAGCAAACAGTAAGTAGAATGGGGTCACTTGACCATCCAATCTTCTCACCAATAAATCAAGAGGTCTTAGGGACAGCCCCCTTTGATAAAAAAGAGCTAAATGAAACAAATTGTCACTGGAAAATCTCAGGTCCCTAGAGTCTAAATCCCCCAAAGTGTTTCAAGCTCGAACAAAAAGGTGGCAGAACAAAAATATTATATCCTGCATGACTTGACTTACAATAAATTGAGACTAAAAACAATAAACAAATCTTTTAAAACCTGTACTGTAGTCCTACCATAGAGAATGATTACTCATGGTGATGGTAACCGTCTGTGGTATGGGGCCCGTTAAAGTTCCAATGGTAGATTCGAGATGGAGTTGAACTTGATTCCAGTCGATTTGATCCTGGCAAGGTCGCCACTTGTGAAGGCTCACTCACCCCGAAATAACTTCAGTCAGTATTACCAGGCTGGCCTCCTCAGGAAAATTAATGAATAGAAAAAGAACAAAAACTGAAAACATAAACACTTTATTATTTAGAAAATATAAAATAAAACACTTAAATATGAAATATTAATCCTACCTTAAAGAAAATGAAAAATGAAAAATATAAATGATATCTGATTCAAACGAAATTTATATATATAAAAAACTGGGTGTCTGGGTGGTGAACTGCGTTTTGTTGAAATCGTACCCGTTGCCGCTGAGGGGGGGGTCGCAGGTGTTGAGGACAACCCACGGCTCGTTCTTCAAGATTTTCTAGACGTCAAAATCTGTCCAGATGACAGGAAAGCAGGCTTTTTTCCACTGCATGATGAGGGGTTATATCCTGCTACTTGCATACACAAACAGGTAGTGGATCAGAAATTGGGACGCCTCAGAACGTTAGTCCTTTCTCCTTCAATTTCTACTCGTTGATTAGCAGGTGACCTCTCTGTCCTTTCAAGCTTTTAAAGAGAGACAGATTACCCACTGCTTATGAAATCACTCTCCATGATAAGTACAATACTTAAAAGATTGGTGATTATTAAAACATTTTTAACCTATCAAGACTGAAAGGACTAAGTTAATTATTGGGCAAAGTGAAGCTTTCAACCAATAAGTCCACTAAAATATGATCAGGCGTTTACTTACAGCAGTGTTGGGGAGTTGTGAGTCGAGTGATATATGTTTGACCCGGAGCCCACACGTCACCCTTTTGGGGGGGGGGGAGAAGGGAGGGGAAGGGATAGCGGGAGCTAGACTGACCCTACCTTAACAAGCAGCCGGCAATCAAACTATCACTTTCGGGGAGGGGGAAAAAGGGGGGAGAATAGCGTGAGCTGGGCTTACCCTACCTTAACAAGTAGCCAGAAATGAAACTATTGTTACTATATACTCCCTCGCTACTCCTATCTATTGAACTTTTCCCTCACATACGTCCTCTGATAACTTACTCTCCTCTAGCCCTCTCTCTTTCAGCAAAAACAAACTTACTTAAACTGCAGCGTGTCCAGAACAAGGCACTACGCTGGGTGCTTGATGTCAGATGGGAGGGGCTTCGCCACAAGCGAGTCTCTCCATGCCCAATTAGACATCCTGCCTAAATCTGTACTGGAAGAGGCTCCGTGACAGACGACAAACTTGAGACACGACCTCTTTCCTTGACGAAGACATTCGCAGACCCCCAAACGACACAACCTTTTCTACTCCTTGCATGTCCTGCTCCTAACCCTATTTACAAATAACCCTTTGGGTTCGCTTTACAGGTACCTACTATGACAGGTTTCCATTCTCTGACCCACGTTCCCTTAGCTTTTGGGTTGACATGGCCCAGTTCTACACTCCTCTCAAGCACTTTAAACGTTGCATGTCCCCTTTCCCCCCCGCTCACCCCACCGGTAGTCCCACAGAAGAGCCTGAATTTCTCTTCTCAATATCTGTCCACGATCGCTTCGCTGCTGGGTTAAGCCCGGCTCTATTTCTACAACTAAGAACACTCCTCTCCAGCACTATTCTTCGTCTGTCCCGTCTTCCCCGCTCATCCCATTTGGGATCTTACCTGAACTTTCGTTCGTTCGTTCGCCTGTGCTCAGAATCCTACAACCACGGTTCTCTAAACACTACCCCCAAGGCTGAGGACAGATTACCTCAAATTTTGTATATAGTTCTTTTGCTTTCTTATTATGTCCAAGAATCTGTATTGATAAAGCCACTGGATGGCGAAACGTCTACTATAAAGACAGCTAGATGTTGCACAAGTGTCTTAACTTTCACAGTGTACGAGCAGTGAAGGCAGGGAGCTGTATAACACTATACACAGCAGTGTACGAGGATGAAGGCAGGAAAATGTGTTAAAACTGTACACAGTAGTGTACAAGCAGTGAAGTTATGACACTGTGTAACACTGTACACAGTTGTGTACAAGCAGTGAAGTAAGGTCTTTGTGTTAACATTTTTACACAGCAGTGTACGAGCAGTGACGGCAGGGTGCTGTTAACACTGTATACAGTGTTCAGCAGGGAGGGAGGGAGCTGTGTAATGTTACAACAGTACAAGCAGTGAAGGTAGGGACTGTGTGCCCCTGTACACTGTAATGTACGGGGAGTGAAGCCAGGAGTTGTGTAACACTGTACACAGCAGTGTACGAGCAGTGAAATCTGGGACTTGTAACACTGTACACTGCAGTTACAAGCAGTGAAGCTAAAGCACTGTGTAACACTGTACACAGTTGTGTACAAGCAGTGAAAGCAGTGACCTGTGTAACACTTTACATAGCTGTGTACAAGCAGTGAAGGCAGGGTGCTGTGTAACACTGTACAAAAACCGTACAAGCAGTGAAAGGGAGGCACTATGTAACACTGTACACTGTAATGTACGGGGAGTAAAGGCAGTGAGCTGTGTAACACTTACACAGCAGTGTATGAACAGTGAAGTCAGGGAACTGGTAACATTGTACACTGCAGTGTACGAGCTGTGAAGGCAGGGCGCTGTTTTGCACTGTAAACAGCTACTTATGAGCAGCGAAGGTAGGGCGTTGTGTAACACTGTACACAGGGTGTATGAACAGTGAAGTCAGGGGAAATGTGTAACACTGTACACAGCAGTGTATGAACAGTGAAGTCAGGGAACTGTTTTAACACTGTACACAGCAGTGTATGAACGTGAAGTCAGGGAACTGTGTAACACTGTACACAGCAGTGTATGAACAGTGAAGTCAGGGGAAATGTGTAACATGTACACAGCAGTGCATGAACAGTGAAGTCAGGGAACTGAGTAACACTGTACACAGCAGTGTATGAACAGTGAAGTCAGGGAACTGTGTAACACTGTACACAGCAGTGTATGAACAGTGAAGTCAGGGAACTGTGTAACACTGTACACAGCAGTGTATGAACAGTGAAGTCAGGGAACTGTGTAACACTGTACACAGCAGTGTACAAGCAGTGAAGGGAGTGTACTGTGTTCCAAATTACTTTATATATTTTTTTTTCATGTTTTGTTTTCATTTGTGGGACACTTGTGGTCAGCTTGATCCTGATGGTCTAATGTAAGGTTTGTTTCAGCTACTCTGAAAGTTATTGCCATCTTTTTCTGTTTCTTTGTGTATGATAAATCCAATGCAAGAAACTGAAATTACCCGATTATATGATTATTATTATTATTATTATTATTATTATTATTATTATTTTTATTATCACTATTATTTGCGACCACTGTCGGCTTCAGCTATTTCCACGTGGAGGGCAGTGGTTCGTCTTTAAGGTCCGCCCACCCCCTTTCTAGGTCCAATGTATCCAGGAATCAATCCGTGGGCCCCCGGATGTCGTCCCTTCTTCACTTCCTGTTCAGCCTCGCTTTTCTGTGTTCGCATTTTCTGCCTTACAGTCTCTACCTTTCCCCGGTTCATGTACCCAGGGATCTATCCGTCCGCCTCCAGATGTCTCCCTTTCCCAAAATCAGCCTCAACCAACCAAGACCGTGTTTTCCAGGGATCCATCTGCGTCCCTTCAGATATTCTTCCTTCCCAAGTTCCCCAAAGTCAGACTCAACACCAGTATTTATGCCTTTCCCAGGGGCAATGTGTTCAGGAGTTCATCTGCGTCCCCCCAGATATTCTCCCCTTCCCAAAGTCTGCCTCAACAACCAGTATTCACACTTTCCCCAGGCTCATGTATCCAGGAATCCATTGGTTTTCCCCTGGATGTCTCCCCTGCTCCACTTCTTAGAAGTCAGCATCAATAACTTCGCTTTCCCCAGGTTCATGCATCCACGAAACCATCCTTCCTCACTTCACCAAAGTCAGTTTTTTTTTTGCCACGCCAGTGACCTTGTGTGGGATGTGTTAGCCACTAGACCAGCTTTGCTTAAACCCCGCGGTCGAGAGCTCACAAAATCCAGACCGTCGTGTTAGCCACTAGACCAGCTAGCTTAAACCCGCGGTCAGGATCTCACAACTCCAGACCCGTCGTGTTGGCCACTAGACCCGCTAGCTTAAACCGCGGTCAGAGAGTCTCACAACACCAGACCGTCGTGTTAGCCACTAGACCAGCTAGCTTAAACCCGCGGTCAGAGAGTCTCACAACTCCAGACCGTCGTGTTAGCCACTAGACCAGCTAGCTTAAACCCGCGGTCAGAGAGACTCACAACTCCAGACCGTCGTGTTAGCCACTAGACCAGCTAGCATAAACCCGCGGTCAGAGAGTCTCACAACTCCAGACCGTCGTGTTAGCCACTAGACCAGCTAGCTTAAACCCGCGGTCAGAGAGTCTCACAACTCCAGACCGTCGTGTTAGCCACTAGACCAGCTAGCTTAAACCCGCGGTCAGAGAGTCTCACAACACCAGACCGTCGTGTTAGCCACTAGACCAGCTAGCTTAAACCCGCAGTCAGAGAGTCTCAGAACTCCAGACCGTCTGGTTAGCCACTAGACCAGCTAGCTTAAACCCGCGGTCAGAGAGTCTCACAACTCCAGACGTCGTGTTAGCCACTAGACCAGCTAGCTTAAACCCGCGGTCAGAGAGTCTCACAACTCCAGACGTCGTGTTAGCCACTAGACCAGCTAGCTTAAACCCGCGGTCAGAGAGACTCAGAAGTCCAGACCGTCGTGTTAGCCACTAGACCAGCTAGCTTAAACCCGCGGTCAGAGAGTCTCACAACTCCAGACCGTCGTGTTAGCCACTAGACCAGCTAGCTTAAACCCGCGGTCAGAGAGTCTCACATTCCAGGGCCGTCGTGTTAGCCACTAGACCAGCTAGCTTAAACCCGCGGTCAGAGAGACTCACAACTCCAGACCGTCGTGTTAGCCACTAGACCAGCTAGCTTAAACCGCGGTCAGAGGGGTCTCACATCTCCAGACCGTCGTGTTTAGCCCTAGACCAGCTAGCTTAAACCCGCGGTCAGAGAGTCTCACATCTCCAGACCGTCGTGTTAGCCCACTAGACCAGCTAGCTTAAAACCGCGGTCAGAGAGTCTCACAACTCCAGACCGTCGTGTTAGCCACTAGACCAGCTAGCTTAAACCCGCGGTCAGAGAGTCTCACAACTCCAGACCGTCGTGTTAGCCACTAGACCAGCTAGCTTAAACCCGCGGTCAGAGAGTCTCACCAACTCCAGACCGTCGTGTTAGCCACTAGACAAGCTTTGCTTAAACCAGCGGTCAGAGAGTTCACAAACTCCAGACAGTCGTGGGTTTGCCACTAGAACAGCAAGCTTAAACCCGGGGGTCAGAGGTCTCAAAAACTCCAGAAACCGTCGTGTTAGCCACTAGACCCGCTAGCTTAAACCGCGGTCAGAGAGTCTCACAACTCCAGACCGTCGTGTTAGACACTAGACCAGCTAGCTTAAACCCGCGGTCAGAGAGACTCACAACTCCAAACCGTCGTGTTAGCCACTAGACCAGCTACCTTAAACCCGCGGTCAGAGAGTCTCACAACTCCAGACCGTCGTGTTAGCCACTAGACCAGCTAGCTTAAACCCGCGGTCGAGAGACTCACAATCCAGACCGTCGTGTTAGCCACTAGACCAGCTAGCTTAAAAACCCCCGGTCAGAGAGTCTCACAACTCCAGGGCCGTCGTGTTAGCCACTGACCAGCTAGCTTAAACCCGCGGTCAGAGAGACTCACAACTCCAGACCGTCGTGTTAGCCACTAGACGAGCTAGCTTAAACCCGCGGTCAGAGAGACTCAGAACTCCAGCCCGTCGTGTTAGCCACTAGACCAGCTAGCTTAAACCCGCGGTCAGAGAGTCTCACAACTCCAGACCGTCGTGTTAGCCACTAGACCAGCTAGCTTAAACCCGCGGTCAGAGGGTCTCACAACTCCAGACCGTCGTGTTAGCCACTAGACCAGCTAGCTTAAACCCGCGGTCAGAGAGTCTCAGAACTCCAGACCGTCGTGTTAGCCACTAGACCAGCTTGCTTAAACCCGCGGTCAGAGAGTCTCACAACTCCAGACCGTCGTGTTAGCCACTAGACCAGCTAGCTTAAACCCGCGGTCAGAGAGTCTCACAACTCTAGACCGTCGTGTTAGCCACTAGACCAGCTAGCTTAAACCCGCGGTCAGAGAGTCTCACAACTCCAGACCGTCGTGTTAGCCACTAGACCAGCTAGCTTAAACCCGCGGTGAGAGAGTCTCAGAACTCCAGACCGTCGTGTTAGCCACTAGACCAGCTAGCTTAAACCCGCGGTCAGAGAGTCTCACAACTCCAGACCGTCGTGTTAGCCACTAGACCAGCTAGCTTAAAAACGCGGTCAGAGAGTCTCACATCTCCAGACCGTCGTGTTAGCCACTAGACCAGCTAGCTTAAACCCGCGGTCAGAGAGACTCACAACTCCAGACCGTCATGTTAGCCACTAGACCAGCTAGCTTAAACCCGCGCTCAGAGAGTCTCACATCTCCAGACCGTCGTGTTAGCCACTAGACCAGCTAGCTTAAACCCGCGGTCAAGAGAGTCTCACATCTCCAGCCGTCGTGTTACCCACTAGACCAGCTCTTAAACCCGCGGTCAGAATCTTACAACTCCAGGGGA